>CAWUFW010000600.1:3640000-3967419 GCA_963921515.1 Calotriton arnoldi
ACACACACACATTTATGCGCACACACACATATATGCACACATACACATATGCGCACACATCTGCACACATATGCACACACATCTGCACACATATATGCACACACATATATGCACACACATATGCACACACATATGCACACACATATATGCACACATATATATGCACACACGCATATGCACACACAGCACACATATGCACACACATATGCACACACATATGCACACACATATGCACACACATGCATATATGCACACATGCACACGCACGCACACACATATGCACACACACACACATATGCGCACACACACATATGCGCACATGCACACACATATATGCACACACATATGCGCACACACATGCGCACACACATGCGCACACACATGCGCACACACATATATGCGCGCACACACACATATACACACATGCACACGCACACACACACGCACGCACACACATGCGCGCACACGTATGCACACGCACGTATGCACACACGTATGCACACGTATACACACACGTATACACACGTATACACACACGTATACACACACGTATACACACACGTATACACACACGTATACACACACGTATACACACACGTATACACACACACGCACATATGCACGCACACATACGCACACACGCAAACACATGCACATACACATGCGCACACACATATTTGCACACATGCACACATGTATGCACACATGTATGCACACACACATGCACACATGCGCACACACATATGCACACGCATGCACACACGCATGCGCACACATGCACACAATAACGCGCACACGCGCGCACATATATGCACACACACGCATGCGCACACATGCGCACACACATGCACACAAGCACACATATATGCACACACATATGCACACGCACACATATGCACACATATGCGCACACATACATGCGCACGCACATATATGCACACACTATATGCACACGCACACACACATGCACACACATATATGCACACATATATGCACACATGCATGCACACATGCATGCGCACACATACATGCGCACACACATACATGCACACACATGCACACACATATATGCACACACATATATGCACACACATATATGCACACACATATATGCACACACATATGCACACACATATATGCACACATATATGCACACACGCGCACACATGCGCACACACACACGCACACACACATATGCACACACATGCACACACATGCACACACATATATGCACACATATATGCACACATATATGCACACATATATGCACACATATATGCACACACGTGCACACACATGCGCACACACATGCGCACACACACACACACGCACACACACATATGCACACACACATGCACACACATGCACACACATGCACACACACGCGCACACACACGCGCACACACACATGCACACACATGCGCACACACACATGCACACACGCACACATGCACACATGCACACACGCACATGCACACGCACATGCACACATATATGCACACATACGCACACACATACGCACACACATACGCACACATACGCACGCACACACATATATGCACACACGCACACACATATGCACACGCACACACATATATGCACACGCACACACATATATGCACACGCACACACATGCACACATATGCACACACATGCACGCACACATGCACGCACACATATATATGCACACATATATGCACACGCACACATGCACACGCACACATATGCACACACATATGCACGCACACGCACATATATGCACACATATATGCACACACATATATGCACACACATATATGCACACATATGCACACATATATGCACACACATATGCACACATATGCACACATATGCACACATACATGCGCACACACATGCGCGCACATACATGCGCGCACACACATGATGGCAGGAATATGCAAAGCATGTGTATTTACAGCACACATGCCCCGAACATATACATATATACACGCACACATATACACACACACATGCACACACACACACACATATACACACATATGCACACATATGCACGCACACACAAGCACACACGCGCACACATATATACACACATGCACACACATGCACATGCGCACACACACGTATGCACGCACATGCACACGTATGCACACACACGTATGCACACACGTATGCACACGTATACACACGTATGCACACACGTATGCACGCACGTATGCACACACGTATGCACACGTATGCGCACACACGTATGCGCACACACGTATGCGCACACACACGTATGCGCACACACGTGTATGCGCACACACGTGTATGCGCACACACGTATGCGCACACACACATATGCGCACACACGTATGCGCACACACGTATGCGCACACACGTATGCGCACACACGTATGCGCACACACGTATGCGCACACACGTATGCGCACACACGTATGCGCACACGTATGCACACACGTATGCACACACACGTATGCACACACGTATGCACACACACGTATGCGCACACACACACGTATGCACACACACACGTATGCACACACGTATGCACACACACGTATGCACACACACGTATGCACACACACGTATGCACACACACGTATGCACACACACGTATGCACACACACGTATGCACACACGTATGCACACACGTATGCACACACGTATGCACACACACGTATGCACACACACGTATGCACACACGTATACACACACACGTATACACATATGCACACACGCACACATACGCACACATACACATGCACACATACATTTGCACACACATGCACACACATGTATGCACACACATGCACACATATGCACACATGCGCACACATGCACACACGCATGCACACATATGCACACAATCACGCGCACACACGCGCGCACACATGCTCGCACATATATGCACACACGCATGCGCACACATGCGCACACACATGCACACACACATGCACACATATATGCACACATATATGCACACGCACACATATGCGCACACATACATGCACACATGCACACACATATGCGCACACATGCGCACGCACACATGCGCACGCACACATATATGCACACACATATGCACACACATATATGCGCACGCACACATGCGCACGCACACATGCGCACGCACACATGCGCACGTACACATGCGCACGTACACATGCGCACGTACACATGCGCACGTACACATGCGCACGTACACATTTGCACACACATATATGCACACACACATTTGCACACACATATATGCACACACACATTTGCACACACATATATGCACACACATATATGCACACACATATATGCACACACATATATGCGCGCACACATATATGCGCGCACACATACATGCGCACACATACATGCGCACACATACATGCGCACACATACATGCGCACACATACATGCGCACACACATACATATATGCACACACATGCACACACATGCACACATATATGCACACACATGCACACATATATGCACACACATGCACACACATGCGCACACACACACATGCACACACACACACACGCACGCGCACACACACGCACACACATGCACACACATGCACACACATGCACACACATGCACACACATGCACACACACATGCACGCACACGCACACACATATGCACACACACACATATATGCACACGCACACACATATGCACACGCACATGCACACACATGCACACATATGCACGCACACATATATGCACACATATATGCACACACGCACACATATATGCACACACGCACACATGCACACATATGCACACATATGCACGCACACATATATATGCACACACATATATGGACACGCACACACATATGCACACACACACATATGCACATGCACACATGCACGCACACATATGCACACATATATGCACACACATGCACACATATATGCACACACATGCACACATATATGCACACACATGCGCACATACAGGCACACACACGCACACATGTATGCACACACATGTATGCACACACATGTATGCACACACACGTATGCACACACACATATGCACACACACGTATGCACACACACGTATGCACACACACGTATGCACACACACGTATGCACACACACGTATGCACACACACGTATGCACACACGTATGCACACACACGTATGCACACACACGTATGCACACACACGTATGCACACACACGTATGCACACACACGTATGCACACACGCATGCACACACATATATGCACACATATATGCACACATATATATGCACACATATATGCGCACACATACATGCGCACACACATACATGCGCACACACATACATGCGCACACATATATGCACACACATATATGCACACACATATATGCACACACATATATGCACACACATATATGCACACACACATATATGCACACACATATATGCACACACACATATATGCACACATATATGCACACGCGCACACATGCGCACACACACACGCACACACACACGCACACACACACGCACACACACATGCACACACACATATGCACACACATGCACACACATGCACACACATATATGCACACATATATGCACACATATATGCACACATATATGCACACATATATGCACACACGCGCACACACATGCGCACACACATACGCACGCACACACATATATGCACACACGCACACACATATATGCACACGCACACACATATATGCACACGCACACACATATATGCACACGCACACACATGCACACATATGCACACACATGCGCACACACACATGCACACACGCACACATGCACACATGCACACACGCACACACATATATGCACACGCACACACATATATGCACACGCACACACATGCACACATATGCACACACATGCACGCACACATGCACGCACACATATATATGCACACATATATGCACACGCACACGCACACATATGCACGCACACGCACGCACACATATATGCACACACATATGCACACACATATATGCACACATATGCACACACATGCACACACATGCACACATATGCACACATATGCACACATACATGCGCACACACATGCGCGCACATACATGCGCGCACACACATGATGGCAGGAATATGCAAAGCATGTGTATTTACAGCACACATGCCCCGAACATATACATATATACACGCACACATATACACACACACATGCACACACACACACACACACACACACATATACACACATATGCACACATATGCACGCACACACAAGCACACGCGCACACATATATACACACATGCACACACATGCACATGCGCACACACACGTATGCACGCACACGCACACGTATGCACACACACGTATGCACACACGTATGCACACACGTATGCACGCACGTATGCACGCACGTATGCACGCACACGCACGCACACACACGTATGCACACACGTATGCACACACACGTATGCGCACACACGTATGCGCACACACACGTATGCGCACACACACGTATGCGCACACACACGTATGCGCACACACACGTATGCGCACACACACGTATGCGCACACACACGTATGCGCACACGTATGCGCACACACGTATGCGCACACACGTATGCGCACACGTATGCGCACACGTATGCGCACACGTATGCGCACACGTATGCACACACACGTATGCACACACACGTATGCACACACACGTATGCACACACACACGTATGCACACACACACGTATGCACGCACACGTATGCACACACGTATGCACACACACGTATGCACACACGCATGCACACACACGTATGCACACACACGTATGCACACACACGTATGCACACACACGTATGCACACACGTATGCACACACACACACACGTATGCACACACGTATGCACACACACACGTATGCACACACACACGTATGCACACGTATACACACAACACGTATACACATATGCACACACGCACACATACACATGCACACATACATTTGCACACACATGCACACACATGTATGCACACACATGCACACATATGCACACATGCGCACACATGCACACACGCATGCACACACATATGCACACAATCACGCGCACACACGCGCGCCACATGCTCGCACATATATGCACACACACGCATGCGCACACATGCGCACACACATGCACACACACATGCACACATATATGCACACATATATGCACACGCACACATATGCGCACACATACATGCACACATGCACACACATATGCACACACATATGCGCACACATGCGCACGCACACATATATGCACACACATATATGCACACACATATGCGCACGCACACATGCGCACGCACACATGCGCACGCACACATGCGCACGTACACATGCGCACGCACACATTTGCACGCACACATTTGCACGCACACATTTGCACACATATATGCACACATATATGCACACACATATATGCACACACATATATGCACACACATATATGCACACACATGCATGCGCACACATACATGCGCACACATACATGCGCACACATACATGCGCACACATACATGCGCACACATACATGCGCACACACACATATATGCACACACATGCACACACATGCACACATATATGCACACACATGCACACATACGCGCACACACATGCACACACATGCACACACACACACGCACGCACATGCACACACATGCACACACATGCACACACACATGCACGCACACACATGCACACACATATGCACACATACGCACGCACACACATATATGCACACGCACACACATATATGCACACGCACACACACATGCACACACATGCACACATATGCACGCACACATATATGCACACATATATGCACACGCACACATATATGCACACACGCACACATGCACACATATGCACACATATGCACGCACACATATATATGCACACACATATATGGACACGCACACACACACATATGCACACATGCGCGCACACATATGCACACATATATGCACACACACGCACACATGTATGCACACACATGTATGCACACACATATATGCACACACATGTATGCACACACACGTATGCACACACACATGCATGCACACACATATGCACACACACATATGCACACACACATATGCACACACGTATGCACACACACGTATGCACACACACGTATGCACACACACGTATGCACACACACGTATGCACACACACGTGCGCATGCACACACATATGCACACACATATGCACACACATATGCACACACATATGCACACACATATGCACACACATATGCACACACATATGCACACACACGCACACACACATGCACACACACATGCACACACACACGCACACACACATGCACACACATACACACATGCACACACATGCACACATGCACACACACGCGCGCACACATATGCACACATATGCACACACG
This sequence comes from Calotriton arnoldi, assembly GCA_963921515.1. Classification (NCBI taxonomy): domain Eukaryota; kingdom Metazoa; phylum Chordata; class Amphibia; order Caudata; family Salamandridae; genus Calotriton; species Calotriton arnoldi. The sequence goes on from CAWUFW010000600.1 coordinate 3,647,392, forward strand.
TATGCACACGTATGCACACACATATATGCACACATACGCGCACGCACACATACGCGCGCACACATGCACACACACACGCACACATATATGCACACATGCACACACATGCACACACACATGCACACACATGCACACACACATGCACACATATATGCACACATGCACACACATATGCACACACATATGCACACACATATATGCACACATGCGCACACATACACATGCACACACGAACACATGAACACATGCACACATGCACACATGCACACATGCACACACGCACACATGCGCGCACACGCACATGCGCGCGCACACCCATGCGCGCACACATGCGCACATATATGCACACACACATGCACACACACATATATGCACACATATATGCACACATATGCACACACATGCACACATACACACATGCACACACATGCACATGCACACACACACACATGCGCGCACATATGCGCGCACACATATGCACACACATGCGCACACATGCGCGCACACCCATGCGCGCACACCCATGCGCGCACACCCATGCACACATATATGCACACACATGTATGCGCACACATGTATGCGCACACACATATATGCAGACGCGCACACATGCGCGCGCACACATATATGCACACACACATGCGCGCACACATATATGCACACACACATATGCACACACATATATGCACACACATATGCACACACATCTGCACACACATCTGCACACACATATATGCACACACATATATGCGCACACATGCACACATATATATGCACACACGCATATGCACACATGCACACACACATATGCACACACATATGCACACACACATGCATATATGCACACATGCACACACACGCACCCGCACACACACACATATATGCACACACACACACATATATGCGCACACACACACATATATGCACACATACACATATGCGCACACATATGCACACATATGCACACACATATATGCACACATATATGCACACACATATATGCACACACATATATGCACACACATATGCACACACATATGCACACACATGCGCACATATATATGCACACACGCATATGCACACACGCGCACACATATGCACACACATGCACACACACATGCACACACATATGCACACACATATGCACACACATATGCACACACACACGCACACACACATGCATATATGCACACATGCACACGCACGCACACGCACACACATATGCACACACACACACACACATATGCGCACACACACATATATGCACACATGCACACACATATATGCACACATACACATATGCACACACACATATGCGCACACACATGCGCACACACATGCGCACACACATGCGCGCACACACACACACACATATGCACACGCACACATACGCACACACGCAAACACATGCACATACACATGCGCACACACATATTTGCACACATGCACACATGTATGCACACATGTATGCACACACACATGCACACATGCGCACACACATATGCACACGCATGCACACACACATGCACACAATAACGCGCACACGCGCGCACATATATGCACACACACGCATGCGCACACATGCGCACACACATGCACACAAGCACACATATATGCACACACATATGCACACGCACACATATGCACACATATGCGCACACATACATGCGCACGCACATATATGCACACACATATATGCACACGCACACACACATGCACACATATGCACACATATATGCACACATATATGCACACACATGCACACATGCATGCACACATGCATGCGCACATACATGCGCACACACATACATGCACACACATGCACACATATATGCACACACATATATGCACACATATATGCACACACATATATGCACACACATATATGCACACACGCGCACACATGCGCACACACACGCACACACACATGCACACACACATGCACACACACATGCACATATATGCACACATATATGCACACATATATGCACACATATATGCACACATATATGCACACGCGCACACACATGCGCACACACATGCGCACACACGCACACACATATGCACACACATGCACACACACATGCACACACACATGCACACATGCGCACACACATGCACACACACGCGCACACACGCATGCACACATGCACACACGCACATATATGCACACACATATGCACACATACGCACACACATACGCACACACATACGCACACGCACGCACACACATATATGCACACACGCACACACACATATGCACACACACATATATGCACACGCACACATATATGCACACATATGCACACACATGCACGCACACATGCACGCACACATATATATGCACACATATATGCACACGCACACATGCACACGCACACATGCACACACATATGCACGCACACGCACGCACACATATATGCACACACATATATGCACACACATATATGCACACACATATATGCACACACATGTATGCACACATATGCACACATATGCACACATACATGCGCACACACATGCGCGCACACATGCACGCACATACATGCGCGCACACACATGTATGCACACACATGTATGCGCACACACGTATGCGCACACACGTATGCGCACACACATGCGCACACACATATGCACACATATATGCACACACATATATGCGCACACACACATATGCACACATATATGCACACACATATGCACACATGTATGCACACACACATATGCACACATATATGCACACACGTATGCACACATGTATGCACACATGTATGCACACATATATGCACACATATATGCACACATGTATGCACACACATATATGCACACACATATATGCACACACATATATGCACACACATATATGCACACACATATATGCACACACATATATGCACACACATATATGCACACACATGCACACACGTGCACACACGCAGCACACACACATACACGCATACACACGCGCACACACACGCACACATGCGCACACATGCACCCACATATGCACCCACATATGCACCCACATATGCACCCACATATGCACACATATGCACACACATATGCACACATATGCGCACACGCACACATACGCGCGCACACACGCACACATGAACACACATGCACACATATGCACGCGCACACATGCGCGCGCACACATGCGCGCACACATATGCACACATGCGCGCACACCCATGCGCGCACACATGCGCGCGCAGACATGCGCACATATATGCACACACATGTATGCGCACACACATATATGCAGACACACGCACACATGCGCGCGCACACATGCGCACACACATATGCGCACACATGCGCACACACATATATGCACACACATATATGCACACACACATATGCACACACATGCATACACATATATGCACACATATATGCATACACATATATGCACACATATATGCATACACATATATGCACACATATATGCACACACACATATGCACACACATGCATACACATATATGCACACATATATGCATACACATATATGCACACATATATGCATACACATATATGCACACATATATGCACACATATATGCATACACATATATGCACACACATATATGCACACACATGCACACACACATATGCACACACATGCACACACATATATGCACACACGCACACACATATATGCACACACATATGCGCACACATATGCACACACATGCGCACACACATGCGCACACATATATGCACACACACATATATGCGCACACACACATGCGCACACACATATATGCGCACACACACATGCGCACACACATGCGCACACACATATATGCGCACACATATATGCGCACACATATATGCGCACATATATGCACACACATATATGCGCACATATATGCACACATATATGCGCACACACATATATGCACACACACATATGCACACACATGCACACATACACACATATGCACACACACACGCACACACATATATGCACACATACACACATGCACACACATATATGCACACACACACACATGCACACACACACACATGCACACACACACATGCACACACACATGCACACACACATGCACACACACATATATGCACACACATATGCACACACATGCACACACATATGCACACACATATATGCACACATATACACACATATATGCACACACATGCACACACACGCACACACATATATGCACACACATATGCACACATACACACACATATATATGCACACATATGCACACACATATGCACACATAGGCACACATGCACACACACACAGACACACATGCACATACGCACACATACACATGCACACACATGCACACACATACGTACACGCACACACGCACACACACACACACACACGCACATATGCACACACATATGCACACTGTTGGACTTGGCCCTTTTTCCCAGAAATTTTTCGCTTTCCCCCTAGCCTAGGTATTGTACCATGGGTTTAAAATGTAAAAGAGTACTACATGTAATGGTGTCACTGTCACTTTTAAAATGGACGCCATTCCTGCCTGCCTAGGTGCCGCCTGACCGAATTGAGTGGCGGTCTAGTTGTTTTTTCCCAGCTTTTGGAGGGAAACCTGGCAGCCAGGGTGCTCTACACCTCCCCCTTAACCAGTTAAGACCGGTTCCCCAGGGAACCTTTCAGAAGCTTCCAGCCTTTTCTGGTAGGTGGGGTGAGGGTAATATATAGGGGGGCTGGGCTGCCATGTGCTCAGTCAGGCAAGAGCAGTCCAGACAGTGAAGGGGGACTCTGCCAGGAGGTACCGCCACATTGGGCCTGTGTGCTGGCCCCTGTGCCCATCTGCACCCTCTGTTGTCCCCAGGGCCAGTAAAAGGGACACTGCCGGAGTGGAGGCTGCTGTGCTGGCAGGATTGCCACCATACTGGAGGATGACCGTTCTGAGGAGCTGCTGCTTCAGGACTGGTGAGCCGCCCTGCTAGCCTCTGATCTCGCCCTGCACTACTTGTCCCCTGGCCTCTAGCGCCTAGTGACCGCCATATTTGGACTGCCTGCACCCTAGGGGAGCGCTATATCTGCGGTGCCAGAAGAAGGGAGAGGGTGCCTGCAGCGCTGGACTGCCAGAGCGCTGCTTATCCTGTGGGACCCTGAAGGTGGGAGCGCTGCCCGTTGCCTGCCTGCATGAAGAGGGGCTGAGGCCTGCCCCCTAGCGCTGTGCCCTGAATCCTGAAAGCACTGTATGCTGCCCAGAAGCGCTGCGTGCCTGAAGCGCTGTGATCTAAAAGCGCTGTAGCCTGTAAAGCGCTGTAACCCCCTGAAGACAGCGTCTGCAAGAAGCGCTGCGTGCCTGAAGCGCTGTCAAGAAGAAATTGCGCCCAGGATCACCGCCGCGGCCCAGGCGCCGTGTACGCTGAGGCCGCGATTGAAATCAGGCCCCGCTGGGCCTGCTGCGTGGAGGAGGCGTCGCTAGGCAACGAGGGCGCCGACCGCGGCCCGGCCGCGCCCCTTTGAAGCCGCGCAGTGATTGGCCCCAGGGCCGGAGCTGAGCCGGAGGCCTGCCCGCAGGGGCCCGCCAGCCGGAGAAGGAAAGCCGGAAGCCACCTGGATTCCCGCGGCGAAGGAACGAGAGGAGCCTGAGGCGTGGCGGGAGCCTACCCCGCCTCGTGTGCTGCCGCCGGAGGAGAGAGGAGGCGGGAAGTCGGGAGCCTCACGGGCTCCCTATCGAAGCCCTGAGCCCCAGGAGGGGGCCCGGGTGAGGCTCGAGGAGGTGCGGGTGACGACGGGGCTCCCCGTGACCAGAGGAGAGCCCCGGTGCTGAGGGAGCCTGCTGAAGCCTTGCGGGCTCCCAGCCGAAAGTCCCGGTCCCTGGAGGGGCCCGGGTGAAGTCCCCAGGAGACCGGAGCAGCGCCCCCGAGAAGAAGAGGCCGGTAAGTGGAGCCTCTTGAGGAGCTGGGGGGTGGAGAGAGCAGCGGGGCACATTGTCGGTGCCTGCCCCCCCCTCGCGGCCTTGCTCAGAAGGCCGTGTGGCCTCGTTTTCCCAGCTGCCCCGCCTGGCAGGTGGGCAGCTGCAACACGCAGCCGGATAAGTTGGAAGCCACGGACTGGGCCACAGGGCTCCGGGAGCTACACAGCGACCGCCGCAGTTGCGGGTCACTGCAAAGTGGAGGCATTTTTCTAGCTCGGGGACCCCAACGGGCCAGTGATTATTGGGCCTCATTTCTGCACTGCGGTATCGAGGGGCCTGCTGGTTTGTAAGATGAGGGGGGCCCCCATGATCCCCGTACTGGCCTAACTGACTTGACTCAGCTGCCCCGCAGGACAGTGGGCAGCGGCAACGTCCTGGGGCATGTTTATGTGGAATGCCATGATGTTTTGGGGTCAGGTCCCCTGTGTTTATGCCAATGTGTTTATGCCCCCATGCTCCAGGTTCTAGGCTCCATACCACCGAGGTTTATGCCCACAGGGTTATGCTTATTTCTGGTACGTAATGTGCCTTGATCCCTGCCCATTTGAAATGTCCTGTTCATGAGGTATGTGCATTGGCCTGATGACCTGCTCCAATTGGGAGGTTACCTGAATGAAATACATGTTTAAGGTGTTATATGCTGAGGCCTGATTGGCCACTTCAACCAAAGTAACCTGCTCTGCGTTAGTTACAGGAATTGAATGTACCTCCCTGCATTGAGCCTCCTTGGAGTACTTGCCCGGAGTTAAACATTCCCATGTCGAATGTCTACCTGCTTTACAGGTGTTGCTGAATTGAATGCATCTAAATGTATTAAGCCTCATGGAAGTAATTGCTGTGCTTCTAATGTTCATATGTTTAATGGTTACCTGCATTAAGACGCCCTCTGAACTAAGTGTGGTTACGCCTAGGTTGACACAGGTTCTCCATTACCTATAGTGTTTTATGCCTACCTGCATCTTATTTCGGGTTAATTGAATGTGCCTGACTAGGCTGCTGTTTATGCTCATTACTGCCCTGCATGACCTGCAGTGTTACCTGTTTCAGACGCATGTTGCCAATGTCTTTTCACCTATAGGAAGGTTTAATGCGGTTATGCACTTGCATGAATTCCTCAGGGGTTAAAGTGAAAAGCATTTATTGTTGCACTGCATTTATCTGCCCCATCTATTGCTGATTTGAATTAGATAAAGAAACTTGTTTTTACATAACAAACTGGTGTGGTCTCCTTTTTGTGGTGTGCCTGTTGTGTCGCCTGTGTGTGCTGCACGGATGCTTTACACAATGCTCCTGGTTTAGCCTTCCCGCTCCGCACCACGCTACCCGTTTCCAACACACACACATGCACACACACACACACACACACACACACATGCGGACACGCACACACACACACACACACACACACACGCACACACACACATGCGGACACGCATGCACACATCACATATATGCACACATACATGCACATATGCACACACATATGCACACACATGCACACATATGCACACACATGCACACATATGCACACACATGCACACACATACACAGACACATACACAGACACACATATAGACACATACACATGCACACACATATGCACACATGCACACACATGCACGCACACATGCACACATGCACGCACACATGCACACGCGCACACGCGCACACGCACATATGCACACACACATGCACACATATATACACACATGCGTACACACATATACACATACGTACACACTCGCGCACACACACACATACGCACACATATATGCACACATACGCACACACACATATGCACACACACATATATGCACACACATGCGCGCACACACACACACACACATACATGCACACACACACATATATGCCCACACATACATATATGCCCACACACACATATGCACAAGTTACTAACTTGAGTAACGATATATCTGTAAGAGACAGTAGTTAGTGATGGATTCCTTACCTTAGAATATCCCCAGGCGTCAGACTGGATCCGGAAAGTTTTTGCGTAGCAGTACCCTTGCGCGTCGGTAGGCGGCGTCGTGCGGCTCCGCGTCCGTCGTCGGCGTCGTGATCGCCGGGATGACGTCGCGGGCAGTACTTAGACGCCGCCCCTGCGCGCTGACGTCAGTTCTGTACACGACTTTCCGCGCCAGGAACGCAGAGCCATGCAAGAAGCTGACGTAGGTGTCTGAAAAATACTAGGGCCCTGAAAGGGATGTCCTTAACCCTAGAAATCAGTTCGCAGAACGGGGAGGATGGGTGGGGCGGTAAGGAATCTGTCACTAACTACTGTCTCTTACAGATATATCGTTACACAAGTTAGTAACTTGTGCATCTGAAAGAGACACGTTAGTGACAGATTCCTTACCTTAGAATAGATACCCCAGCAATACCAACCCCGGTGGTGGGTCTGCGAACAAAGATCAGACAAGGAAGTCCCGGAGGACAGAACGGCCAAGAAGCCGTCCCTCCGGACCTGACTGTCAAGGCAGTAATGCTTGGTAAGCGTGTGCAGCGAGGCCCACGTAGCTGCCTGACAGATATCCTGCAGCGGAACACCGCGGCCCAAGGCCGTGGTAGCAGCCGTTGCCCTGGTGGAATGGGCACGCAGCCCAACAGGAGCTCCTTCTTAGCCAAGAATAGCAGGCTTTGATACACAAGGTTACCCAGCGGGAGATGGTTCTCTTGTGCACCGCCCGACCTTTTTAGGCGCCCACGTAGCCAACAAAGAGCTGGTCATCCACCCGGAAGTGTTGTGTGCGGTTGATATAAAAGGAAGCGCACGTTTTGGGTCCAGACGGTGGAGCCGCTCTTCCTCTCTGGAAGGATGCAGAGGCGGAAAGAAGGTGGGCAAAGTGATGGTCTGCCCAATGTGGAAGAGCAGTAACCACCTTTGGCAAGAAGGACGGACGCGTCCGAAGAACAACCTTGTCTGGATGGACAGACAGAAAGGGAGGTTTGCATGATAGAGCCTGGAGCTCACTCACCCGCCGAGCGGAGGTGATGGCCACCAGAAAGGCTGTCTTCAGAGTCAGAAGACGAAGAGGACAGTTATGTAGAGGCTCAAAGGGAGCGCACATGAGAAAGGTAAGAACCAAGTTCAAGTCCCACTGAGGCATCACAATCGGAACAGGAGGGAAGAGGTGTGTAATGCCTTTTAGGAACCTGTTAACAACAGGGGACTTGAAAAGGGAGGGCTGATCAGGAAGCCTGAGGAAGGCCGAGATAGCACAAAGATAGCCCTTGATGGTACCCAGGGCAGAACCCTGTTGGGCCAGAGAAAGAAGGAACAGAAGAACCTCAGAAAGAGGGGCAGAGAGGGATTCACAGCCTTTGCTGTGCACCATGCCACAAACTTGTTCCACCTGCAGGCGTATACCACCTTAGTGGAGGGACGCCTGGCTGCCAGAATCACATCACAAACGTCGGGAGGCAAGTCGAAAGGAATCAACTGCTGCCGCTCAATCTCCACGCAAGCAGGTGGAGACTGGACAGGTTCGGGTGGAGGACCGTCCCCTGCTGCTGCGACAGAAGATCCTCCCGAAGAGGCAGACAGATCGGGGGATCGACGCTCATACTGAGTAGCTCGGGATACCAAACTCTTCGAGCCCAGTCCGGAGCCACAAGGATGACTTGGGCCCGGTCGCGCCGAATCTTCTTCAACACTCTGGGTAGAAGTGGTATAGGCGGAAAGGCGTGCAACAGACCGCAACTCCACTCGCGACGAAAGCGTCGCCGAGCGAGTGCCGCCTTGGAAATTCCAACGCGCAGAACTGCTGACATTGCGCGTTCTCTTCGGTGGCGAACAGATCTAACCAAGGCTCTCCCCACTGCTAGAAAGAGACCTTGCGCCACCTCCGAGTGAAGACGCCATTCGTGATCCATCATGCACCTGCGGCTGCAGGTTCGTCCGCCCCTGGCGTTCAGGGAACCTGCCAGGTGTTGAACCATCAGGAATATGCCCTGATGATCCAGCCATGTCCAGAGGCGCAGAGCCTCCTGACATAGGGTCCACGACCCCACCCCGCCCTGTTTGTTGCAGTACCACATGGCGGTGGTGTTGTCTGTGAACACCTGCACTACCGTCCCTTTGACAGAGGGAAGGAATGCCTTGAGTGCAAGTCGGATCGCCCGGAGCTCCAGAAGGTTGATATGGAGCCGGGACTCCGCCAGGAGATCAGAGGCCTCTGATCTCCGCCTCTCCCATGTGACCGCCCCATCCCAGAAGGGACGCGTCCGTCACAACTGTGTGCTCTGGCTGGGGAAGGGAGAGGGATCTGCCCATGACCCATTGCTGGTTCGAGAGCCACCACTGCAACTGTTTTGCAGTCCCCTCCGAGATCTGGACGTGATCGGGACAGGTTGCCCTGGTGCTGCGCCCACTGGAACTTCAGGTCCCACTGCAGAGCCCGCATATGCCATCTGGCATGATCGACCAGCAGGATGCAGGAGGCCATGAGGCCCAGCAGCCTCAGGGTCATCCGTGCCGAAACCCAGGATAAAGGCTGAAAGATCGGAATCATAGCCTGAATATCCCGGACTCGCCGTTCGGGAGGATAGGCCCGAAACTGCGTCGTGTCCAGAACTGCTCCGATGAAAAGGAGCTGTGGAGAAGGAATCAGATGCGACTTCGGCACATTGATGGAGAACCCCAGCGAGTGCAGGAATTCGGCCGTAGTCTGGAGGTGGGGAGACGACTGCCTGGGACGAGCCCGCCTTCAGCAGCCAGTCGTCGAGTAGGGAAGACTGGAACCCCTGCCCGGCGCAGATGAGCTGCGACCACCGCCATCACTTTCGTGAACACCCGAGGGGCACTTGTAAGGCCAAAGGGAGCACGGTTAACTGAAAATGCTCGAGGCCTACCGTGAACCGCAGGTAACGCCGGTGGGCCGGCAGGACGAGGATGTGAAAATAAGCGTCCTGCAAGTCCAACGCTACCAACCAGTCTCCAGGGTCGAGGGCAGTCAAGACCTGAGCTAGGGTGAGCATCTTGAACTTCTCCTTCCGGAGGAAGCGATTGACGTTCCGGAGGTCTAAGATAGGACGCATGTCCTCCTTGTCCTTTTTGGGCACCAGAAAGTAGTGGGAGTAGCAACCACGTCCTACTTCTGGGAGTCGGAACATGCTCGATGGCCATCTTGGCCAAGAGGGCCGTGACTTCCTTCTGCAGAAGCACCAAGTGATCTACTGACATGCGGTGGAATTGAGGTGGCATGGCTGGGTGGGTGGTCTCGAAGGGGAGGGAGTAGCCCCTTCGGACAATGTCCAAGACCCACCTGTCCGAGGTGATGGCACGCCAGTGGTGAAGGTGATGGCAGACCCTGCCCCCTACTGGCGTGCTGTGCACCTGAAAGGAAGGACTAGGAGGGCTTGGAGGCCGCGGACGGGTTGGAGGTGGTGGCCTGACCCGCACGCTGGTTGCCTGACCCGCCACGGCGGGAGCCACGATCCTCGGCCACGCGAAGACGCTTGCTGCGCGGGCCAGTGGCTGGGCAGCGGACGTGAACTGGGCGCCCCTTCCGTGACCACGAGAGGGGCGAAAAACAGAGGTTAGCGGAGGGCGCATAGCAGAAAGGCCCAGGGACTTGGCAGTAGCCCATGAGTCCTTAAAACGCTCCAGCGCATGGTCTGCTTTGGTACCAAAAAGACCGACTCCATCAAAGGGCATGTCCATGAGTGTGTTTTGGACATCACCCGAGAAACCAGTTGTTCTCAGCCAGGCGTGGCGACGCAGCGCCACTGTCGTTGCAAGCGATCTGCCCAGCGAGTCAGCGGTATCAAGGCCACAACGGATGGTGTACTTTGCCGCATCCCTTCCTTCCGCAATGGCGCGGAAAGCAGTGTCTGGACCTCCTCAGGACACTGGGGCAAAGCAGCGCCACCGAATCCCACAGAGAGTGGGAGTATCGGCCCAAAAGGCAAGCGGTGTTGACGGACCGCAAGCCAGCACTGGAGGAAGAAAAGGCCTTCTTCCCAAATTGATCCAGGCGTTTGGATTCCCTATCCGGAGGGGCGGTAGGGAAGGCTGTTTGGGAGGCAGAGGCTTGGACAACCAAGCTCTCAGGGGTGGGATGTTGAGAGAAGAAACAAGGGGTCGCCCGGAGCAGGGCGATGGCGTCGGGCCACGTTCCTATCCACAGGAGCCCCTGTGGCGGGCTTGGACCAGGTGCCCAAAGAACGTCAGAAAGTGCATCATTAAACGGCAGCAATGGCTCCGAGGAGGTAGCTGCCGGCTGAAGCACTTCCGTCAGGAGGTTAGTCCTGACAGCCACTGTAGGCAATTGGAGGTGTAAGGCTCCAGCTGCTCTACGCAACACCGTTGCGAAATTTGCTCCCTCCTCCGTAGCCACGGAAGGAGGAGACAGCATGCCAGTGTCCGGGGAAGTGTCCAGACCACTGGCATCCCCAAGTTCCTCTGCCCAGTCCTGATCATAGTCACACTGCTGTGTGAGAGGGTCATCCGACCCCTCCCAGCTCTCCTGGTCCTCTTCCGGTTGAAAATAAGGAGGAGGAGGGACGTCCGGGACCCAAGGTCTCATGGGCGCCGGAGCCGGCGTCGTCGGTCCGACGCCGCGTCCGGATCCGGAGACAACCGGGGAACGACGCCGCCCGGAGCCCCGGGCGGCGTCAGGAACGGCACCGGGGACATCGGCGCCGGCGTGGTTAGGTCAAACGGCGTCGATGGGGGTTGGCGGTACCACCGGAGCGGGGCCGAAGCCGGGAGCGAGGCTGGTGGGACAGGCGGCGCCGGACAGGAGCCGGCGGCGGCGCCGGGGCAATCCCCATTAGGGCCCTAGGGGCCCGAAGGCGCACCGGAGGGGCCTTGGAGGCCCGAAGAGGCGGGCCATGGCCGACAGGAATTCCTGTATCTCGGCCGGAGTCGCCCCCGAACCCGGGAAGGACGGGTAATGCGGGGGCGACGCCACAGGCACATCCGGAGCCGCGGGGACGGTGCCGACAGGGGCCTCAGCCAAGTCGCGAGACCGGCGAGGCGAAGTCTTAGAGCGATGGTGCTTTTTAGACTTCTTGTGCTTCGACTTACCCGAGGAGTGCGAAGACTTGGACACCGATGACCGGCGAGGACTCCGCGACCGACCTCTCGCGTGACCGGGGCTTGGTGCGGAGCCGACTGCCGGACCTCGAGGAGCTTTCGAGACCGCTCTCGCAAAGCCTTCGGGTGCAAGGCCCGGCAGTCGGAGCACGACTTCGTGTCGTGGTCTCGGCCGAGACAGTAGAGACACTCTAAGTGCGGGTCTGTGATCGACATCATTCGACCACAGGCGTCGCATGGCTTGAAGCCGGGCATCCCTACCGACACTGTGGAGCCGAGATGACTAAGAAAACAGTGAAAAATCACCAAAAAGTTAGTCAAAAAATGACTAGGGCACTGCTCTTCCCGGATCTGCGCTTACTGGCGCGGAAAAAGAGAACTGACGTCAGCGCGCAGGGGCGGCGTCTAAGTACTGCCCGCGAAGTCATCCCGCTGGTCCACGACGCCGACGACGGACGCGGAGCCGCCACGACGCCGCCTGCACCGGCGCCAAGAGGTACTGCTACGCAAAAAATCCTTCCGGATCCAGTCTGACGCCTGGGGATATTCTAAGGTAAGGAATCTGTCACTAACGTGTCTCTTTCAGATATGCACACACACATATGCACACACACACACACACACACATATATGCACACACACATACACACACACACACACACACACATATATGCACACACACATACACACACATATATACGCACACATATATGCACACACATACGCACACATATGCACGCACACATGCACACACATGCACACACATGCACACACACATGCACACATGCACACATGCACACACACATGCACACATGCACACATGCACACACATGCACACACACACACACACACACACACACACACACACACACACACACACATATATATGCACACACACGCACACATATGCACACACACATATGCACACACACATATATACACACATGCACACACACACATGCACACACACATATGCACACACACACATGCACACACACACATGCGCGCACACACATATATGCACATACATATATGCACACATATATGCACATACATATATGCACACATATATGCACACATATATGCACACGCACATATATGCGCACATATATGCACACACATATGCACACACATATATGCACACACATATGCACACACATATGCACACACATATATGCACATATATGCACACACATATATGCACACACATATATGCACACACATATATGCACACACATATATACGCACATATATGCACACACATATATGCACACACATATCATGCGCATATATATGCGCACATATATGCGCATATATATACACTATATATACAGCATATATACATACATACATTATATATGCACATATATATACGCACATATATGCTTACATATATACTGCACATATATGCACATGCACATATATGCACACGCACATATATGCATACGCACATATATCACACGCACATATATGCACACGCACACATACATGCACACACTGCACACATACACGCACACATACATATATGCACACACATGCACACACACACGCACACACACATACGCACACATGCACACATGCATGCATATATGCACACACATGCACACATATATGCACGCACACATGCACACATATATGCACGCACACATGCACATATCTGCACACACATATGCACACACATCTGCACACATACATATATGCACACACATATATGCACACACATCTGCACACATACATATATGCACACATACATATATGCACACATATATGCACACATATATGCACATACATATGCACACACACATATGCACACACATATATGCACACATATATGCACACACACATATGCACACACACATATGCACACACATATGCACACACACATATGCTACACACATATATGCACACATATATGCACACACATATATGCACATACATATGCACACACATATATGCACTATACATATATGCACACATATATGCACACATACATATGCACACACACATATGCACACACAATATATGCACACACACATATGCACACACACATATGCACACATATATGCACACACATATATGCACACACATATGCACACATATATGCACACATGCACATTTATATGCACACAAACACATGCACACATGCACACATTTATATGCACACAAACACATGCACACATGCACACATTTATATGCACACACATGCACACATTTATATGCACACATGCACACATTTATATGCACACACATGCACACACACTTATGCACACACATGCACACACACATGCACACATACCCACGCACACACGCACACACACACGCACACACACGCGCACACACACGCACACACACGCGCACACATGCGCACATACACACATGCACACACACATGCACACACACACGCACACACACACACGCACACCACATGCATGCACACGACACACAGACATGCACAGACACACAGATGTACACACACACACATGCACACATGCACACACACATATGCACACACATGCACACATGCACACAAACATGCGCACATACATGCGCACATACACATATGCACACACACGCACACACACGCACACACATATGCACACACATATGCACACACATATGCACACGCACACACATATACACACACATGCACGCAGACGCATGCGCACACGCACCCACACGCGCACGAATACACATATATGCACCCATATGCACACACACATATATGCACACACGCACACATGCACACATATATGCACACATATATGCACGCATACACATGCACACGCGCATGCGCACACAAACATGCGCACACATATATGCACACACATACACATATATGCACACACACATATGCACACACATGCACACACATATGCACACTGTTGGACTTGGCCCTTTTTCCCCAGAAATGTTTCGCTTTTTCCTCCCTAGCCTATGTATTGTACCCTGGGTTTAAAATGTAAAAGAGTACTAAATGTAAATGGTGTCCCTGTCACTTTTAAAATGGACGCCATTCCTGCCTGCCCTTGTGCCGCCTGACTGAGGTGGGTTGGCAGTCTAGTGATTTGTTTCCCAGCACCCCCTGCTTTTGGAGGAAACTTCGCACCCAGGGTGCTCTACTCCTCCCCTAGACCAGTTAGAACCGGTTGCCCAGAGAACCTTCTGGAAGCTGCCAGCCCTGTCTGGTAGGTGGGGTGAGGGCGTACATATAAGGGGGGCTGGGCTGCCATGTGCTCAGTGCAGAGCATGGACTGAATGAGAGGGGACACTCTGCCAGGGGAGACCGCCACATTGGGCCTGTGCGCTGGCCCCTGTGCCTACCTGCACCCCTCTGTTGTCCCCAGGGCCAGTAAAAGGGACACTGCCGGAGTGGAGGCGGCTGTGCTGGCAGGATTGCCACCATAATGGAGGATGACCGGTTCCATGGAGCTGCTGCTTCAGGACTGGTGAGCCGCCCTGCTAGCCACTGATCTCGCCCTGCACTACATGTCTCTTGGCCTCCAGCGCCTCGTGAGCGCCATCACTGGGACTGCCTGCACTAAAGGGGGTGAGGAGCTTAGGACAGTCGCCAGCGCCTTGGGGGCGCTTTTGCCGTGCTGGATTGCGCCTACTGCCTTCCCCCTAGCGCCTGGAGAGGAATAGCGCTGCGCCTGAATGCCCAGGAGGAGGGCTGGTGAATTAGAGCGCCTGGCTACGGGTGCGGGGGACCCCCGGCGCTGGGCTGTGAAGCGCCTGCCCCTGTAGCGCTGCATCCTAGCGCTGTAAGCCATCGGGAGCCTACCCCGCGTCTGGCCGGAAGAAGCTGTGCCTTGTGAAAGACAGCAGGAGCCCACCCTGCTGCCTACGGAAGAAGCGGGTGCCTACCCCGCGTGTGTGCCGCCTCGTGGCACCAAGGAACAAGGAGCGCAGCGGGAGCCCACCCCGTGCTCTCCATCTGCCCAAGATCACCGCCGCAGCCCGGAGAGAAGAGGCGCCGCCGACGCGAGTGCCCTGAGGACTGCCTGGAGGTGGGCGGAGCTGCGGGGAGGAAGCCAGGCGGGAGCCTACCCCGCGCTGGCTGGGCCAGAGAAGAGACAGGAAGCTGTCGGGAGCCTTGCGGGCTCCATGACAACGTCTTGGGCCCCACGAGGGGAGGCCCGGGTGAAGAGAGACCCGTGTTGCAGAGAAGACCGGAGCGGGAGCCCACCCCGCCGGTCTGGGTCTCCGCCAGTGGAGGAGTGCCGTCAGGAGCCTCGCGGGCTCCGTGCTGAAGTCCCGGGCCCCACGAGGGGTGGCCCGTGTGAAGAGCGGCTGTAGAGAGGGAGAAGACTGGAGCGGGTGCCCACCCCGCCGGTCTGTGTCTCCGCCCAGGGAGACGATAAGCTTCTGGAGCCTCGTGGGCTCCAAATCCAAGTCCTGGGTCCCAGGAAGGGGCCCGGGTGAAGAGGAGAGAGAGCCGCGAATGCCCTGAGAGCCTCGCAGGATTTGCCGGTGAGTGGGGAATCCCTCAGGGAGGTGGAGAGGGGGGGGGGGGAGAGTTGGGGCACACTGCCGGTGCCCACCCCCAGGACCAGGGACCTTTCGTCCCCCACAACTGCCCCGCCGGACAGTGGGCAGTTGCACCGCGTGGGCCGCCTGGCCAATCAGGGGGAGAGAAGCTCCCCCGGCGCAGTAGCGTCAGAAGGTAATCTGCAGCATTGGACTGGGCTATGAGGACCCGGGGAGTATAGTGGGTCCGTTGGTATTCGGCAGGATGGTTATGCCCTGCATTGCTTACGCTGGGGTTGCCCCAGAACTCCTGATGTCGGCCTAATGACCGGGCCCCCATGCTAAGGAGATTTTATGCCGCTTAGGGCAGTGGGAGTCTTCAAGCCTAGGGTACAGGTTTGATAGGAGGTACTGTTTTCATGCCTGCTGAGGCCTAATGCCATACCAGGCTGTTTACATCTTATGCCTGTTAGTGAATTGCTGATGATGTCCTGATGCTTATATGCCTATTTTTATGCGGAATGCCAGGGTAGACCTAAGGTTGCGACGCCTGCCAATGCTAGGATGTTTATGCCCTTTGCAGGTCTGCACCTAACCTGATGTTCCTTTCCAGGACTGCGGCAACCATGATTTAGGGCCTGTTCCTAAGGTTAGAGATGTTGTATGACCCATGACTAAATGTGCGTAATGTTTTTCCCTAGGGCTGTGGTCTGAAAGTCTTATATTACAGGTGGCCTAATGTTCAGTCCCAAAGGTTGCCCTCTGAATGTTCAATTTAAGGTGTTACCGATATCCGGTTGGCCTGCCAGCGTGTCTCTCTTTCAGGTCTACCGGCCGCTGGACCGAGGCCAATGTTCTGATATCTGTACCTTTTTCAGGGTTATGCCCCAGACTCCAGGTGTGCTGCTAAAGTGCAGGATGTATATCATCAAATAGGACTAGGCTAAGATTGTATACAAATGCAACATTGTATGATTTTGTAAAAGAAAAACTTTTTCTTTTTTTGAAAGCCCTCACCCACCAACCTAGTTGGTGGCATGCTTCATCATCGGGCCCACCTGGTGACACCGATTGTGTCCCTGGTGTGCTTCAACGCCTGGTTTACAGCGGAGCAGGTATCTTGACTGAGTGTGCAGTGCTGTGACGTGAAAGTGAATTTAAAAACTGTACAGTGGTCCCATTACCCACAGGGTTTATTTTAATAGTTGGGCCTCTGGCAGTCATAAAAACAAGGCAATGGATGCACGTGGAGTAATAATGGCTCTTACATCCAAAAAACGGTCTACATGTTTCAGCCAGGCCTCAGATGTATACTGGCTTTCCTCAGGACCTAAAATTATGTGTGTTATGAGATCTAAAACTTGGTTTGTGTTTAGACCAAATGTGTGGCACGCTCTAAGGTGCACTATGTGTGAGAGGGGATTCCCTCTTAAGGCATTCCTGTATGACAAATACATAAAACGGAACATACAAACAAACATACAATAATACTGCGAAATTAGGCAGAGTTGCTTTTAGTCACGTGCATGAATATACTGGTGACCGTCAATGGCGGCGGTAAACAGGCGGCGGTGAAATGCCGATCTGACGGCAATGTGTGTCAAATACCGATATATGCGCTAAAGTGAAGAGGTATACATGTGAATAAAATAAACTTGCTTTAAAAGGGAGGCCTTTCTTACACTTGCAATTAGCGGAAGTGCCCCATGAGAGTCCGGCAGGGGTTCTAGCTGAACCTGGGGGAGAAAAACGAAGGACGGCGAAATCGCCGTGGTAAAGCACAAGAGAAATGCTTACCGTTAGAAGGAGTGGACGAGCAGCTTCCCTTAACCCCACTTACTGCATTACAGCTCTGGACCCGCATAAAGACCTAGTTGGCTGTCTCGGATCTCCGATGATATGTCGCCCGGATCTGGCGGGCGCTTAAATATCACCCGTAATTGGCGGATGAAGCAAGTGTATTCCCGTTTAGCCTGTGAAGGAGAAGAGGAAGGGAAACAACATAGAGAACAGACTAGGGGAAGTCCTCTATTCTAACTACGGCCCTTTCTGATGACGCGGAGCGTATGTGCCCGGTAGGCAAGGTTACTAAAAACGCGTCTGGGGGTGGGCGTGGCCACAGGTTGAGTGACGCTTGGCGTCTTACGTCTAATCACTAAATGGTGAGAGATCCGTATATTGAAACCGGGGGTTAAATTGAGATCATGACAAAACCCCCCTAATAAATTGGGACAACAAAGCTGACAGAGAACGCAGACCAGAATTAGTATGTGTAGAGCACCACGCGTGTGGGTCACTCTATGTCTATATTATGTCTGAAAAAAGTATTCTTGATGGACTAATAAGTCATAATACATAACAGATAACTGGGCATGGAGAGTAAGAAGCAACTCATGAGGAAGTTAATAGGTAAGGCTATGCCAGGGGATAGAATCGTTTAACCTCTGGAGCTGGGTGGATAAACGATAAATCCACCGTTGTTCCTTGGAGAGTAAAAATTTATCATTGTCAGTATTATTGTGATCAAAGTGTTCGATCACTGTCCAGGACATATCATTCGTGGTATGCCCTAGTTGTAAGTAATGATCTGTCAGGCGACTGATGTTTTTTTTGCACCGTATTGTGCTCCGGTGTTCAACTATCCTTTTCCTGATTTTGCGTGTCGTCATCCCTACGTAGCGTAGACCACAGGGGCACTCAATTAAGTATATCAGATTTGATGAGTTACAATTGGTGTGGTGTAGCTGTTTCCAGGTGGTACCTGGTTCCAAATCAAGTGTTTTGGATGGGCGTGTGAGGTGACATACGCTGCAATTGTTGCATGGGTAGTGACCCGTGATCTTGGGGAGACCCCATGTATTAAGTATGGTGTTTACGGTTGATCTATGGGGTAATCTGGGCCGTGTAGATACTAAACGGTCCTTAAGGTTGCTAGATCGTTTGTAGGCAAAAAGCGGTGGTTCCCAGTTTCTATTGCCTGAGTTTAGAATGCGCCAGTTCTTTTGAATGATGCTAGACACTTTATTGGAGGCATCATTGTAAGTGGTGGCACAGGTCATGGGTTGATCAGGCACTTCTCGTGTCATAGTATCCAACAAGGCTTCACGGTTTTGGTTACGAGCTCGTTTTCTTGTCTTCTGCACGATTTTGCGTGGATATCCTCGGTCATGTAGTTTAGATACTAATGCTGCTGATTGTTTGTGGTAATCAGATATATGGCTGCAGTTCCTGCGTATTCTAAGGAACTGGCCGAAGGGAAGATTTTCCCTGAGGGGTCGAGGGTGAAAGCTATCGAACCGAAGGAGGGAATTCCTAGCTGTCGGTTTGTAATGAGTGGTGGTTTTTAAGGTACCATCCTCCGCTGTTATGTTAAGATCAAGAAAAGCCAGAGTAGTGGGGCTGGATGTGCATGTGAATTTTAGGTAAGGGTCCCTTTCATTTAGCCACGAGAGGAAGGATGTCAGGGATTCTTGAGTACCTGTCCAGATCAAGAAAATGTCATCAATGTAACGACGCCATACTTTGATGTTGGCAGTGTATGGGTTGTTGATGGGGGATATATGTCTCCGTTCAAAGTGGTGGACATAGAGACCTGCCACACTTGGGGCAAAGACACTCCCCATAGAGGTGCCGTTGGTCTGGAGGTAGAATTGCCCTTCATATTCAAAGTAATTCTCCTTTAAAGCCAGAGTGGCACAATTGAGGATAAATTCTCTGGGAGTATGATATTCCCACGGTGTGTCCATGAGTATATCATGGAGGACTTGTAGAGTGGCGTCCTGTGGGAGGCTCGTATAAAGGCTTTCAATATCCAAACCTACTAGAAGTTGCGTGGAAGGATCAAACATCAAATCCTTGATGATGTTCAGGAGATGCTTAGTGTCTTTGATGTAAGTTGTTGTCTTTTGTACTAGGGGGTTCAGGAAAAAATCACAGTACCTGGATAGAGGTTTCAAAAGGGAGCCAATTCCCGAGACGATCGGACGTCCCGGGGGAGGTCTTGCTTCTTTATGAATCTTTGGTACTGTGTAAAAATATGGTACTCACATTCCTAGTGCACAAGTAATCCGCTTCCTGTTTGGAAATGTGTTGGGCTTCTTCTGCTTGTTCCACTAAGGTTTTGATGGTAGCTTGCAGGGTCTTTGTTGGATCCGTCTTCAGGCGTTTGTAATTCCGTGAGTCATTCAATAGCCTTCGGCATTCATTGTCATAATCCGCTTTGTCTTGTAGGACAATGCCTCCGCCTTTATCCGCGGGTTTGATGATAAGTGTGGGATTGTCCTGAATTTTCCGGATGGTATCTCTGTCTTCTTTCGAGAAGTTATTGAAGAGTTTTTGTCGTATCCATTCTTTCTATGTCGTGATAAACAGCCTGCTCAACTGTGGCAACTTCTACAGGAATGCTTGTTGGTGGAGGCATAAAGGTAGATTTAACTCTTAGGCCCGTTTCATTAGTTTTGACAGTTGTTAATTCATCGTTTTGTTGTTTCTCAAAAAGGCCTTCAGCTTGAGTTTTCTAAAGAACTCTGCTAATTCCACATGGAGTTTAAATTTGTCCAGTTTGGTGGTGGGGACAAAGGAAAGTCCTTTGTTAAGTACTTTATTTTCTTTGGGGGATAATGGAGTGCTGGACAAGTTGAATACCAATGTGGATGGTTCTGCATCCTCGTTTCTCATTGGTGTCCACTCGGTCCCGGTTGTTGCTCCCTTGTTTTGTTCCGTGTGTTGGCACTCACTGGCTCCTCTTGTTCTGCCCAATGAACCTGTTGGTTGTTCCTTCTCCGGCCGCGAGATCTGCGGCCTTGTCCTAAAAAAGGTCCTCTCTGATTATTATGGAAGTAGGCAGGTGAACCGAATTGATACATCGGCGGCCAGCCGAAGTATGGGTTGTGTGGTGGATGGATGAAGGGTGGGGGTCCGAACTGGTTGCCTTGTGGCTGTCCATTCCATGGTTGCTGCCAACGTGGTTGGCGCCCTCTACTTCGTGATTTGGATGAGCCTGTACTAGAGTCACTTGAGACTGAGCTGTTGTCCCCAGACGTCTCACTAGATCTATCTTGTTTGATAGGGTTTACATAGTTATCCTCTGTGTAGGGATATGATTTGACATAAGAAAATTTCTTAAGGTCCTTTTGAAATTTGGTTATTTTGGCCTGGGTTAGGTATTCTTTATATTCAGCCATTTCTTTATTTTGTTCATCCAGTTTTTTCTTGAACGATGTGATGGTTGTTTTGAAGTGAGTTTCTGTTGCTTGGATCTCAATGATCATTGCCTCAGACAGACGTTTGGCGGTCTTAATGATCAACACCAGCCAGTCCCTGGTGCAATGCCAGGCTATTTGTGCCCAGTCCTTCCTAAAGGTGGCATCTTCCTGGAAGAGAATTTATCCTCAATTGTGCCACTCTGGCTTTAAAGGAGAATTACTTTGAATATGAAGGGCAATTCTACCTCCAGACCAACGGCACCTCTATGGGGAGTGTCTTTGCCCCAAGTGTGGCAGGTCTCTATGTCTACCACTTTGAACGGAGACATATATCCCCCATCAACAACCCATACACTGCCAACATCAAAGTATGGCGTCGTTACATTGACGACATTTTCTTGATCTGGACAGGTACTCAAGAATCCCTGACATCCTTCCTCTCGTGGCTAAATGAAAGGGACCCTTACCTAAAATTCACATGCACATCCAGCCCCACTACTCTGGCTTTTCTTGATCTTAACATAACAGCGGAGGATGGTACCTTAAAAACCACCACTCATTACAAACCGACAGCTAGGAATTCCCTCCTTCGGTTCGATGTAGCTTTCACCCTCGACCCCTCCAGTGAAAATCTTCCCTTCGGCCAGTTCCTTAGAATACGCAGGAACTGCAGCCATATATCTGATTACCACAAACAATCAGCAGCATTAGTATCTAAACTACATGACCGAGGGATATCCACGCAAAATCGTGCAGAAGACAAGAAAAGCGAGCTCGTAACCAAAACCGTGAAGCCTTGCTGGATGCTATGACACGAGAAGTGCCTGATCAACCCATGACCTGTGCCACCACTCTACAATGATGCCTCCAATAAAGTGTCTAGCATCATTCAAAAGAACTGAGCGCATTCTAAACTCAGGCAATAGAAACTGGGAACCACCGCTTTTTTGCCTACAAACGATCTAGCAACCTTAAGGACCGTTTAGTATCTACACGGCCCAGATTACCCCATAGATCCAACCGTAAACACCCATACTTAATACATGGGGTCTCCCCAAGATCACGAGGACACTACCCATGCAACAATTGCAGCGTATGTCACCTCACACGCCCATCCAAAACACTTGATTTGGAACCAGGTACCACCTGGAAACAGCTACACCACACCAATTGTAACTCATCAAATCTGATATACTTAATTGAGTGCCCCTGTGGTCTACGCTACGTAGGGATGACGACACGCAAAATCAGGACAAGGATAGTTGAACACCGGAACTGTCTGTATGTGCAAAAACATCAGTCGCCTGACAGATCATTACTTACAACTAGGGCATACCACGAATGATATGTCCTGGACAGTGATCGAACACTTTGATCACAATAATACTGACAATGATAAATTTTTACTCTCCAAGGAACAACGGTGGATTTATCGTTTATCCACCCAGCTCCAGAGGTTAAACGATTCTATCCCCTGGCATAGCCTTTTACCTATTAACTTCCTCATGAGTTGCTTCTTACTCTCCATGCCCAGTTATCTGTTATGTATTATGACTTATTAGTCCATCAAGAATACTTTTTTCAGACATAATATAGACATAGAGTGACCCACACGCGTGGTGCTCTACACATACTAATTCTGGGTCTGCGTTCTCCGTCAGCTTTGTTGTCCCAATTTATTAGGGGTTTTGTCATGATCTCAATTTAGCCCCCGGTTTCAATATACGGATCTCTCACCATTTAGTGATTAGACGTAGGACGCCAAGCGTCCACTCAACCTGTGGCCACGCCCACCCCCAGACGCGTTTTTAGTAACCTTGCCTACCGGGCACATACGCTCCGCGTCATCCAGAAAGGGCCGTAGTTAGAATAGAGGACTTCCCTAGTCTGTTCTCTATGTTGTTTCCCTTCCTCTTCTCCTTCACAGGCTAAGCGGGAATACACTTGCTTCATCCGCCAATTATGGGTGATATTTAAGCGCCCGCCAGATCCGGGCGACATATCATCGGAGATCCGAGACAGCCAACTAGGTCTTTATGCGGGTCCAGAGCTGTAATACAGTAAGTGGGGTTAAGGGAAGCTGCTCGTCCACTCCTTCTAACGGTAAGCATTTCTCTTGTGCTTTACCACGGCGATTTCGCCGTCCCTTCGTTTTTCTCCCCAGGTTCAGCTAGAACCCCTGCCGGACTCTCATGGGGCACTTCCGCTAATTGCAAGTGTAGAGAAAGGCCTCCTTTTAAAAGCAAGTTTATTTTATTCACATGTATACCTCTTCACTTTAGCGCATATATCGGTATTTGACACACATTGCCGTCAGATCGGCATTTCACCGCCGCCTGTTTACCGCGCCATTGACGGTCACCAATATATTCATGCACGTGACTAAAAGCAACTCTGCCCTAATTTCGCAGTATTGTTGTATGTTTGTTTGTATGTTCCGTTTTATGTATTTGTCATACAGGAATGCCTTAAGAGGGAATCCCTCTCACACATAGTGCACCTTAGAGCGTGCCACACATTTGGTCTAAACACAAACCAAGTTTTAGATCTCACAACACACATAATTTTAGGTCCTGAGGGAAAGCCAGTACTACATCTGAGGCCTGGCTGAAACATGTAGACCGTTTTTGGATGCAAGAGCCATTATTACTCCACGTGCATCCATTGCCTTGTTTTTATGACTGCCAGAGGCTTCAACTATTAAAATAAACCCTGTGGGTAATGGGACCACTGTACAGTTTTTAAATTCACTTTCACGTCACAGCACTGCACACTCAGTCAAGATACCTGCTCCGCTGTAAACCAGGCGTTGAAGCACACCAGGGACACAATCGGTGTCACCAGGTGGGCCCGATGATGAAGCATGCCACCAACTAGGATTGGTGGGTGAGGACTTTCAAAAAAAGAAAAAAGTTTTCTTTTTACAAAAATCATACAATGTTGCATTTGTATACAATCTTAGCCTAGTCCTATTTGATGATATACATTAACTCTGGGGATAAGGACTAGTTCTCTAATCCTCTCTCTCCCTTTGATATTTAAATAAAAAGTGCAGGATGTGCCTTCATGCCAGATTCTTAATGTACCAGTAGATCTGGGTGGCTACACCTTACTGACTATTTGGATTCCAGGTGTATGTGTTGTGCCTAACGATCCTGGCAGCGACCCGAATGGCGCTGCACTGTAAACAGTCCCCACTGTTATATCTGCCGGGTGCTGGTTGGCGCCATGTTTCCCTGTGGTTACGCTGGCGTGCTATGCTGATGGCATAATACATATGTTATTTTTCCTACTCAAACTGGTGTGGTCTCAGTTTGTAGTGTGCCTGGTGTGTCGCTTGTGTGTGCTGCGCGGATGCTTTACACAATGCTCCTAGTTTGGCCTTCCCGCTCCGCACCACGCTACCCCGCTTCCAACACACACACATACACATCTATGCACACACATACATGCACACACACACATACATGCACAAATATGCACACACACACACATATATGCACACATACACGCACACACACATATGCACACACACACGCACACATATATGCACACACATACACACATATATGCACACACATGCGCACACGCATATATGCACACATGCACACACGCACACATATATACACACACGCGCACACATGCACACACACACACGCACACACACACACATGCGCACATATGCGTGCACACATGCGCGCAGACACAGGCAAACATGCGCACACATGCTCACATGCACACACATGCACACATACACACATATGCACACACATGCACACACATGCACACACACACACATGCACACATATGCACACATGCACAAATATGCACACACACACACATATATATGCACACATACACGCACACACACATGCACATATACACACATACGCACACATATATGCACACACATGCACACACATATATGCACACGCACATATATACACACGCACACATATATACACACGCACACACAAACACACATGCACACACAAACACACATGCGCACACAAACACACATGCGCACACATGCGCGCAGACACAGGCAAACACATGCACACACACATGCACACACACATGCACACACACATGCACATGCACACACACATGCACACACGCACACACATGCACACACATGCACATATACACACACATGCGCATACACACACATGCGCATACACATCTGCACACATGCGCATACACATCTGCACACATGCACACACACGCACACATGCACACATATATGCACACACACATGCACACATATATGCACACACATATATGCACACATGGACACGCGCATACACATATATGCGCGCACACATATGCACACACGCACGCACACGCACGCACACACATATATGCACACATACATATATGCACACATACATACACATAACATGCACACATATATATATACACCATGCAGCACACACATCGCACGCATGCACATGCACATATCGCACGCACACACATGCACACACACGCACACACACACATGCACACACACATGCACACACACATGCACACACACATATGCACACACATGCACGCACACGCACACACGCATGCACATGCACACACATATATGCACGCACACATGCACGCACACATATATGCACACACACATATGCACGCACACATATATGCACACACACATATGCACACATATATGCACACACACATATGCACACATATATGCACACATGCACACGCACACATACATACATGCACGCACACATACATACATGCACGCACACACATACATGCACACATACATGCGCACACATACATGCACACACATACATGCACACACATACATGCACACACATATATGCACACATATATGCACACACATATGCACACATGCACACACATGCACACACATGCACATACACACATATATGCACATACACACATATATGCACACATACACACACATATGCACACATATGCACACACGCACACACATATGCACACATATGCACACACATCTATGCACACACACATGCACACACACATCTATGCACACACACATGCACACACACACATCTATGCACACACACATATACACACACATATGCACACGTGCACACATATGCACACACATATGCACACACATATGCACACACATATGCACACACATATGCACACACATGCACACATATATGCACACACATGCACACATATATGCACACACATGCACACATATATGCACACGCACACATATATGCACACATGCACATATATGCACACATATATGCAGACATACATATATGCACACACATGCATACATATATGCACACACATGCACACACATGCACACATACATGCACACACATGCACACATACATGCACACACATGCACACACATGCACACACATGCGCACACATACATGCACACATATATGCACATACACACATATATGCACATACACATATATGCACATACACACATATGCACACATACACGCACACATATATGCACACACATATATGCACACACATATATGCACACACATATATGCACACATATATGCACATACACATATATGCACATACACGCACATACACACATATATGCACATACACACATGCACACATATATGCACATACACACATGCACACACAATATGCACACATATATGCACATACACATATACACATATATGCACACATATGCACACAAACACATATGCACACACACATATGCACACACACATGCACACATATATGCACACACATATATACATATATGCACACACTGCACGCCGCTGCACATCGCGTGTGGCGCTGCTGCGTGCCTGTGCCACACACATACCGCACACCACACACACGCGCACACACGTGCACATGCAAACGCGCACACACACATGCCCACACACACGTATATACATATGCGCACACGTATACATATGTCTTGCACACGTATATACATATGCGCACACACGTATATACATATACGCTTTTATCGTATATACATATGCGCACACGTATATACATATGCACACACGTATATACATATCTTACACACGTATATATCATATGCGCACACACGTATATACATATGCGCACACACATGTATATACATATGCGCACACATGTATATATACATATGCACACATGTATATACATATGCACACATGTATATACATATGCACACACATGTATATACATATGCACACACATGTATATACATATGCGCACACATGTATATACATATGCACACATGTATATACATATGCACACACATGTATATACATATGCACACACATGTATATACATATGCACACACATGTATATACATATGCACACACATGTATATACATATGCACACATGTATATACATATGCACACACATGTATATACATATGCACACGCATGTGTTATGCAAACATTGCACACATGTATATACATATGCACACACGTATATACATATGCACACATGTATATACATATGCACATACATATATAAATGCACAAGTTACTAACTTGTGTAACGATATATCTGTAAGAGACAGTAGTTAGTGACAGATTCCTTACCTTAGAATATCCCCAGGCGTCAGGCTGGATCCGGAAAAGTTTTTGCGTAGCAGTACCCTTGCGCGTCGGTAGGCGGCGTCGTGCGGCTCCGCGTCCGTCGTCGGCGTCGTGATCGCCGGGATGACGTCGCGGGCAGTACTCAGGCGCCGCCCCTGCGCGCTGACGTCAGTTCTGTACACGACTTTCCGCGCCAGGAACGCAGAGCCATGCAAGAAGCTGACATAGGTGTCTGAAAAATACTAGGGCCCTGAAAGGGATGTCCTTAACCCTAGAAATCAGTTCGCAGAACGGGGAGGATGGGTGGGGCGGTAAGGAATCTGTCACTAACTACTGTCTCTTACAGATATATCGTTACACAAGTTAGTAACTTGTGCATCTGAAAGAACACGTTAGTGACAGATTCCTTACCTTAGAATAGATACCCCAGCAATACCAACCCGGTGGTGGGTCTGCGAACAAAGATCAGACAAGGAAGTCCTGGAGGACAGAACGGCCAAGAAGCCGTCCCTCCGGACCTGACTGTCAAGGCAGTAATGCTTTGTAAACGTGTGCAGCGAGGCCCACGTAGCTGCCTGACAGATAACCGGCAGCGGAACACCGCGGCCCAAGGCCGTGGTAGCAGCCGTTGCCCTGGTGGAATGGGCACGCAGCCCAACAGGAGGCTCCTTCTTAGCCAAAGAATAGCAGGTCTTGATGCACAAGGTAACCCAGCGGGAGATGGTCCTCTTGTGCACCGCCCGACCTTTTAGGCGCCCACGTAGCCAATAAAGAGCTGGTCATCCACCCGGAAGTGTTTTGTGCGGTCAATATAGAAGGAGAGCGCACGTTTTGGGTCCAGACGGTGGAGCCTCTCTTCCTCTCTGGAAGGATGCGGAGGCGGAAAGAAGGTGGGCAAAGTGATGGTCTGCCCAATGTGGAAAGCAGTAACCACCTTTGGCAAGAAGGACGGACGCGTCCGAAGAACAACCTTGTCTGGATGAACAGACAGAAAGGGAGGTTTGCAAGATAGAGCCTGGAGCTCACTCACCCGCCGAGCGGAGGTGATGGCCACCAGAAAGGCTGTCTTCAGAGTCAGAAGACGAAGAGGACAGTTATGTAGAGAGCTCAAAGGGAGCGCACATTAAAAGGTAAGAACCAAGTTTAAGTCCCACTGAGGCATCACAAACGGAACAGGAGGGAAGAGGTGAGTAATGCCTTTTAAGAACCTGTTAACAACAGGGGACTTGAAAAGGGAGGGCTGATCAGGGAGCCTGAGGAAGGCCGAGATAGCACAAAGATAACCCTTGATGGTACCCAGGGCAGAACCCTGTTGGGCCAGAGAGAGAAGGAACAGAAGGACCTCAGAAAGAGGGGCAGAAAGGGGATCCACAGCCTTTGCTGTGCACCATGCCACAAATTTGTTCCACCTGCAGGCGTATACCACCTTAGTGGAGGGACGCCTGGCTGCCAGAATCACATCACAAACTTCGGGAGGCAAGTCGAAAGGAATCAACTGCCGCCGCTCAATCTCACGCAAGCAGGTGTAGACTGGACAGGTTCGGGTGGAGGACCGTCCCCTGCTGCTGCGACAGAAGATCCTCCCGAAGAGGCAGACGGATCGGGGATCTACGCTCATATTGAGTAGCTCGGGATACCAAACTCTTCGAGCCCAGTCCGGAGCCACAAGAATGACTTGGGCCCGGTCGTGCCGAATCTTCTTCAACACTCTGGGTAGAAGTGGTATAGGCGGAAAGGCGTACAATGAGACCGCAACTCCACTCGTGACGAAAGCGTCGCCGGCGAGTGCCGCCTTGGAAATTCCAACGCGCAGAACTGATGACATTGCGCGTTCTCTTCGGTGGCGAATAGATCTAACCAAGGCTCTCCCCACTGTAGAAAGAGTCCTTGCGCCACTTCCGAGTGAAGACGCCATTCGTGATCCATCATGCACCTGCGGCTGCAGGTTCGTCCGCCCTGGCGTTCAGGGAACCTGCCAGGTGTTGAACCACCAGGAACATGCCCTGGTGTTCCAGCCATGTCCAGAGGCGCAGAGCCTCCTGACAAAGGGTCCACGACCCCACCCCGCCTTGTTTGTTGCAGTACCACATGGCAGTGGTGTTGTCTGTGAACACCTGCACTACCTTCCCTTTGACAGAGGAAGGAATGCCTTGAGTGCAAGTCGGATCGCCCGGAGCTCCAGAAGGTTGATATGGAGCCGGGACTCCGCCCGGAGACCAGAGGCCTCTGATCTCCGCCTCTCCCATGTGACCGCCCCATCCCAGAAGGGACGCGTCCGTCACAACTGTGTGCTCTGGCTGGGGAAGGGAGAGGATCTGCCCATGACCCATTGCCGGTTCGAGAGCCACCACTGCAACTGTTTTGCAGTCCCCTCCGAGATCTGGACGTGATCGGACAGGTCGCCCTGGTGCTGCGCCCACTGGAACTTCAGGTCCCACTGCAGAGCCCGCATATGCCATCTGGCATGAGTGACCAGCAGGATGCAGGAGGCCATGAGGCCCAGCAGCCTCAGGGTCATCCGTGCCGAAACCCAGGATAAGGGCTGAAAGATCGGAATCATAGCCTGAATATCCCCGGACTCGCCGTTCGGGAGGATAGGCCCGAAACTGCGTCGTGTCCAGAACTGCTCCGATGAAAAGGAGCTGTGGAGAAGGAATCAGATGCGACTTTGGCACATTGATGGAGAACCCCAGCGAGTGCAGGAGTTCGGCCGTAGTCTGGAGGTGGGAGACAACTGCCTGGGACCGAGCCCGCCTTCAGCAGCCAGTCGTCGAGGTAGGGGAAGACTGAAACCCCTGCCCGGCGCAGATGAGCTGCGACCACCGCCATCACTTTCGTGAACACCCGAGGGGGCACTGGTAAGGCCAAAGGGAGCACGGTGAACTGAAAATGCTCGAGGCCTACCGTGAACCGAAGGTAACGCCGGTGGGCCGGCAGGACGAGGATGTGGAAATAGGCGTCCTGCAAGTCCAACGCTACCAACCAGTCTCCGGGGTCGAGGGCAGTCAAGACCTGAGCTAGGGTGAGCATCTTGAACTTCTCCTTCCGGAGGAAGCGATTGGCGTTCCGGAGGTCCAAGATAGGACGCATGTCCTCCTTGTCCTTTTGGGCACCAGAAAGTAGTGGGAGTAGCAACCACGCCCTACTTCTGGGGTCGGAACATGCTCGATGGCCCTCTTGGCCAAGAGGGCCGTGACTTCCTTCTGTAGAAGCACCAAGTGATCCCCTGACATGCGGTGGAATTGAGGTGGCATGGCTGGGGGGTGGTCTCGAAGGGGAGGGAGTAGCCCCTTCGGACAATGTCCAAGACCCACTTGTCCGAGGTGATGGGACGCCAGTGGTGAAGGTGATGGCGGACCCTGCCCCCGACTGGCGTGCTGTGCACCTGAAAGGAGGGACTAGGAGGGCTTGGAGGCCGCGGACGGGTTGGAGGTGGTGGCCTGACCCGCCGCTGGTTGCCCGAACCGCCACGGCGGTATCCACGTCCTCGGCCACGCGAGGCGCTTGCTGCGCGGGCCGTTGGCCAGGCTGTGGGCGTGACTGGGCGCCCCTTCCGTGGCCACGAAAGGAGCGAAAAGCAGACGTTTGCGGAGGGCGCACAACAGCAAGGCCCAGGGACTTAGCAGTAGCCCGTGAATCCTTGAAGCAGCTCCAGCGCATGGTCCGCCTTTGAACCAAAGAGACCGACTCCATCAAAGGGCATGTCCATGAGAGTATTCTGGACATCCCCTGAAAAACCAGTGGTTCTCAGCCAGGCGTGGCGACGCAGCGCCACCGTCGTTGCAAGCGATCTGCCCAGCGAGTCGGCGGTATCAAGGCCACAGCGGATGGTATACTTAGCCGCATCACGCCCTTCCGCAATAGCGCGGGTAAGCAGTGTCT
Organism: Calotriton arnoldi; assembly: GCA_963921515.1. Lineage (NCBI taxonomy): Eukaryota > Metazoa > Chordata > Amphibia > Caudata > Salamandridae > Calotriton > Calotriton arnoldi. The sequence continues at coordinate 3,680,492 of CAWUFW010000600.1, forward strand.
GGACCTCCTCCAGAACACTGCGGCAAAACATCAGCCACCGAATCCCACAGGGAGTGGGTGTGCATCGGCCCAAGAGGCAAGCGGTATTAACAGACCGCAAGCCAGCACTGGAGGAAGAAAGCCTTCTTCCCAAAGTGATCCAGGCGCTTGGATTCCCTATCCGGAGGGCGGTAGGGAAGGCTGTTTGGGAGGCAGAGGCTTGGACAACCAAGCTCTCAGGGTGGGGTGTTGGGAGAGAAACAGGGGGTCGCCCGGAGCCGGGCGATGGCGTCGGGCACGTTCCTATCCACAGGAGCCCCTGTGGTGGGTTTGGACCAGGCACCCAAAGAACGTCAGTGAGTGCATCGTTGAACGGCAGCACAGGCTCCGAGAGGAGGCCGCCGGCTGAAGCACTTCAGTCAGGAGGTTAGTCTGGCGGCCACTGTAGGCAACTGGAGATTTAAGGCTCCAGCAGCTCTACGTAACACCGTTGCAAAATTAGCCCCCTCCTCCGTTGCCACGGGAGGAGACAGCATGCCAGAGTCGGGGAGGTATCAGCCCACTGGCATCCCCAAGTTCCTCAACCCAGTCCGAGGTCAAGCTCGCACTGTTGTGTGAGAGGGTCGTCAGACCCCTCCCAGCTCTCCTGGTCCTCCTCAGGTTGAAAAGATGGAGGAGGAGGGACATAAGGGACCCAAGGCCTCATCGGCGCCGGAAGCCGGCGTCGGGCGGCGCCGGTCCGGCTCCATGTCCGGACCGGGGAGAACCCGAGGAGCAGCGCCGCCCGGAGCCCCGGACCGGCGTCGGAAGCGGCACCGGGGATTCATCGGCGTCGGCGGAGGCGTGGTTAGGTCAACCGGCGTCGATGGAGGTTGCGGCACCACCGGAACCGGGGGTCGAGGCGGGGCCGGGCGCGAGGCCGGGACGAAGGCTGGTGGGACAGGCGGCGCCTGGGACCGGGTCGGCGGCGGCGCCGGAGCAGCCCCATCTGGGCCCGCGGGGCCCGAGGCGCACGGAGGGACCTTGAGGCCCGAAGGCGGGCCATGGCCGACAGGAATTTCTGTGCTCGGCCGGAGTCGCCCGAACCCGGGAAGGGCGGGTAATGCGGGGAGCAACTCGACAGGCACGTCCGGGGCCGCGGGGCGGGGCCGGTGCCGACAGGGACCTCAGCCGAGTCGCGCGACCGGCGGCGAAGTCTTAGAGCGATGGCGCCGCTTAGACTTCTTGTGCTCGACTTACCGGAGGAGCGCGAAGACTTGGATTCCGGCGAGCGGCGGGGACTCCGCGTCCGGCCCTCGACCTCTCCCGGGACCGGGAGCTTGCTGCGGCGCGGAGCCGACTGCCGGACTTCAAGGGCTTCCGAGACCGCTCTCGCAAAGCCTTCGGATGAAGTTTCCGGCAGTCAGGGCACGACTTCGTGTCGTGGCCTCGGCGAGGCAGAAGAGACACTCGAGGTGGGGGTCCGTGATGGACATCATCGACCACATACCTCGCAGGGCTTAAAGCCGGGCATCCCTACGACACCTTAGGAGTCGTGAAGACTCGTTGAAGAGAACAGTGAAAAATTTCACAAAAAGATAGTCAAAAAGTGACTAGGGCACTGCTCTTCCCCGGATCTGCGCTTACTGGCGCGGAAAAAGAAGAACTGGCGTCAGCGCGCAGAGGCGGCGCCTAAGTACTGCCCGCGACGTCATCCCGGCGATCACGACGCCCGGCAGCGGACGCGGAGCCGCACGGCGCCGCCTACCGGCAGCGCAAGGAGTACTGCTACGCAAAAAACTTTCCGGATCCAGCCTGACGCCTGGGGATATTCTAAGGTAAGGAATCTGTCACTAACGTGTCTCTTTCAGATACATATGCACATACACATATATACACACAAAAGCACATATATATATACACACAAATGCACATATATATACACACAAATGCACATATATATATACACACAAATGCACATATATATATATATACACACAAATGCACATATATATATATACACACAAATGCACATATATATACACACACAAATGCACATATATATACACACAAATGCACATATATATACACACACAAATGCACATATATATACACACACAAATGCACATATATATACACACAAATGCACATATATATACACACACAAATGCACATATATATACACACACAAATGCACATATATATACACACACAAATGCACATATACACATACAAATGCACATATACACATACAAATGCAAATACATATGCACATATATATACACATACAAATGCACATATATATACACATACAAATGCACATATATATATACACATACAAATGCACATATATATATACACATACAAATGCACATATATATATACACATACAAATGCACATATATATACACATACAAATGCACATATATATATTATCATACAAATGCACATATATATACACATACAAATGCACATATATATACACATGCAAATGCACATATATATACACATACAAATGCACATATATATATACACATACAAATGCACAGTATACACATACAAATGCACATATATATACACATACAAATGCACATATATATACACATACAAATGCACATATATATACACATACAAATGCACATATATATACACATACAAATGCACATATATATACACATACAAATGCACATATATATACATACAAATGCACATATATATACACATACAAATGCACATATATATACACATACAAATGCACATATATATACACATACAAATGCACATATATATACATACATACACTACATGCACATATATATATATACACATACAAATGCACATATATATATATACACATACAAATGAACATATATATATACACATACAAATGCACATATATATACACATACAAATGTACATATATATATACACATACAAATGCACATATATATATACACATACAAATGCACATATATATACACACATACAAATGCACATATATATACACATACAAATGCACATATATATATACACATACAAATGCACATATATATATACACATACAAATGCACATATATATACACATACAAATGCACATATATATACACATACAAATGCACATATATATACACATACAAATGCACATATATATATACACATACAAATGCACATATATATATACACATACAAATGCACATATATATATATCACATACAAATGCACATATATATACAGATACAAATGCACATATATATATACACATACAAATGCACATGTATATATACACATACAAATGCACATATATATACACATACAAATGCACATATATACACATACAAATGCACATATATATACATACAAATGCACATATATACACAGAAATGCACATATATATACACATACAAATGCACATATATATACACATACAAATGCATATGCACATATATATACACATACAAATGCATATGCACATATATATACACATATGTTAGACCTGTCAGCCCTAGGGTGGTCTTTCCCTATTTTTTTTCCTTTTTCGCCTCCTTTTTGCCACCATATTTTTACTGGACCTAGGTCTCTGGGCACCTTGCCACTGCTAGCCAGTGCTGAGGTGCAGGTGCTCTCTCTCACTCAAGATGGCTGCCACAGGCCCCTGCTACTGCAGAGGGGCCTGACACGCATACACACTAGTAGCCAGGGTCAGGCTGGGGTATAGGGATACAGTATCCATTCCATCCCCGCCTCTGGGCCACATAGCCAGGCATGTAGAAGGTTCCAGAACCTTCCGGGCTGTGGGAGGAGTTATGTTTTGCCGCCTTTGGGAGAGTCACCTGACCTGGGAGTATAAAAGGCTTGGAGGGAAAACTTTCTAGTCAGTTGATGAGGCACCACTGAACCTGGGAGAACCTCCGCCGGAGTATAGGCTTTAGGGCCTAGGGGGAGACCTACACTACTGCTGCTGACAGGGTTGAGGCCCTGCTGTAGTAAGATAGCTGAGGAACGCCCACCACCCACTGACCTTGCCCAGTGTGAGGGGACCCAGGGAACCACCTTCAGCGTGCGGGGAGGAACATCAAGCACTCCCAGACCACCAACTCATCCCCCCCTCATAAGAAGAAACTTCTGACAGGAAACTTTGACAAGGAACCTATAACAAGGAACTTCTGACAAGAAACTTACAACTAGAAGCGCCTAAGAAGCAACCAAGCTGAAGCAGTCGCAAGACCCCTTAACTTGAGGAGGCCTGTCCGTCCAGCAAGGCCTAAAGCCTAAAACTGCCCAACTGGGGATCACCAGGTAAAGCGCCGTACCCTGAAGCGCTAAACCTTCACCCCCTATTCACCTTTGCCTGTTGCTGGGCTGCCCCCAAGTACTTTGCCAGTCAGCCCTGCCCACAGGCTGCTGGAGCACCATGTGTGCTGTTGTCCCTCAGGTCACTGACCTTATGATGAAGATCACCGCCGCGGCCGCCGCCTGAGAGGAGAAACCGTGTGGTGAGGTGCGCCGTCGCGCCCTCATCGAAGGAAGCGCTGAGGTGGAGGAAGCCCCTCAGGTGTGTGAGGTGAGGAGCGCCGTCCGCGCCCTCACCGAAGCCTCCAGGGGCCCGGGGCCCTCATCGCCGCCGTCGCGGCCAAGGAGTCGTGCCGCCGCCGTCGCGGCCAAGAAGTGCCCCCGCCGCCGGCCGTAGCGGCCCAAGAATTGTTCCCGCCGCCGTCGCGGCCAAAGAATTGCCCCCGCCGCCGAAGCGGCCGAAGAATCGTCGCCGCCGCCGAAGCGGCCCAAGAGATTGCCACCGCCGCCGAAGCGGCCCAAGAAATCGCTAACGCGATCTTCAGCGAGGCCTCCCGGCCCCGCAGACGCCGTTGCCGAGCAACCAGGGGTCGCTCGGCGTGACCCGGGAAGGCCGCGCACCGATTGGGCGCCGGCTCCCGGTCCCGCCCAGCGCCGAAGGAAGCCCGGGAAGAGCCCCGGCAGTGCAGAGGGAGACGGGGAGCCGGCCGGAGAGGACTGCCGGCTCCCGCTCCCTTCCCCCAGCAGCCCTGAGCCCACCTGCACTTACCCCGAGCACGGGGGCCGGAGGAGGGTGATCCCGGCCCCCGCAACGAGCCGCATGCATATTCCCTGATCCCGGGGGCCGGAGTAAGGCATACCGGCCCCCGCAACGACCCGCAACACCGGCCAGAAGGCCGAGGCACCCCCGACCGGGCCCCGCCCAACAGAACACGGGCCGGCCCGGATGATCGCCAGTCGCCCTGAAGCGCGACCAACGACCACACCACAGGTGAGCCCTGGAGGCCCCTAGGGCCCATAAGACGCCACTGGGGGCCGGGGGCCACTATTAACCCTTACTATTATAGTCCTACGAGGCGAGGCCCCAGAGAGCAGTGGGCCTGGCCTGAATTAACCCCTAAGGAACCTAGAAGCCCCAGAATACAGGACATGTTGAGGGATTCCCCACATAGTTCATTCATGTATTGATGATGCCCACAGTATGTAATGATTTATGCCAATGCCTATTATAATTACTGCCTAGGCCATGGTTTTAGCTGTTAAGTCTTTACCACAAGGGGAAAGTGTTTAATGGAGTTGAGCTGAAGTGTACACCGCCAAGAGTTGAAGTATTTTCTGTTACAGGTGTACTGGAGTTGCGACGCCCACTGTACTGAATGTGGGTGCGCCTAGATTAATGCAGGCCTATTTAAATGTAACGTGAAAAGCCTTCTTTTAAATAATTGAATATGCTAAAGTGAACTGTATGTTTAGGCCTATGTTTTATTAACGTACCTTGAGATCATTATTAAGTGCTACGTGTAGGAGATAATTCCTGCGGCCTCTTAGTGGCCTACAATGTTGATGAGCTATGCAGCTTTATTTAAAATGTGCACCAGTTGAATAATTTAATGAGTTTGAATGTAGATCTAAATTAACCTGCCTTATCTGATGCCAACTTAATTTATTTATAAAAGATCTTGATTTTAAATACAAAAGCCTGGTGTGGTGTCATGTTATTGCGTTCGCATTTGTGAGTCAAAGTGAGAGTGTGCTGCACAACTGCCTTACACATTGCCTTCGCAGTGCCTTTCCCGCTCCACGCCATGCTACCGTGTCGGACTCGGTAACCCCGGTTCCAACATTTGGTGTTCAGCGGTTGGATAAGGACTGGTGCTTGTGCAGCACCCTACAGTGACTCAATGTGCGCCGCAATTAGACACCTATATGTAATGAGAGTGCTAGGAATTCTATGGTAATTGCCGACTGTGTACATTCCTGTGTTGGACCTGTTACCTACAGTTTAGAACCCCTTCCTTGAATTGTCTGGGACCCCACCTAGGAGGATGGAGTTTGAGTTAGCCAACCTAGAAAGGTATACGGTGACACAGCTCAAGGAGTTCTGCCTAGAGAGGGGGTGGCCGTCAAGCGAGGCGCCAGGAAGGAGGTGCTTCAGAAAGCTTTGAGGGCATGGGTAATGGCCCACCCGGAGGGAAGAGGGGATGAGGAGCAGGGGGAGACAGACAACCCAGGAGAACTGGACCTACTGAGCATTGATGTTAGCGAGAATGTGTTGCCAGGAAGACGTTCCAGGGCAGGCAGTAGTGCGTCAGGGGGAAGTTTGTCACCAGAGGAATTGGAGGACAGAAGGGAGCAAAGGCAATTGACATTAGAACTTGCTAGGATGGAAAAAGCCATGGAGGAAAGGAAGCTTGTACATGAGCTTAGCCTGAAGGAGCTAGAGCTCCGGACCTTGCAGATGGAGATGCAGGGCAAAATGAATGGTGGCAGCGTACCTGCTGGGGTTCCACAGGAGCCCAAATTCTATTTACCCAGAGAGGTGATGGCCAGTTTTAGTGTAGGTGATGACATCGACAAGTGGTTGGCGGCCTACGAGGTGGCTCTGGTGGCCCATAGAGTTCCTGAGAGCTACTGGGGGGGAGGTCTTTATAGGTACATACCTCCACTAGTAAGGGACACACTTTTAACTTTAGATAAGGGGGAGCAGACTAACTACCCTATCATGAAGGAGGCCCTGCTCAAGAAGTTTGGCCTCACCCCAGAGAAGTACCGCCAAAAGTTCCGCAACAGCCACAAGCTTCACACACAAAACTGGGTGGATTTTTTTGACTATGCCCGGAAGGCATTGGAGGGTTGGGTGCGTGGCAACGTTGACAATTACAAAGGGCTGTACGACCTATTCTTGAGAGAGCACCTCCTAGAGAAATGTTTTCCGGAGCTGCGCCAGTACTTGGTGGACCGCAAGCTGACCAATCCTAGGGAGCTTGCGGAGGAGGCAGACACGTGGGTCAGCACTCGGGTGTCCCACAAGGGAGCCGGGGCGGACCCCCGAAAGGTGGACAGGGGCTCCCCCAGAAGAAAGAGGGGGAGATAAAAAGAGGGAGTTCTTTAAAGGTCCCCAAAATAAACCGCCTGGGAGAGGGGTAGGTTCCCCATCCCAATCTGGATTCCAGAAACCCACTTATCCTGACAGGAGTCAGCAGCCCAGAACTGTCCGGTGCTACGAGTGCAGGGAGGTTGGACATTATAAGGGGGATCCCAAGTGTCGCAAGAGAACCCCAGCCCCCACAGGAGGTAAGAGCCCCGGGGTGGCCAGTGTAGCGCTAGGGGAGGAGTTGTCCCTAGGTAGGGGAGGTGAGTGGACAGGCTTGACCTTAGTTTCCCTGGGGGATAGAGAGATCATCCCACGGGTTCAGGTACCCGCGAACACTGCCAAGTATCGGCAGAGGGTCCTGGTGAACGGGGAGGAGGTGGAGGCTCTGAGGGACACAGGTGCCAGCATGACGATGGTGAGACGTCAGCTGGTGTCCCCAGAGCAGGTGATTCCTGAGGAATTCCACCCGGTTGTTATGGCTGATAATAGCCTGGGTCATTACCCCGTGGCCCAAGTTCCCTTTGAGTGGGGAGGAGTATCAGGTCTGTTGAAGGTTGCGGTGAGCCCTGCCATGCCAGTTGACTGTCTGCTGGGCAACGACTTGGAACATACTGCCTGGAGGGAGGTAGAGTTCAATGCCCATGCTGAGATGTTGGGATTACCAGGATGGACTTGCGTTGTCACGCGGTCCATGGCTGCCCGACAAGGAACTCAGCTGGGGTTGGAGCCTGGAATAATGGCCCAGCCCACTGCTGGACGAGGAGATGTCCAGGAGGAGACACCCGGTGAGATGGATGGGGAGCCCGTGGAGGTGACCCGGAGTCCGCTGAGGTGGTTGGTGTTCCCGTGGGGGACCTGCCGACCCCTGCAGAGTGGCAGGTGGAAGGAGGGCCTACCCGGGAGGAATTTTGCCGGGCGCAGAAAGAGTGCCCTACGCTTGAAGGCATGCGGCAACAGGCCGAAGCCCAAGCAGCTGGAACAGAGACTGGTAACTACCATGTCTACTGGGAGGATGGTCTCCTCTACAGTGAGCCTCTTCCAGACCTTCTGGCGGCCCATGAGAAGGATGGTTCGGTAGAGGGAGTGGTCCTCGCCCCATCCTTGACCCCAGAGCAACAGAGGGACTGCCGCCAGGTCTTGGGGCAGTACGCCTCGTTGTTCTCCCTCACGCCTGGAATCACGCACATGTGTACCCATGATGTGGACACAGGGGACAGTCCGCCAGTAAAAACCAAGTCTTACCGGCTGTCCGATAAAGTCAAGGCTAGTATCCAGGGTGAGGTTACCAAGATGCTAGAACTGGGAGTGATTGAGCCTTCCAGTAGCCCTTGGGCTAGTCCGGTGGTGTTGGTGCCGAAAGCGGCCCCACCGGGCACCACACCAGAACTTCGGTTCTGTGTGGATTACCGTGGACTCAACTCAGTCACTAAGACCGACGCTCACCCGATCCCTCGGGCGGATGAGCTCATTGACCGGCTGGGAGCAGCCCGGTATTTGAGTACCATTGATTTGACGTCAGGCTATTGGCAGATAGCCATGGCGGAAGGAGCAAGGAGAAGACTGCGTTCTCCACCCCCGAGGGCCACTTTCAATTTCGGGTGATGCCCTTCGGGTTGAAAAATGCTCCAGCCACTTTCCAGCGGTTGGTGAACCAGGTGCTGTCTGGCCTAGAGGCCTTCTCTGCTGCCTACCTGGATGACATAGCTGTCTTCAGTAGCAGCTGGGAGGACCATCTGGAGCATCTCCAGGAGGTGCTACAGGCTTTGCAACGGGCTGGTTTAACCATCAAGGCCAGCAAGTGCCAGATTGGACAGGGATCTGTCGTGTACCTGGGACATCTGGTGGGCGGAGGTAAGGTGCAACCCCTCCAAGCCAAGATCGAGACCATCTTGGCCTGGGAGCCCCCCAAGACCCAAACAGAGGTCCGGGCTTTTCTCGGCCTCACGGGATACTACCGCCGGTTCGTCAAGGGATATGGAACCATCGTGGGCCCATTGACGGAATTGACTTCAAAGAAGCAGCCACGCAGAGTCATCTGGACGGCTGCCTGCCAGGAAGCCTTTGAGACCCTCAAACGTGCAATGTGCACCGCACCGGTGCTCAGGACTCCAGACTTTGGACGGGAATTTATTGTACAGACAGACGCTTCTGAGCATGGCATAGGAGCTGTGCTCTCGCAGCTGAATGACGATGGCCAAGACCAGCCAGTGGCCTTCATTTCCCGAAGACTACTCCCCCGGGAACAGCGGTGGAGTACCATCGAACGAGAAGCCTTTGCTGTGGTTTGGGCTGTCAAGAAGTTGAGGCCATACCTTTTTGGTTGTCACTTCCTGATCCAGACCGACCACAGACCCCTTCGCTGGCTCATGCAGATGAGAGGCGAAAACCCCAAATTATTGAGGTGGTCCATTTCCCTCCAGGGGATGGACTTTCGGGTGGAACATCGACCCGGTGTAGACCACGCCAACGCTGACGGTCTCTCCCGGTTTTTCCGCCTTAGTGAAGAGAACTCCCTAGAGGTTGGGAAGCTCTTCCCTCTTTCGGCTGGGGGGACGCGTGTTAGACCTGTCAGCCCTAGGGTGGTCTTTCCCTATTTTTTTCCTTTTTCGCCTCCTTTTTGCCACCATATTTTTACTGGACCTAGGTCTCTGGGCACCTTGCCACTGCTAGCCAGTGCTGAGGTGCAGGTGCTCTCTCTCACTCAAGATGGCTGCCACAGGCCCCTGCTACTGCAGAGGGGCCGGACACGCATACACACTAGTAGCCAGGGTCAGGCTGGGGTATAGGGATACAGTATCCATTCCATCCCCGCCTCTGGGCCACATAGCCAGGCATGTAGAAGGTTCCAGAACCTTCCGGGCTGTGGGAGGAGTTATGTTTTGCCGCCTTTGGGAGAGTCACCTGACCTGGGAGTATAAAAGGCTTGGAGGGAAAACTTTCTAGTCAGTTGATGAGGCACCACTGAACCTGGGAGAACCTCCGCCGGAGTATAGGCTTTAGGGCCTAGGGGGAGACCTACACTACTGCTGCTGACAGGGTTGAGGCCCTGCTGTAGTAAGATAGCTGAGGAACGCCCACCACCCACTGACCTTGCCCAGTGTGAGGGGACCCAGGGAACCACCTTCAGCGTGCGGGGAGGAACATCAAGCACTCCCAGACCACCAACTCATCCCCCCCTCATAAGAAGAAACTTCTGACAGGAAACTTTGACAAGGAACCTATAACAAGGAACTTCTGACAAGAAACTTACAACTAGAAGCGCCTAAGAAGCAACCAAGCTGAAGCAGTCGCAAGACCCCTTAACTTGAGGAGGCCTGTCCGTCCAGCAAGGCCTAAAGCCTAAAACTGCCCAACTGGGGATCACCAGGTAAAGCGCCGTACCCTGAAGCGCTAAACCTTCACCCCCTATTCACCTTTGCCTGTTGCTGGGCTGCCCCCAAGTACTTTGCCAGACAGCCCTGCCCACAGGCTGCTGGTGCACCATGTGTGCTGTTGTCCCTCAGGTCACTGACCTTATGATGAAGATCACCGCCACGGCCGCCGCCGCCTGAGAGCAGAAACCGTGTGGTGAGGTGCGCCGTCGCGCCCTCATCAAAGGAAGCGCTGAGGTGGAGGAAGACCCTCAGGTGTGTGAGGTGAGGAGCGCCATCCGCGCCCTCACCGAAGCCTCCAGGGGCCCGGGGCCCTCATCGCCGCCGTAGCGGCCCAAGGAGTCGTGCCTGCCGCCGTCGCGGCCAAAGAATTGCCCCCGCCGCCGTAGCGGCCCAAGAATCGTGTCCTGCCGCCGTCGCGGCCAAAGAATTGCCCCCGCCGCCGAAGCGGCCGAAGAATCGTCGCCACCGCCGAAGCGGCCCAAGAGATTGCCACCGCCGCCGAAGCGGCCCAAGAAATCGCTAACGCGATCTTCAGCGAGGCCTCCCGGCCCCGCAGACGCCGTTGCCGAGCAACCAGGGGTCGCTCGGCGTGACCCGGGAAGGCCGCGCACCGATTGGGCGCCGGCTCCCGGTCCCGCCCAGCGCCGAAGGAAGCCCGGGAAGAGCCCCGGCAGTGCAGAGGGAGACGGGGAGCCGGCCGGAGAGGACTGCCGGCTCCCGCTCCCTTCCCCCAGCAGCCCTGAGCCCACCTGCACTTACCCTGAGTACGGGGGCCGGAGGAGGGTGATCCCGGCCCCGCAACGAGCCGCATGCATATTCCCTGATCCCGGGGGCCGGAGTAAGGCATACCGGCCCCCGCAACGACCCGCAACACCGGCCAGAAGGCCGAGACACCCCCGACCGGGCCCCGCCCAACAGAACACGGGCCGGCCCGGATGATCGCCAGTCGCCCTGAAGCGCGACCAACGACCACACCACAGGTGAGCCCTGGAGGCCCCTAGGGCCCATAAGACGCCACTGGGGGCCGGGGGCCACTATTAACCCTTACTATTATAGTCCTACGAGGCGAGGCCCCAGAGAGCAGTGGGCCTGGCCTGAATTAACCCCTAAGGAACCTAGAAGCCCCAGAATACAGGACATGTTGAGGGATTCCCCACATAGTTCATTCATGTATTGATGATGCCCACAGTATGTAATGATTTATGCCAATGCCTATTATAATTACTGCCTAGGCCATGGTTTTAGCTGTTAAGTCTTTACCACAAGGGGAAAGTGTTTAATGGAGTGGAGCTGAAGTGTACACCGCCAAGAGTTGAAGTATTTTATGTTACAGGTGTACTGGAGTTGCGACGCCCACTGTACTGAATGTGGGTGCGCCTAGATTAATGCAGGCCTATTTAAATGTAACGTGAAAAGCCTTCTTTTAAATAATTGAATATACTAAAGTGAACTGTATGTTTAGGCCTATGTTTTATTAACGTACCTTGAGATCATTATTAAGTGCTACGTGTAGGAGATAATTCCTGCGGCCTCTTAGTGGCCTACAATGTTGATGAGCTATGCAGCTTTATTTAAAATGTGCACCAGTTGAATAATTTAATGAGTTTGAATGTAGATCTAAATTAACCTGCCTTATCTGATGCCAACTTAATTTATTTATAAAAGATCTTGATTTTAAATACAAAAGCCTGGTGTGGTGTCATGTTATTGCGTTCGCATTTGTGAGTCAAAGTGAGAGTGTGCTGCACAACTGCCTTACACATTGCCTTCGCGTGCCTTTCCCGCTCCACGCCATGCTACCGTGTCGGACTCAGTAACCCCGGTTCCAACAACATACAAATGCATATGCACATATATATACACATACAAATGCATATGCACATATATATACACATACAAATGCATATGCACATATATATATATATATATATGCACATATATATATATGCACATACAAATGCATATGCATATATATATATGCACATATATATGCACATACAAATGCATATGCATATATATATATGCACATATATATATGCACATATATATATGCACATATATATGCACATACAAATGCATATGCACATATATATGCACATACAAATGCATATGCACATATATATGCACATACAAATGCATATGCACATACAAATGCATATGCACATACAAATGCATATGCACATATATATGCACATATAAATGCACATACAAATGCATATGCACATATATATGCACATACAAATGCATATGCACATATATATGCACATACAAATGCATATGCACATATATATGCACATACAAATGCATATGCACATATATATGCACATACAAATGCATATGCACATATATATGCACATACAAATGCATATGCACATATATATGCACATACAAATGCATATGCACATATATATGCACATACAAATGCATATGCACATACAAATGCATATGCACATACAAATGCATATGCACATATATATGCACATACAAATGCATATGCACATACAAATGCATATGCACATATATATGCACATATATATGCACATATATATGCACATACAAATGCATATGCACATACAAATGCATATGCACATACAAATGCATATGCACATACAAATGCATATGCACATATATATGCACATACAAATGCATATGCACATACAAATGCATACACATACATATGCACAAGTTACTAACTTGTGTAACGATATATCTGTAAGAGACAGTAGTTAGTGACAGATTCCTCACCTTAGAATATCCCCAGGCGTCGTGCGGCTCCGCGTCCGTCGTCGTGATCGCCGGGATGACGTCGCGGGCAGTACTTAGACGCCGCCCCTGCGCGCTGACGTCAGTTCTGTACACGACTTTCCGCGCCAGGAACGCAGAGCCATGCAAGAAGCTGACATAGGTGTCTGAAAAATACTAGGGCCCTGAAAGGGATGTCCTTAACCCTAGAAATCAGTTCACAGAACGGGGAGGATGGGTGGGCGGTGAGGAATCTGTCACCAACTACTGTCTCTTACAGATATATCGTTACACAAGTTAGTAACTTGTGCATCTGAAAGAGACACGTTAGTGACAGATTCCTCACCTAGAGAGAATAGATACCCCAGCAATACCAACCCCGGTGGTGGGTCTGCGAACAAAGATCAGACAAGGAAGTCCCGGAGGACAGAACGGCCAAAGAAGCCGTCCCTCCGGACCGGACTGTCAAGGCAGTATTGCTTTGTAAACGTGTGCAGCGAGGCCCACGTAGCTGCCTGACAGATATCCTGCAGCGGAACACCGCGGCCTAAAGCCGTGCTAGCAGCCGTTGCCCTGGTGGAATGGGCACGCAGCCCAACAGGAGGCTCCTTCTTAGCCAAAGAATAACAGGCTTTGATGCACAAGGTTACCCAGCGGGAGATGGTTCTCTTGTGCACCGCCCGACCTTTTTTGGCGCCCACGTAGCCAACAAAGAGCTGGTCATCCACCCGGAAGTGTTGAGTGCGGTTGATATAAAAAGCGCACGTTTTGGGTCCAGGCGGTGGAGCCTCTCTTCCTCTCTGGAAGGATGCGGAGGCGGAAAGAAGGTGGGCAAAGTGATGGTCTGCCCAATGTGGAAGGCAGTAACCACCTTTGGCAAGAAGGACGGACGCGTCCTAAGAACAACCTTGTCTGGATGGACAGACAGAAAGGGAGGTTTGCATGATAGAGCCTGGAGCTCACTCACCCGCCGAGCGGAGGTGATGGCCACCAGAAAGGCTGTCTTCAGAGTCAGAAGACGAAGAGGACAGTTATGTAGAGAGCTCAAAGGGAGCGCACATGAGAAAGGTAAGAACCAAGTTCAAGTCCCACTGAGGCATCACAAACGGAACAGGAGGGAAGAGGTGTGTAATGCCCTTAAGGAATCTGTTAACAACAGGGGACTTGAAAAGGGAGGGCTGATCAGGAAGCCTGAGGAAGGCCGAAATGGCACAAAGATAGCCCTTGATGGTACCCAGGGCAGAACTCTGTTGGGCCAGTGAAAGAAGGAACAGAAGAACCTCAGAAAGAGGGGCAGAGAGGGGATTCACAGCCTTTGCTGTGCACCATGCCACAAACTTGTTCCACCTGCAGGCGTATACCACCTTAGTGGAGGGACGCCTGGCTGCCAGAATCACATAGCAAAACCAAAGGGGATGATGGACGGAGTGTTGAACATTGCAAGCACTCACCCCCAGTCAACTGATCTGGGTTTAATCCATCATCATTCTTTAGCTCACTCCGCCACCCCAGTTCAGACATGGCCATATACAAATCAGTCTGACCCTGTGCCTCATGGGAACAGTCCAGCCCGAACTACCAAGCCATGTCTTCCCTGGACCGGAAACAAGCATCCTGGGACCGGTTTCTGGCTTACAGCTGTCATCAGCCAGGCTATCTTGAATCCAGTGGCAAAGTGAGCAAGGGACCCACGTCTGGGCATACCCTGCCAACTGAGGGCGAACATAGCAAAACCAAAGGGGATGATGGACGGAGTGTTGAACATTGCAAGCACTCACCCCCAGTCAACTGATCTGGGTTTAATCCATCATCATTCTTTAGCTCACTCCGCCACCCCAGTTCAGACATGGCCATATACAAATCAGTCTGACCCTGTGCCTCATGGGAACAGTCCAGCCCGAACTGCCAAGCCATGTCTTCCCTGGACCGGAAACAAGCATCCCCTTTGGTTTTGCATTGTTCGCCCTAAGTTGGCAGGGTATGCCCAGACGTGGGTCCCTTGCTCACTTTGCCACTGGATTCAAGATAGCCGGGCTGATGAGGGCTGTAAGCCTGAAACCGGTCCCAGGATGCTTGTTTCTGGTCCAGGGAAGACATGGCTTGGCAGTTCGGGCTGGACTGTTCCCATGAGCACAGGGTCAGACTGATTTGCATATGGCCATGTCTGAACTGGGGTGGCGGAGTGAGCTAAAGAATGATGATGGATTAATCCCAGATCAGTTGACTGGGGGTGAGTGCTTGCAATGTTCAACACTCCGTCCATCATCCCCTTTGGTTTTGCATTGCCAGAATCACATCACAAACTTCGGGAGGCAAGTCGAAAGGAATCAACTGCCGCCGCTCAATCTCCACGCAAGCAGGTGGAGGCTGGACAGGTTCGGGTGGAGGACCGTCCCCTGCTGCTGCGACAGAAGATCCTCCCGAAGAGGCAGACGGATCGGGGGATCGACGCTCATA
Source organism: Calotriton arnoldi (assembly GCA_963921515.1). Classification (NCBI taxonomy): domain Eukaryota; kingdom Metazoa; phylum Chordata; class Amphibia; order Caudata; family Salamandridae; genus Calotriton; species Calotriton arnoldi. The sequence goes on from CAWUFW010000600.1 coordinate 3,696,407, forward strand.
CTGAGTAGCTCGGGATACCAAACTCTTCGAGCCCAGTCCGGAGCCACAAGGATGACTTGGGCCCGGTCGCGCCGAATCTTCTTCAACACTCTGGGTAGAAGTGGTATAGGCGGAAAGGCGTACAACAGACCGCAACGCCACTCGCGACGAAAAGCGTCGCCGAGCGAGTGCCGCCTTGGAAATTCCAACGCGCAGAACTGATGACATTGCGCGTTCTCTTCGGTGGCGAATAGATCTAACCAAGGCTCTCCCCACTGCAGAAAGAGACCTTGCGCCACTTCCGAGTGAAGACGCCATTCATGATCCATCATGCACCTGCGGCTGAGTTCGTCCGCCCTGGCGTTCAGGGAACCTGCCAGGTGTTGAACCATCAGGAACATGCCCTGATGTTCCAGCCATGTCCAGAGGCGCAGAGCCTCCTGACAGAGGGTTCACGACCCCACCCCGCCTGGTTTGTTGCAGTACCACATGGCGGTGGTGTTGTCTGTGAACACCTGCACTACCTTCCCTTTGACAGAGGGAAGGAATGCCTTGAGTGCAAGTCGGATCGCCCGGAGCTCCAGAATGTTGATATGGAGCCGGGACTCCGCCGGAGACCAGAGGCCTCTGATCTCCGCCTCTCCCATGTGACCGCCCCATCCCAGAAGGGACGCGTCCGTCACAACTGTGTGCTCTGGCTGGGGAAGGGAGAGGGATCTGCCCATGACCCATTGCCGGTTCGAGAGCCACCACTGCAACTGTTTTGCAGCCCCCTCCGAGATCTGGACGTGATCGGACAGGTTGCCCTGGTGCTGCGCCCACTGGAACTTCAGGTCCCACTGCAGAGCCCGCATATGCCATCTGGCATGATCGACCAGCAGGATGCAGGAGGCCATGAGGCCCAGCAGCCTCAGGGTCATCCGTACCGAAACCCAGGATAAAGGCTGAAAGATCGGAATCATAGACTGAATATCCCGGACTCGCCGTTCGGGAGGATAGGCCCGAAACTGCGTCGTGTCCAGAACTGCTCCGATGAAAAGGAGCTGTGGAGAAGGAATCAGATGCGACTTCGGCACATTGTTGAAGAACCCCAGCGAGTGCAGGAGTTCGGCCGTAGTCTGGAGGTGGGAGACGACTGCCTGGGATGAGCCCGCCTTCAGCAGCCAGTCGTCGAGGTAGGGGAAGACTGGAACCCCTGCCCGGCGCAGATGAGCTGCGACCACCGCCATCACTTTCGTGAACACCCGAGGGGCACTTGTAAGGCCAAAGGGGAGCACGGTGAACTGAAAATGCTCGTGGCCTACCGTGAACCGTAGGTAACGCCGGTGGGCCGGCAGGACGGGGATGTGGAAATAAGCGTCCTGCAAGTCCAACGCTACCAACCAGTCTTCAGGGTCGAGGGCAGTCAAGACCTGAGCTAGGGTGAGCATCTTGAACTTCTCCTTCCGGAGGAAGCGATTGACGTTCCGGAGGTCCAAGATAGGACGCATGTCCTCCTTGTCCTTTTTGGGCACCAGAAAGTAGTGGGAGTAGCAACCACGTCCTACTTCTGGGGTCGGAAGATGCTCGACGGCCCTCTTGGCCAAGAGGGCCGTGACTTCCTTCTGCAGAAGCACCAAGTGATCCCCTGACATGCGGTGGAATTGAGGTGGCATGGCTGCGGGGGTGGTCTCGAAGGGGAGGGAGTTGCCCCTTCGGACAATGTCCAAGACCCACCTGTCCGAGGTGATGGCACGCCAGTGGTGAAGGTGATGGCGGACCCTGCCCCCTACTGGCGTGCTGTGCACCTGAAAGGAAGGACTAGGAGGGTTTGGAGGCCGCGGACGAGGCGGGGTTGGTGGCCTGACCCGCACGCTGGTTGCCCGAACCGCCACGGCGGTATCCACGTCCTCGGCCACGCGAAGACGCTTGCTGCGCGGGCCGGTGGCTGGGCAGCGGACGTGACTGGGCGCCCCTTCCGTGGCCACGAAAGGGGCGAAATGCAGAGGTCAGCGGAGGGCGTACAACAGAAAGGCCCAGGGACTTGGCAGTAGCCCGTGAGTCCTTAAAGCGCTCCAACGCATGGTCTGCTTTGGAACTAAAAAGACCGACTCCATCAAAGGGCATGTCCATGAGTGTATTCTGGACATCACCCGAGAAACCAGTTGTTCTCAGCCAGGCGTGGCGACGCAGCGCCACCGTCGTTGCAAGCGATCTGCCTAGCGAGTCGGAGGTATCAAGGCCACATCGTATGGAGAACTTTGCCGCATCCCTACCTTCCGCAATGGTGCGGGTAAGCAGTGTCTGGACCTCCTCAGAACACTGGGGCAAAACGGCCGCCACCGAATCCCACAGGGAGTGGGTATATCGGCCCAAAAGGCAAGCGGTGTTCACCGACCGCAAGCCAGCACTGGAGGAAGAAAAGGCCTTCTTCCCAAACTGGTCCAGGCGTTTGGATTCCCTATCCGGAGGGGCGGTAGGGAAGGCGGATTGGGAGGCAGAGGCTTGGACAACCAAGCTCTCGGGGGTGGGATGTTGGGAGAGAAACAAGGGGTCGCCCGGAGCAGGGCGATGGCGTCGGGCCACGTTCCTATCCACAGGAGCCCCTGTGGTGGGCTTGGACCAGGTGCCCAAAAGAACGTCAGATAGCGCTTCATTGAACGGCAGCACAGTCTCCGCGGAGGAGGCTGCCGGCTGAAGCACTTCCGTCAGGAGGTTAGTCCTGACAGCCACAGTAGGCAATTGGAGGTGCAAGGCTCCAGCTGCTCTACGCAACACCGTTGCGAAATTGGCTCCCTCCTCCGTAGCCACGGGAGGAGACAGCATGCCAGTGTCAGGGGAAGTGTCTAGACCACTGGCATCCCCAAGTTCCTCTGCCCAATCCTGATCATACTCACACTGCTGTGTGAGAGGGTCTTCCGACCCCTCCCAGCTCTCCTGGTCCTCCTCTGGTTCATAATATGGAGGAGGAGGGACATTGGGGACCCAAAGTCTCATCGGCGCCTGAGCCGGCGTCGTGCGACGACGGTCCGGCTCCATGTCCGGACCCGGAGAGAACCGGGGAACGACGCCGCCCGGAGCCCCGGACGGCGTCAGGAACGGCACCGGGGACATAGACGCCGGCGGAGGCGTGGTTAGGTCAACCGGCGTCGATGGGGGTTGCGGTACCACCGGAGCCGGGATCAAGGCTGGCGGGACAGGCGACGCCGGAGCAATCCCATCAGGGCCCGCGGGGCCCGAAGGCGCACCGGAGGGACCTTGAGGCCCGAAGAGGCGGGCCATGGCCGACAGGAATTCCTGTATTTGGGCCGGAGTCGCCCCGGAACCCGGGAAGGACGGGTAATGCGGGGGCAGCTCCACAGGCACGTCCGTGGCCGCGGGGACGGTGCCGACAGGGGCCTCAGCCGAGTCGCGAGACCGGCGAGGCGAAGTCTTAGAGCGATGATGCTTCTTAGACTTTTTGTGCTTCGACTTACCCGAGGAGCGCGAAGACTTGGACTCCGACGACCGGCGGGGGCTCCGCGACCGGCCCCTCGACCTCTCACGGGACCGGGGCTTGGTGCGGCGCGGAGCCGACTGCCGGACCTCGAGTAGCTTTCGAGACCGCTCTCGCAAAGCCTTCGGGTGAAGTTTCCGGCAGTCAGGGCACGACTTCGTGTCGTGGTCGCGGCCGAGGCAGTAGAGACACTCTAAGTGCGGGTCTGTGATCGACATCATTCGACCACAGACGTCGCATGGCTTGAAGCCGGGCATCCCTACCAACACCTAGAGTCGAGAAGACTCGAAAGAAACAGTGAAAAAATTCACCAAAAAAGTAGCCAAAAATTGACTAGGGCACTGCTCTTCCCGGATCTGCGCTTGCTGCCGCGGAAAAAGAAGAACTGTCATCAGCGCGCAGGGGCGGCGTCTAAGTACTGCCCGCGACGTCATCCCGGCGATCACGACGCCGACAACGGACGCGGAGCCGCACGACGCCGCCTACCGACGCGCAAGGGTACTGCTACGCAAAAACTTTCCGGATCCAGCCTGACGCCTGGGGATATTCTAAGGTGAGGAATCTGTCACTAACGTGTCTCTTTCAGATATATGCACATATATATACACATACATATGCACATATATATACACATACATATGCACATATACATTGCGTTTATTATGACAAACCAGCTTGGTATAAATATATGGAGAGTATCTCTTCCATGTTTGTGGGAAGCTAATTTGCATTAATTGAGCAATCATGACGAATTCAGATTGAAAAAGACAATTAAATTGCCAAAACGCTTCTCTGTGTGCAAACAGCATATAAAACGAGGAGGCAAACTCTCCCTTGAGTGCAAGGACTCTTTTTAATTTGAAAGGAGACAGTGGCTAAGTAAAGACACATTGCGGTAAGCATCCTACCTTGCACCACCTGTGGTTTGGAGCAGACCGGCAAACCGCAAGGGATACACATATATACATGCACATATACATACATATACACCTGCACTCCCACACATATATATATATATATATATATATATATATTTATTATCACATCAAATGTCGTCACCTTCCGTGACTCATACGGCGGAGCACAAACACCTCAAAGTCATTCTTGGTAAGGAAAATGCTACTTACACAGTATGCATCTGTTCTTGGCATGTAGAGCTGTAGATTCATATGCGTTAGCATAGATCGCCATCTGGTGTTGGGCTCGGATGTTTGCACTTTGTTTTTCTTCGAAGAAGTGTTTGTAGTCACGAGGTAGGTGACGACTCCTTACGGTGATAGTGTGCATGGCATCGTCTCCATCCCCAGATTGTTTTCGCCATAAGGGGTGATGATGGAGTTAGTAAGAATAGAAAGAGATGTCCATGTGTGTTGTATCTAAGTAAGATAATACTGCAGCAGATAAAGGTCCCAGGGAGGTGGGTGGGTGCATATGAATCTACAGCTCTACATGCCAAGAACAGATGCATACTGTGTAAGTAGCATTTTCCGTTCGAGGCATATGAGCTGTAGATCATATGCGTTAGCATAGACTATATAGCAGTTATCTTCCCAGCGGTGGCTGACCTGTATCTGTTGCAGTAGTTTGAAAAAGAGTTCTTAAGACAGCCTAGCCCACACTAGCTTGTTGTTTTGCATGCACATCTACACAGTGTTTTGTGAATGTGTGAGGTGTAGACCAAGTTGAAGCCTTACAGATGTCATCTAAGGGTATATTCCCTAAGAATGCCATAGAAGCCCCTAGTTTGCGTGTGGAATGCGCTCTAGGGGGAATAGTTAATGTGCGTTTGGCTTTAATGTAGCATATTTGGATGCATTTAACTATCCATCGTGCAATACCAGTTTTTGAAATGGGATTGCCTTTATGCGGTGGTGAAAAAGAAACAAAGTTGTTTGGTTTTCCTAAAAGATTTTGTTCTTTCAATGTAATAAAGTATTGCTCTTTTGACATCTAGTGTGTGAAGAGCACGTTCTGCCACTGAGTCTGGTTGAGGGAAATACACTGGTAGTTCAACAGAATGATTGAGGTAAAAGGCAGAGACAACTTTAGGTAAAAGATTTGGATTGGTCCTAAGAACCACTTTGTTGTGATGAATTTGTAAAAATGGTTCTTGTATGGTTAGTGCCTGGAGCTCACCAACTCTTCTAAGAGATGTGATGGCTATAAGGAAGGCTACCTTCCAAGTGAGGAACTGTAGTTCACCTTTGTACATAGGCTCAAACGGTGGGCCCATAAGTCTTGTAAGGACAATATTAAGGTTCCAAACCGGAGAGGGTGGAACTGTAGGGGGAATGATTCTTTTGAGTCCTTCCATAAATGCTTTGATAGCGGGCACTCTAAACAAAGACAAGTGTTGTCTGTTTTGTAGATAAGCGGCTATTGCAGCGAGATGCAATCGTATAGATGTGTATGCTAAGTTACAGCGTTGTAGGTGTAAGATAGCAAATGATGTTTGAAATGGAAGCATCTAATGGATTGATTTGATTGTTTGTAAAGGAAATTACAAATCATTTCCACTTTGCTGCGTAGCATGCTCTTGTGGTAGGACGTCTAGCTTCTTTAATGACGTTCATGCAGTCTGGCGGGAGATTAAGGTAGCCAAACTATGATTTCAGGTGCCAGATCGCAAGGTTGAGTTGACTGGGATCTGGATGTCTTATCTCTCCATGGTTTTGGGTGAGAGGTGTAGTTTTTGATGAGGAACTACAGATAGTTCCAACAGGGTTGTGAACCAAGGTTGTCGAGCCCATGTTGGAGCAACTAGGATCATTGTGAGGGAATGCTGTTGGAGCTTCCGAACCACTAATGGAATGAGCGGGAGAGGTGGAAAAGCATAAGCAAATGTCCCTGACCAGTTTATCCATAGCGCATTGCCCTTGGACAATGGGTGTGGATACCTGGACGCGAAGTTTGGGCATTTTGGTGTGTGGCGAACAGATCTATTTCTGGGTAGCCCCACATTTGAAAGAATGGAAGGAGAACTTGAGGATGTAATTCCCATTCGTGGATTTGTCGTCGTTGACGACTGAGCAGATCTGCAACGTGATTGTCTACTCCTGGAAGGTGTTCGGCAAGGAGATATATATTTTGAGGTATGGCCCATCTCCATATGTTTTGAGCTAATCGCGAGAGCTCTAGGGAATGTGTCCCTCCCTGTTTTTGTATATAATACATTGCTGCCACGTTGTCCGTACGGACTAGGACAGCTTTGCGGACTAGGTGGACTTGAAAGGCTTTTAATGCTAGAAAAATTGCCAATAGTTCTAGGTGGTTTATGTGGAACTGTTTGTTGTAGAGTCCACATGCCCTGAATGGTATGATTTTAGAGATGAGCTCCCCAGCCGGTGAGCGATGCGTCTGCTGTTAGCACTAATCTGTGGAACCGGGTCGAGGAACGGCCGCCCTTTGGAAAGGTTTTGTATGTTCCACCACTGCAGAGAGCATGAACACTCGAGCTGGTAATGAGTGTTGAGGTTGAAATTGTGATATTAGTGCCTGCATGTTGCGTATCCTGACTGGGTTGGGGTATGCTAGAGCTTTGCAAGTGTCTATTGTAGCTCCTAGATATATTTGTGTGTTGGACGGTTGGAGGTGGGATTTGGTAAGGTTTACAGTGAATCCCAAGTGGTGAAGCAATTGAATTGTCTTGTAAGGGTGTTGAACACAGCTGTGTTGTGATTTGGCCTTTATGAGCCAATCGTCCAGATAAGGAAACACGTGAATGTGCGGTCTTCTTAAGTGAGCTGCAACTACTGCTAGACACTTGGTGAAAACTCTGGGTGCTGTGGTTACCCCGAACGGGAGGACTTTGAACTGGTAGTGTTGACCGTCCACCATGAACCCGAGATATTTCCTGTGCGCGGGGTGAATGGGAATGTGGAAGTAGGCGTCCTTTAAATCCAAAGTGGAAAGAAAGTCACCTTGCTGAAGCAATGGGAGCACCTGTTGGAGGGTGACCATGTGGAAATGATCTGACTGAATGTAGAGGTTCAGCTGTCTGAGGTCTAATATTGGCCTGAAAGAGCCGTCCTTTTTTGGAATTAGAAAACAGAGTAAACCCCCGTGCCCTGATGAATTAAGGGCTCTGGTTCTATTGTATGTTTTTGTAACAGGGAGAGAACCTCTTTTTTTTTTTTTTTTTTAGGAGGGTGAGATGTTCTGAGGACATTGCACGATGTTTGGGAGGAATATTTGGGGGAGTGGAGGCAAGTTCCAGGCAATAACCATACTGGATAATTTGTTTTACCCACTTGTCTGTTGTGATGGAATTCCAGACAGGTAGGAACTGTGAGAGACGTCCCCCGACAGGAGTGGAATGATCGGCGGGTAGTGGAGGGAAGTCAGTTTGGTAGCAGGGGAAGTGCGGGTGAAGTTACCTCTGCCTCTTCCCCTATTGTTATTTCCTCTGTATCCTCCTCGAAAATATCCTCTGGAGGAGGAAGATTGATTGGGACTTTTGTAAGAGGAGGAGGTATTTTCTGACGCAGTTGTTTTTGAGCCACCCCTGTAAAAGGAGCAACGAAAGGAGCCCCTATTAGAAGGTAGTTGCAAGGCCCCCATGGATTTGGCAGTCTCCGTGTCTTTTTTCATTTTTTCTAATGAAGAATCGACTGTTGGCCCAAAAAGATGTTCCTGATCAAAAGGCTGATTAAGTATTGATGATTGTACCTCTTGTTTGATTCTGGAGATTCGAAGCCAAGCGTGCCGGCGTAGTAAAACGCTGGTGTTAATGGCACGAGATGCTGTATCAGCCGCATCAAGGGCACATTTTATAGAAGTGTTTGTGATGAGCTTAACCTCTTGAATGAGGTCGTGAGCTTTAGTTTTGTATTGTTCTGGTAAATGCTGCATTAATTTTTCCAGCTCGTCATAGTGAGCTCTATCATAGCATGCTAACAGAGCTTGAGTATTGGCAATACGCCAATGATTAACAGCTTGTGATGCGATTCTTTTGCCTGATGCGTCTATAAGTTTTGACTCCTTGTCAGGAGGAGGAGGGTCGCCTGTAGTTTGCGAATTAGCTCTTTTGCGTGCGTTAGAGACGACAAGAGAATCTAAGGGTACCTGGCCTCTGATATAAACTGGGTCTGTAGGAGCGGCTGTATATTTTTTATCCACCCTTGGCGTAAGTATTCTAGCTCTAACTGGGTCTTTGAAAACCTCGTTGGCGTGTTTTATCATGCCTTTGAGCATGAGCAAAGTATTAGTGGAGTTTTGGGAGGGAGCGAATGTCTCCACTAAGAATTCCTCCTCTAGGGGATCAGTATGTAGTTGCACCCCATGGTACTGAGCAGCTCTGTTAAGTTGTGCGAAGCCAATATTGTCATCGGGTGGTGATGGTCTGGAGGGATATAGATCGGGGTTATTATGATCTGGATCTTTATCGTAATCATCCCAGGGGTCTGTGTCCTGTGGTATGTTGTCCTCATTGTGATCCCCATTCCCATCATTGTCATCCTGTGGTTCAGGTGAGAAAGGTGGTGGTGGTGAGTTTGATGGTGAAATCAATAAGTTTGGATTAAAAGGTGGAGGAGAGGGAGGTATATAAGGGGAAGAGGGGTTAGTACCCATGCCTTTTTTCTTCAGAGGAATGTGGTAGTCCTCTGGAAGATCCAGCTTCCGTTTTTTAGGAAGTGTTGCTAGAAGGTGTCCAGTTTGAGGGTCAATATGTAATTGTTTTTGTTTTGGATCCAAAGGGTCTTGTGGAGGAAGTTCTTTGGATGGGGTGTCTTTGTCCTTTTGTTTTGATTCAGAGTTTTTTTTTTAACAGGGTTAGTCTCTGAAGCTTTAAAAGGAGCTGTGTGCTTTTTGGGATCTGAGCCTTTCGGTGCGGAATGTTTTGGCTCTAAAGGTTTACGTTTTCCCGTTTTCGGCTCCAAAGGTTTATCTTTAGTTCTTTTAGGCTCAGAAGGTTTGTCTTTAGCTGGTTTCGGTTCCGAAGCTTTGGGTTTAGCTGGTGTCGGCTCCGAAGCTTTGGGTTTGGCTGGTGTCGGCTCCGAAGCTTTGGGTTTGGCTGGTGTCGGCTCCGAAGCTTTGGGTTTGGCTGGTGTCGGCTCCGAAGCTTTAGCTTTATGTGGTTTCGGATCCAAGTCTTTCGGTGCCGAAGATGTCTTCGGTGCCGACAGCGAATCGGTCAGCACGTGCTTGGTCTTGGGTTTCGGTGCTGAAGATGTGGGTTCGGCACCGGAATGCGGCTGGCTCGATCCAGAGCCGGAAGACTTATCCTTATGTTTCATAGCCAGGCCCAAGGGCGGGGCATGTGAAACTTTTTCACGGTGTCGACCTGGGCCCGAGGGCGAAGGTGATACCGGAGCCTTTGTTGTTTTTGTGGGCACTTGGGGCTCATTACTCACTGTTCGTTGAGCCGGAGTGACGAAGTAGTCTTCCATGTCGGAGTCGTCAGCTTCAGCCACGGAGATTTCTTCTTCTTCGGCGCCGGGCTGTTGGAATTCAGACTCTTCTCCAAAGATGTCTGGCACCAGGCTAGTGCCGCGTCGCATCTCTATCGATCGGAATGATCGACAGGCCTCGCAGTTGATTTCTTCGTGCTCCGGGGATAGGCAGAGGTTACAGACCTCGTGCAGGTCCGTGTGTGGGAACTTAGCACCACACCCGGGGCATTTCTTAAATGGAGTCCGTTCCATGGACTGCTGGCGTGGTCGGCGCGGGTAGGCCTCACGGCCCACATTGAAGTTACCGATCGAAGTTGTTGGATTTTACGATGCGCGTCGAAAGGGAAACCGCGATCGAAAACAATACCGTTGAGTGGTAAGGATTGCGCGTCGAAAGGGTTCGAAGACAATACCGAACCAGAGCGCAGCAATACACATCCAAACCCGATGGCGGAAAAAAAAAATCTGGGGATGGAGTCGATGCCATGCGCACTATCACTGTAAGGAGGAGTCACCTACCTCGTGACTACAAACACTTCGAAGAAAAACAAAGTGCAAACATCCGAGCCCAACACCAGATGGCGATCTATGCTAACGCATATGATCTACAGCTCATATGCCTCGAACATATTGTTTCACACTTTTTATTTTTTCTTCGTTTTGTATATTTAAATGAATAGAATTCTGCAAGATTCAGCAGGTCAACATTCCTTTCCCAGGCCGACGTGTTTCAGCTTCCGCCTTCTACTGGACCTCCATTTACACCGCAGCGGACAAAGGCAGTTTTATTTAACTGTCCTTTTACTTTTTTCATGCCGAGCCAACCACTAGAGCTTGCACTCCTGTCTCAGGTTGGTTGCTTTTCACCGCCATCATGATTCACATATTCCATTACATCATAGAATTTAAATTTTTTTTTCTCATTTTTCAATTCATTGTTGTATTGTATTCTTACATTTAATATATAGAGCTTTTTTGTTCAATTGGCAATTCCCTGATCCCCCCTTACAACACTAACAGTGGCCTGTGCAATAGGTACCTTATACTATAAATCATTTTTTTCTTTTCTCTATTTAGTTTTGTTGTCTCTTACTCTATGGATGTGTTGTACTTATTCCACTAAAGTGACGTGTGTTACAGTACTATGTCTAAACTAAGGTACTCAAAGTGTTCTATATACTATCAATTGACCTCCTGCTACCATGATTACCATTATTGCACTATCCCTTAAAGGTGTCTTATGTTATTGCACTTGTTCTATTAAATTGGCTAGTAATATTCTATGTTAGGAATGAACTAAAGTGCTTAGTATAATTTACTGCACTATGTATCCTATATGACACGCATTATGGGTTCATCTCCTGAATTTCCTATATTCAGTTATTGCACTTATTCCTCTGAAATAACTTATTCCACTAAAGTGACGTGCTAAAAGTTTATAATGTTATTGCACTTATTACTCCTATTAAAGTGACATGTGCTTTACTTATTTGTTGTTCACTTCTTCTTAAGTGGTATGTACTGTCAATTGACCTCCTGCTGCCCTGTGTACCATTATTGCACGATCCCTTAAAAGTGTCTTATGATGTTACGCTTATTCTGTTAAAGTGGTTTGTGTTATTCTATGCCAGAGGATGTACTAAGGTGCTTGATATCATGTATAGCACTATTTATTCTATGTGACATGTATCATGGGTTCTTCTCCTGACTTCTATATGCTCCATTTATGCACTTGTCCCTATCAGATAAAAAACTAAAATGGACCTATTCCCAATGTCTGTCATTACATTGTGTCCTAACGTTCTTTTAGTTATTCTCTACTAAATATCACATTCACCTATCCAGGTCATATATTTATTAAAGTGCATTTCCCATACTCATGTACACCTATTTCTCCTTCCAAAGTGCCATTACTTGCAACAATTACAAAATCCTTACAACCATTTGGTATTATATATTCAAGGGATCCCGAACAAATTTGCATCATAACCATCTTTGGGCTTCATCATTTAACAAGAGGAGGGATTTGTTTCTTATGAGAGTTGTGCTCAACACTTAAAGATGTACATGTGATTCAGCATCTGTGTTATGTCCTGTCGGAATTTCTGTACCCAACATGATTATTAATTTTGATTCTTCTCTTCTCAGTTCTCTCTTCCCTATTCCCTCCTCTGAAGTTTTTCGGTATATGCTTGATTCCAAAGTAACCGAAACCTTTTAGGGAGCGATCATGCACATTCTCAAAATTGTTGGCCATGTCTCCATTTCTGATGGCCCTCGTGTTGTACTATTCGTAGTTTCAATTTATTAATGGTGCTGCCCATATATTTGTTGCAGCTGCATCTAAGTGCATTTACTATGAATACAGTTTAACAAGTAATTCTTCCATGTATTGTACTTTCTCCATCCAATGTTGCAAATGTTTTCCAATTGATCCAAAACTAGCAAGCTCTACACGAACCACATTTTGTGAAGTCTTTTATGTTGCCTGCTAACCAATTCTTTCCTCTGGTTGTTTCCAAATAACTCCTTATCACGATATCTCCCAATGATTTGGTTTAAAAAAAAAAAAAAAAAAGTTATTTTGGGCCTTTGATCCACCACATTTTTTATGAGATTCTCTTTTCGCAATATGTTCCAATTCTTCTTCAATATTCTCTTTATCGTGGGATGTGCTGAGTTGTATTTCAAGAAAAGTCTTTTTGTTTCATCTTTCTTTGTTTCTTTTTCAGTTGGGTAAAGTGCCTGTGCTCATGTCTTTCTTCTAACTCTTTCACTGGAATCTTGCAACACACTTGTCGGATAAGGTTAGGTAGTCTTGTAGAGCGCACGGCTGCCCCAGCAAAGGGGCGTCCCAGTGCTAATAGCAACAAAAAGGCAACAGACGGCAGAAGATAGCCTGTATTCACCAATATAGGGAAGTCTAGAAACCTATTAAAAAGCTGAGGGGCAGACAGGAAGAAAAAGAACTGCAAAAGGGCCTATGGTGAAGGGAAGAGGTGAGTCTTGATAGCCTTACGGAAATCCAGATAATTATCTATGCTCCGAATGTGTACAGGGAGTGAGTTCCAGAGTTTAGCTGCCAGTGAGCGGAAGGAACGCCCACCGGCGCGTACCCTCCTTACCCGGGGGACAACCGCCAGGTGATGGACCATTGAGCGGAGATGGAGGGCGGGGTGTAAAAGGAGAGCAGGCTGGCTAGAATGCCAGGGGAGGAAGAATTCAAGATCCTGAAGGCAATGCAGAGGGACAAACTCCACAAGGCTAGCCACCGGCAGCCAATGTAGCCGGGTAATAGCACTGGAGGTGGAGCAGAATCTAGGCAAGCCAAGAAGAGTTCTGGCGGCTGCATTTTGAACTCTCTGCAGTCTCAAAACCTCCGTCTTGTTCACCCCCAAGTAGAGGGAGCTGGCGTAGTCCAGTCTCGAAAGAACGGACGCCTGGACAATCACATGCCTAATGGATGAGTCTAAAAAAAACAACAGCGGTTTGAGCCCGCACAGAATACCAAAACACGTCGCCGCCACCTTCTTAGTTTGGGTCTGAAAATTAAGAGCTGAGTCGACCCAAACACCTAGGTTTTTCACCACTTGTTTGGGGGCAGGTGCAGGACCCAAGGTAGCAGGCCACCAACCTTTACTCCACAGCTCAAGATCTTTCCCTACCAGCAAGACCTCAGACTTGCTGGCATTGAGCTGGAGGCAGTTGGCAGTCATCCAATCCGCGACCTCAGCAAGACTGCTCCGAAACTTCACAGCGTCATGCAGACAGTCATCGGAGAGAGCAACTACCAACTGCGTGTCATCTGCATATGATACTATTGTCAGCCCTCTGCTCTTGGCCACTGCAGCTAACGGCTGAACATACAGATTGAAAAGCGTTGGGCTCAGAGCTGAGCCTTTCGGCACTCCCTAACATAACATGTGTATTTGTAAAGCGCACGTTCACCCAGAGGTCTCTTGGCGCTGAATAACAGATGTTCATTGTTACCCAACTCAATGGTACTCATTTTATCGACCTCAGATGGATGAAAGGCTGAGTGGACCCGCCGGGATTTGAACCTGTGACCATGAGGTCGAACACAGGCCCCTGCAATGGACGCATTAGTCCACTGAGCCACCAGACCCTGCTTGATAGTATGGACCTTGGAGGTGAAGAGGGGGGCCCCGACACCTGGAAGGTCCTTTCCGAAAGAAAGGACGCGAACTAGTGCAAGGCCCACAATACCAGCCTCCACCAACCTCAGCAGCAGAATCTGGTGAGAGTCCGTATCAAACGCGGCACTGAGATCCAATAGGATCAGTGCCGAAGTACGTCCCTCATCCACTGCTGCCCTCAGATGTTCGGTCACCGCTAAGAGAGAAGACTCTGTACTGAGACCTGGACGAAAGCCGCGCTGGGAGGAGTCAAGTATATTATTCTCTTCCAGAAAGCCTGACAGGATGGAATTTATATAGGCTTCAGAGATCTTGGCGACCCATGGCAAAAGAGAAATAGGACGGAAGTTCTCAGGTTTAACTGTATCAAGGGTGGGCTTTTTTAATAAAGGTACCACCCTGGCCTGCTTCCAAGTCCTGGGGACAATAGCCATAGACAGGGACATGTTAATAACTTGGCCCAGAGGTGATAGAAGCACAGGTAGGAGTCTCATACATTGATCAGGCTTCATGGGAACAGCAGGTGGATGAATCTTTGTCATCTTTCTCATTTTTTTTCCAAATTGTTCTTCTGTTGAGAAAATTCTTTTCGCTAGTAGCATTTGGCTATATGGAATAACTCCATTTTAATGATGCTGGATGCCCGCTGTTACATGTCAGACCGAATTTGTGGGCGTAACTTTTCTGTGGATGGTTGAGACCAGACCTCTGTCTTTAATATCTAGATTTACGTCCAAAAATTCACAGCGTGTCCTACTGATGGACGAAGTGAATTTGATATTGATCTCCTTGTTGTTCAATTTTAAAATGAACTCCTCCAGTTCTGTTATCCCTCCATCCCACAAAATAAATAAGTAGTCTATGGAACAACACCTGAGCAAGACCTTTTCCATGTAAACGTTAGCCTCTCTCCAGGCCACATCCTTCTCCCACCATCCCATGAATACATTTGCATAGGTGGGAGCGAAGGAGGTGCCCATGGCCGCGCCATGTAGCTAGAGGTAGAACTGTCCATTAAAGGTGAACACATTATGCATGAGGCCGTGTTCCAACATGTCCCTCACCATTTGAGTGTGTTCCAAATGCTCAATCGTTCTATCTCTTGAAAAGGGCTTGCATGCCATCTTTGTGATTGATGGATGTATAAAGGGAAACTATATCAAGAGTTAGCATAACATACTCAGTTCTCTAAGGTATTCCATCCAACTTTTGCAGGCAGTCAGTCGGGTCTCTTAAATATGGAGGTAGAGATGTGACGTAAGGTTGTAAAAACAAGTCGAGAAATTGTGTGCAATTTTCCATTAGTGAGCCTATTGAGCGCACTATTGGCCTGCCAGGTGGAACTTCTATGTTCTTATGGACCTTTGGTAAGAAATAGAAGGTGGCCATTTTAGTATGTTTAGTTTTTAGATACATGTATTCCTCCGATTCCAATAGGTTATCATGCCATACTTGGAGCTTCATATGGAATTCTTTTTCCATCTCCTTCAAAGGTCTTGACGAGAGGCGTTGGTAATGTGTCATATTGTTCAGCTGTCTCTCTGCCTCTATTAAAAACTATTACCGGTCCATTAAAACTATGTTACCTCCCTTATCAGAAGGTTTTATGATAAGGCAAGGATCTTTTTTCAAGGTTATGATGTCCTGCTAATCTTTATGAGAAAAGTTTCCCTGGTTCTTTCTGTTACGCCACTTGCCTCTCAATTTATTCAAGTCATCAACCATTAACTCATGGAATAAATCAATTTTGTTACCCGGAGATAATTGTGGGCAGAACTTTGATTTTTTTTTGGTTTTTTTTTTTGCATCCACTTGGAGCAGATTCATCTGTGGTGAAACCCATTCGTTTCAGTTTCTCCATACCGGTTATTGTCCTTTCATATGAATTCTCCAAGTGTCTCACCACTTTTTTGGTTGTTCTTGTGCTAGGTCCAGATCCTGGATTTCCAATAACCCAGTTATGTCTTCTATTCTGAAAGATGTAAGTTTCTGTTTCTGGATCTTCCCATCTGTATCCTGCTTCAGCTTCAATTTAAAGTGTGCATGCAATTTCAATTTCCTGATATATTTGTATAATTCAATCCGGTGTCAGAAAAATCTGGAGCTGCTGTGTGGTAATAGGTGAGGCCTAGGTTGAGAATTCTTTCTTGATTCGGATTGAGGGTGACTTTTGATAGATTTATTACCGTGGACTTCATACTTGGAGGATAATTCTCCGATAGTTGTTCCTTCATCAGTCATTAAGTTATCCTTGTCCCTTTGTCCTTTCCTCTGCCTCTTGGGGCTCAAAGGCCGCAGATGGGAGTTTTGTCGACCCAACTATAAATGTTTTCCGATTTGCGACACACGGAGGATGGGAAAACACGTTCGAAACAATACTGACACAGGTAGTGGGTTGCAAACCGAAGGGATCCAGATTAACTTCTCGAACCGGAGCACAGCAAACCACGTCGGAACCCAATGGCGGAAAGATGACAATCTAACAACGGAGTCGATGCCCATGCACAAAATTACTGAAAGGAGGAGTCACCTTACCTCGTGACCAGAAAAGACTTCTTCGAAGAAAAACAACTTGCAAACATCGGGACCCAACACTAGATGGCAGGAGTATGCAAATCATGTGAATCTACAGCTCTACATGCCAAGAACAGATGCTTACTGGGTAAGTAACATTATCCTTCTTCCAAAAGCCAGGCACTGCGGTCGGTGAACACATTATGCAAAGCATGTGCATCTACAGCACTCATTACCTAACGCGCGCGCACACACAAAAACACACACACACACACACACATATATATATATATTATCTACTGGCGGTCGCCAGTAGATAGTTCTAGTTAGGACCTATTTTCCATAGGAAATCCGCAACATTCTATTTGAAATAACTTTGGCGCCGGTTGACGAATCTTCGTGAAATTGTCAAAACTCGTGGCCCGCTCCGGTCCGCTCCTATCCTGAAAGTCTCGGGGTGATTCGTCAAGTGGGGGCCGAGAAAAAAGGGGGGTCCCAAAACGTGTTTTCCCCATGCAATTTTCCATAGGAACCTTTCATCGCAGCTACAGCCCGAACTGCTCGACGGAATTACACCAAATTTGGCAAAAAGGTAGCCCTTGGTTCAGAGTCGTGCCTTTTGCTTAAATGGTGTAAATCCGTTCAGTAGTTCGAGAAATTTGAAGAAAACATATCTGGGTGGAGCCTAACCACACATGTCATCGTGAGATCTGATTGGCTGTCAGCACTTCATCCTGGAATTGCTGGCAGCCATCTTGGGACCAATATAAATTATAGTACCCCATTGAAATGCATTGTAGTGAATCGAAGATTTTGAGGGTTACCAAAAGGAGAACTATAAAGGGTGATAACAGACTTTAGTTACATTAGAATTCATTTGTTGATGGTACCATACTCATTTCAGGAATTGTGGTGTGTTCTAAGGTGATTTTACCCTGTGAAAAACCTTCTGCTGGGATATCATGAATCATGTTTGAGAGAAAACTATTTTCACATGCTTGTCCCATACAGTTTTGGAAGGTGCTCCAGAAGCTAAAATGAGAGCATATTTTCTGTAAATTCACATTATCTTTCTCAGTCATGTGAGAATGAAATCTGACACTCAGTAAAACATGTACATCCAACAAGGGCAGAGACTGTCAGTTGATTCCTTTGTGTTCTACTGCAGCTTCCCAGAGTGTTCTAAAGAACAACTAGAGCGCTAACAGTCTTACTTATGACAAAATTATGGCACACCTGAAGCCATCTTGATTGGAATAAACTTGGTAACTCTTAAAACATTTAATTTAAAACGGAACAAAATGAGGGGGTTCATTTTGTCATAGAAATTATGGTTAGTGCTGTAGAAAGAAAAATTAGGACATGTTTTAAGTGAGATCTCAAATCCTCTTCTATTTCATTAGAAAATTCTGACATGCAGCCTGAAACAATCACTTTCAATACCAGCAGTAGACTTCCAGTTAACTCCCTTGTGAGCAGTAGCTTTACTACAGTGATCTAATGAACAACTAGAGTGCTAACATTCTGAATTTATGGCAAATGTGTGACACATCTGAATGCCTTCTTGATGGAATCAAAGTAAAAAACTGAAAGCATTTCCTACTGAGGAGACTGCAGTAAATGACAGAAATTAGGAAACTCCATAACAAATAAGTCTCCCAAGATGGCCACCAGAGAAAAAAGAGCCCAAATGTAGCACAAATATCACCCAGATGTAGCCCACATATAGCCCAATGACAGAAGTGTGCAAAACACTTTTTATTTTTAGTTTTTCTGCAGTTTTATATAGTGCAAACTGATCAGGTATTGGAGCGTTACATCTTACTTGGACCCCTTATTGCGTATTTTGCACGAAGTACATGAGATTGATCTTGCGAAACATTGAACTTTACGATTCTGTTAACCTGAAGTTGCTCTGAACCGGGCCTTGTAACACCCGTTTTTACCTACTGGTTTTAATTAATTCTCACTGTATTGTATTAGGAAAGAGGATTTACTGTTTTTATGTACACTTTTATGATCTATGTTTCTAAATCAGATCAAATAAAGTTTAATGAATTCTATGGCAGGACGAAGGCGAGGATTATGCACATCTTTCCTCACTTTATTTGCATAGCAGTTCAAAGAAAACGTAACACAACAATCATTAAACAAAAGGCTACACAACCCATGAACCATTAGGGGGGTAGTCTCCAAGGCAACTATAGTCCAATCATATCACAGTCCATCGTATATAATATCGGAACGTCCCTTCCGCTTCCTCTTTCTTCACTGCTCGTCAGTTAAGTGCATTCCTTACATTCTTGGCTTAATCTGACGTTGTTGCTGTTTGTATAGCGGTTTCTTGTGCACGTTATTAGCATTATTGCCTTGGTATTGTTTCATATTCCCTGCGCAGCAGGCTCTTGCCCGAGCGCGTTCTCCCCTCGCAGTTTCTCCCGCTGTGTGCTCTGCGCGCGGTGAGATCCTGTCAGGCGCGTCTGGTCCGAGCGAGGCAGCTCCGTCGAGCGCTCCCGCTGGTCTTTACGTGCGTTTGGGAATCCGGTCACTCCTTTAGTATCCGCTTGATTCCCGACCAACCCTCGCCTAATTTTGACACCGCTACGCGGTGATTTCCCCACACGGCCACGTTAGTGACCAGCGCCACCTGGTGGTGGTAATTGGTATTGCGCCTCAGTCTATTCTTATAACAGCTTCGGGGAAAGCCCAGCTGTTGGAGCACCGGCGAGGGGGCTGTCTTAAGGATTTTAAGGGCATTTGTTCTGTGCTCACACCCTCTGCTATCATGTCTTCTCCAGAAGACCATTTTTACTCCTTCTACCAGGAAGTGGAGGAGGAATGGCCCCCCAACTTCTCCCTCCATCAGTGGACCAAGCCCTCTCTCTGGCTATTTCTAGGGCGCTGGCTCCTCTTAGGGATCAGGTTGATAAGCTGGCGAAAAGCATCCCTGGGGTGTTCAGTGACCCAGATCTGGTGGTGGCGGGTCCAAGTAGCTCCCAGATGGGGAATAAAAGGGTCGTTAAGCATAATGCGGGGCACTTGGAAGGATTTGATAAGCTTACGAAGACCTTCCTCAAGAGTGCGCGAACGCTAAAACATGCACCCTGCCGGGAGGAGGAGGGGCCCGGAGAAAATTGCGACACTGTCACCACTATTGTAGACCCCGACGGCGGGTTTCCCTTAGAGGGAGAGGGTGTATCGGAGGATGATTTCTCCTCCGATGAGGATAAGGACTCGGGGCGTCCCTGGCGTCCAGAGTCCCACTCCTCTCAGTCCCCGGTTGGGGACGGGGTCCACTCGGACATGTTCGAGCCTACCCAAATTTACCATCCTAGGTCGGCAGAGTGGACACCTGAGGCCCAAGTGGCAGAGTATGTGGTGGGGAAAATCCATCAACCCCTTGAAAGGGAGGTCAGGAATAGGATGAGGGGAGAATGCCCCAGGCCTCACTGAAGGGGAAGGTGGCACACATGCCTGAAATTGATGAGAAACTATGTACCTTTTTCTCCAAGTATATGAGGGATCCCAAGAAAGGAATTGATAGGTCTTGGACGTGGTAGGGCCCTTGACCCAAATTATTCAATTGACGGAGCGTTCCAAAGAGTCAGGATCCCTTTGTCCACAGATATTGTGGCTGGTTGGGCGCACTACCCTAAACCCTAAAACACTACCCCCTCCACTACCCAAACACCACTGCACTACCCTAAACCCTAAAACACTACCCCCAGCACGACACCCTACACTACCCAAACATAACTGCACTACCCAAAACCCTAAAACACTACCACCAGCACGACTCCCTACACTACCCAAACACCACTGCACTACCCTAAACCCTAAAACACTACCCCCAGCACGACTCCCTACACTACCCAAACACCACTGCACTACACTAAACCCTAAATATACCCCCAGCATGACCTCCCACACTACACAAACACCACGGCACTACCCTAAACCCTAAAACACTACTCCCAGCACGACCCCCTACACTACCCAAACACCACTGCACTACCCTAAACCCTAAAACACTAACCCCAGCATGACCCCCTACACTACCCAACCACTGCACTGCCCTATATCCTAAAACACGACCCCCTACACTACACAAACGACTGCACTACCCTAAACCACTACCCACAGCATAACCCCCTTCACTACACAAACACCACTGCACTAAACCCTAAAACACTACCCCAGCACTACCCCTACACTACCCAAACACCACTGCACTAACAAACCCTAACACTACCCCCAGCACAACCCCCTACACTACACAAACACCACTGCACCACCCTAAACCCTAAAACACTACCCCCAGCATGACTCCCTACACTACCCAAACACCACTGCACTACCCTAAACCCTAAATCTACCCCCAGCACGACCCCCTACACTACCCAAACACAACTGCACTACCCTAAGCCATAAAACACTACCCCCAGCATGACCCCCTACACTACACAAACACCTCTGCACTACCCTAAACCCTAACACACTACCACCAGCATGACCCCCTACACTACCCATACACCACTGCACTACCCTAAACCCTAAAACACTACCCCCAGCACGACCCCCTACACTACTGCACTACCCTAAACCCTAAAACATTACCCCCAGCACGACCCCCTACACTACCCAAACACCACTGCACTACCCTAAACCCTAAAACACGACCCCCTACACCACCCAAACACCACTGCACTACCCTAAACCCTAGAAAAGAAACCCCCACCCCATGCCCAATCCCCCTTACCTCTCACTCCTCATGGTTCCTATCTCCTCGTGGTTCCTGCTTCACGTCATCTCTGAGGGGCGGTGCACGTCGTTGTAAGGAAACGGAACAGCCTCGGTTTCCTTACAACAACATGGATCGTCTACATGTTTTTTAGAACGCATGGTCATTTACCATACATACCTTTACAACAAAATTCGTTGTAAAGGCATGCGTGGTAAATGACCATGCGTTCTAAAAAAAATGCGTAGTAATGACTTCGTGATGTACAACGCATGCGTGGTAATGCATGCGTTGTAATAGTATCGCAAAGTAAAAAAGTCGTTGTAACGGCTGTTTACCGATCGAAGCTGGCCCGTTCTTCAGTGAGACGTTTATTTGATTAATTAGGAGGAAGGAATGTGGTTTTTTTACCGAAAAGTGCATTCTCGGCTGTTGTATTGTGAAAGTGTCCGCGTGGCCTGGTTTTACTTCCGGTGAGAGAGTGGAAGAGTCTGTTTGGATCTAAAGGAGTTCTGTTGTTGGACGGGGCCGGCGCGACATGTCATCAGAAAACATAGCTAATGGAAAGCGTCCTCCCTGAAGTGTGGAGCAGTGCCATGAGAGGTCAACGAGTGTGCGTCCCACCGCAGTATGACCGTACCGCGTGACCCATGTGCCGCCTCCAGGGTACGGGAGGCAGAAGCGGCATCGCAGGTCCTCTTGAAGACCGGTGTAGCACTAATTCTACATTTTGGTACTATGGCATTTTAACTTCGTTGTTCCTGCCAGATACAAAGAGAAGATCCTGTGTTATTCAGTGCCCTCGTTACCTTTTTTGTGGGTTGTGGTGCTTGTCACTTCGCTGCCCCGCCGGTGCACACGACTGGGCACCCCACCTCGTGTGAAATCTGCAGGGCCTCTGCCCTCGGATCACTGGTTTCGGTTTCTGGAGTGGCAACATAAACAGTTGCTCGCAAAGGACTAGCCTGAACACTTAGGTGAATATCCCCTGCACCAGCATTCCACGGAAATTCTTTCCTAGCTCTCCCACGTCAACGAGTACGGCTCCGCTCGCGACACCATATGACGTCATCGGAGCCATAAGAGGACCTCGTCGGCGTGCTGACGTCAGTTCCACCCATTTTTTCCGTGCCACCGAGGCAAACAGGGGACCGAGACATTTTCACATGTATACATAGTATAATAAATATATATATATATATATATATATATATATATATATATATATATATATATATATATATATATATATATATATATATATATATATATTCACTGAAAAAAACCATAGGTTTCAGGCACGTTATAGTTAGAAATTAGCATTTAAAAAACCTTAGAAATTCACTGAAAAAACCATAGGTTTCAGGCACGTTATAGTTAGAAATTAGCATTTAAAAACCTTAGAAATTCACTGAAAAAACCATAGGTTTCAGGGGCGTTATAGTTAGTTGGACATTTTACTCTTACAAAACCATAGAAATTCCCCCGTTATAGTTAGTTCAGCTAACTATAACTCGCGCATCGCAATGCACTGCTGATGACTTCACATATTACATCACTTATGCCATGGTCAGTGACATCACTCATGACATCACTGATGACATCATCCAGTGAATGTGTGTTTTTCTGAAAATTAAATATGTTTTATATATGTATATCTCAAGGTCGATGGAAGAATAAATGGGTATATAAGTGTCTAAATGGATGATTTTGTTTTGTAAAATTGATTGTATAACTGACTAAGTGTATCTTAGTGAATACATGGGTTAGTGAGTAATGTTTAAATATGAAAATATCTGTATCAGTCTCTCACTTTGTGTATAAGTGGCTGCATGGGTTGGTGAGTAGCTACATGAGTGTCTATATGGGTTATTAGTTGGTTTTTGAGTATCAGTATGAGTGTCTGAGTGTCTGTATGGTTCGGTGGGGGTATTACTTAGTGCATAGATGCATGAATGAGTGACTCACTGTTTGTATGTGTTGAAGACAGCATGTGTGCAGGACTGTATAGGTGGATGAGTATGTGTATGGGTGTGTTAGTGAGTGAATGACTGTCTCAATAGTGTCTTTATGAGTAACTACATATGTTTTAAACTAGTATATGAGAGTATTGGTGTATATAAGTGAGTATGAGTGAGAGTGAGAGATTGGAAGAGTTCCTGTACAAATAAGTAGGTGTTTCTATAAGTGATTGTTTAAGAGAGTAAGTATGTGTAAGTTTCTGTAGAAGTAAGCGTGGTAGTGTGTGTGTATAACTGTATATGCAAGTAAATGGATGTTTGATACTTTGTTTGCATGTGTGATTATGTGTGTGAGTAACTCTATGGATGAGTGGCGGTGTGTAACAGGATGTATAGGTATATGAGTACATATGATGAGTGAGTACATGTATGAGTGACTGTTGGTGAATGAGTGGATGTGTGTGTAGATCTTGGAATTACTGAATAGGTGTGTTGTAACTGGTATTGGTATGTCCATTGTTTTGAAAATGTTAGTTTGTATTTTTGAGTGTGTGTATCAAAGGTTATATTAGGGTGAGAGGAGGTCTGCCACTATCACAAGGATGATGTCATCAGTGATGTCATTTGAGATGTCATCAGTGATGTCATGAGTGATGTCACTGACCATGTCATGAGTGATGTAATATGTGACGTCATCAGCAGTGCATTGCGGGCGCGCGAGTTATAGTTAGCTGAACTTATAACGGGGGAATTTCTATGGTTTTGTACGAGTGAAATGTCCAACTAACTATAACGCCCCTGAAACCTATGGTTTTTTCAGTGAATTTCTAAGGTTTTTTAAATGCTAATTTCTAACTATAACGTGTCTGAAACCTATGGTTTTTTCAGTGAATATATATATATATATATAAATACACACACACACACATATATATATATATATATCACTATTTTTAACTTAGGGTGCTGTTAAACGACTAGAAAATGGGCAGACTGAGTAAAAAGAAGTGAAAAGGGAATAGTGTACTTATGCAGGCTTCTCTCTATGTTTAGCCCCTAAAAATACATTATTCCTCAATTTACTAAAACCAAATGTCTCACCTAATATTTTTAACCCACTGGTTTCATACCCCAAATAACAGCTTAATGCTCCTTTACTTCAACTACTCCTCAGAAATGGCTTTAAATTTAACACCTCCTATACCAACAAAATGGTGTTAAGACAAGTCTTGCTTTTGTTGTGAATGTAAAATGTTAGCACACTAGCTGTTCATCAGAACTCGGTGGTGATACTGCAGTTGATTACTGGGGCGTCAACTGAGAGACTGCTAGTGGTGTTGAAAGTACATGTTTCACTCTGCATGTCAGAATATTTTACTGAAATGGATTAAGAATGAAGATATTTGAGAAGTCGTTGAAAATGTGTCCCCACTAGCTTCTCAGAGCACTAACCATAATTTCTATGATAAAACAAACCCTCATCATTTTGTTCATTTGTAAAGGAAATGCTTTAGGTTTTACGAGTTTGATTCCATCAAGATGGCTTCATATGTGCCATACGTTTGTCATAAAACCAAAATGTTAACACTAGTTATTCGGTGGTGAAGCTACAGTAGAACACTAGGGAACCAACTGAAAGGTTGATCCTTCTGTTTTACGCAGAATATCTGACTTCATTCTCACATGGCTGAGGAAGATAGTGTGAACATATAGAAAATGTGTTCTCATTTCACCTTCTGGGGCACCTTCCATAATGTCTGAGAAAAAAAGAGAGAAAACCGAGGGGGCGTGGCTAGCCGACACCCAAGATGGCCGCAGGGGAGCGAAGCTCCGAGCTTCCATCAGCTAAATTCCCCCAAAACTCAGTTAAAATATCCGACTAGCCCCTTAGAACCATCGTCATGGGTGTCCATTGAGCCATGGTGTCACCCGATCGAGCAAAGACGAGGTTCCGCTGAGACCCGAGATATCCGCACTGAGGCGCCGGGCCGGGTGCGCGAGGACGCTGTGGCCGTGACAACCTCCAGAGCCGCTCTACCCGACATCCGCTGCTGCCGTGAGGGCCTGCAGGTGCGGGGCGGCGTTCTGCTCCTGGCGCTGCTGCCTCGCTGTGGGGGGACATACCCTGGTCCTGGTGAGTCCCCGACCGTTGTCCATCGGCGGGGCTGGGCGGCGAACGCTGCGCTGTGCCGGGTGGGCTCCGGTGCGAGTGAAGACGCTGGTAAACGGCGGGCGCCAGAAATCAGCCTCCGACGCTGCAACGGGGGCTGGGGACGGCGGACACGGTCTCCCTCCCCCTCCCTACTGGTAACAACTCAACAGATCACCCGTACTGGCCTGGGGCAGGCGGCATTGCTTTGTGTTGGGGCCCGCCATAGTGTGGCAGCGCGGCGCCCCTCCCCCACTCGGGCCGAGGTCTGCATCTCCGGTCAGCGCTGGGGTAGCTCGCAGGACAAACGCACCATAGTGATCGTTGGGAGATCCGAGCCTTGGGGATTGGCTGGCTCCGCCTTGAGGTTAGGATCAGGAGCTGTATACCTGGCTTGGTGTCCTCTGTTGCCCCTGGAACTCGGATGACCTATGCGACAGGGGAAAAGACAGAGCACGTGGCACTTTGACCCCTACAACCGGCGATTCCTCCATTGAGGGTCGGTGAGGACGCAGTACTCCTGTGGGGGATTTTTAGGTCGAGCCTAGAGTAGCGCGCAAGCGCTGCTCTGCGAGACTTTATGTAAGGGGCTTCAAAAAGCTGACCACACGCTCGTGCACAATGGCCTTTTCCGTGCGGTTACCCGCACGGCCATGCGTTTCCAATTATCGTGCCCAGACGCGGGCGCGATAATTGAAAACACATGGTGGCCGTGCGGGTAACTGCAAGCAAAAGGCCATTGTGCACGAGCGTGTGGTCAGCTCAGCAGGCTGCCGCGCTCGCTCGTTTTTCAGGTCGAGCCTGTAGCAGCGCGCATGCGCTGCTGACCACGCTCGTTTTACTTTGTAAGAGAGAACAAGCATTTCTCAAGCGGCTTACAATACTTTTAAAAGTGGGGAGTACCAGCGCTTTTGGGCAATCTCTTTCAGGTTCTGAGTATCTGCACTTTTTTCTTCTCTTGTCCCGTCCACAGCAGCAGCAGGAAATCCTCGCCATGAAGCACCAGCAGGAACTACTGGAGCATCAGCGGAAGCTCGAGCAGCACCGTCACTCTGGGTAATCTTCCCAGAGTGTGCGCTCTTTCAAACACACTGCTTTCCGCTGAAGAGCCTGGGCAGGCCGCATCTATCGTTGAATACATGCCAGCCTCGCTGCTGTGCCCACTGTTACCTTCCGACTGCAGCGAGTTCTAGTTTGTAGCTAGAGCGCGGGCGCGTCTCATGCTTTGTGTCCTGTGATGCCTCTGCAGAACACCGCTAATCCCAGGCACGCTCTCTTCCACCGCCTTGGCCCACAGTAACCTGAGCCACTGCATGTCCAACGACCCCCACTTCTGGTAAGAGCGCAGCGCACAGGACGGCAGGGATTCCAGGTGGTAGGTTTAGTTTAGCAGGGTCATCTGGCCGCTCAGCGTGCAGGCTAGTGTTAAAGTAATGATGCTCTGTGCGAGGAGATGTACGGACATGTAGTGTGCATGAACGAGGCCCACCCTTAGCAAGCACTAACGAAGCCATTGCCAAGTACAGTCAAAGTTTTAATTGCCTTATTGTTCTTGAACACAAGGTCATGCCGAGGAGGTTCAGCCTAAAGTAACATCATCTCACAACGCTTATAAATGTCATAACAAAGTATCTGCACCCATACAGAGCATTGGTGATGAAATATTCTGCTTATTTAAAAATGACTTAAATATCTTTATCTCCTGCCTTCTCTGTTGTCACGTTAACCTTTCACTATAAGACACCAGAGAAGTGTAATTCATAGATGTATGAAATTGCACCATTTAATGTATTGTCGTTTAGTGAATTTTGGAAAATTCCTTGGTTAGTACATATTTTAAAACACAAAGCCAACAGACCTGGACATGGCAAATTTTCATCTTTCGAAAACATATCAATAGTAAATGTAATAAAAAGTAAGAATGCTACCATCTAAAAATAAATTAACATTGCAAAATAAAACTAGTAAAATATGGTATGAAAGAAGAGATGGGCCCACCAGCCCTAGCACTGAAGTGACTACTCTTTTGACAGATGCGTGCATATGCACCAGCAAAATGTTCTCTCCATATATAAGCAATAAACATCTTCAAACTACAATTGGTCATCAGTCACTACATCCTCGCTCCCAGTGAAGAGAGCCAATGACTGAAGTGGGTTGACCCATTGTCCCTTGCTGAATGCTGTGAGAGGTGAAAGCAATATGCTAATGACGCTTAAACAGACTAATTGTTGTAGACGAATTATCAAAATCACATTTTTGTATTTTTATTATGACTTATTTGTGTGAAAAATATGAGACTGCCGAGACAGCCAAAGCTATCTCACGGCCAGACTTAAAAAAAAGAAAAAAAGGCAGAGTCATAACATTTAAATAACTTTTGATTCGCTTAAAACTAGTGATCGATAAAAATGGAAAAGTTATTTGCAAATTATTGGCAATACATATATTTATATACAGTTATTTGCTCACCTAACTATAACTTGTGCTTCCACCATGCACTGATTATGACCTCACATAATACATCACTCATAGCCAATAGGTCTCGCTTTTGGGACCTTATAAGTATTTAGTTGTGCAGCACAATATCCTTTGTGCAACAACATCAACTGTTGCATGGCTAAACACTTATAAGGTCCCAAAGGCGAGACCTATTGGCTATGTCAATGCTTGTTCCACTTCTAGTTGATACCGGTTCCCCACTATAGCTGCCTTTGCTACCCCCTTGCATCTAGCGACCGTATTTCAGACCTGATCTGCCACAATGGCTTCCAGTAAGGGCTCTAGGCAATCCAGCCTCTTGAAACTGTCCAAATTTGCCCATTCTAAAGCTGACGGCCCGGAGGAAAAACAAGCCGAGACCGAACTGAAGCAACAGGCTGCCATAGACCGCCCATCTCTCGTCGATGTGATGGAGGCCATCTGGGGTGTCTGCTCGGCGCTGGAGCAAAAGATAGACATGGTGACGACGGAAGTCACCCTCATATGCGCGGATCTTCGCAAAATGGGCGAAAGGGTTAAGGTAACCGAAGACTCAGTGCAAGCACTTCAGACCTCGACCAAATCCCTCGAATTAACGGTCAAGTAATTACAGGCCCAGGCCTCGGACTTTGAGGCTAAATTGGAGGACTATGAAGGGCGCGCACGAAGAAACGTCCGAATTTTGGGGGTTCCCGAAAAGTCAGAAGGGCAAACCGCGGATCTGTTTGTCGAAGAATTAATACAGAAACACCTACGACCTCGGTCCCTTTCTAAATACTTCTCTGTGGAAGGGGCTCATCGGGTGCCGGGAGGCCCCCCGAAACCAGGCGCTCCTCCGCGACCCATACTAGCGAGGATCTTTAATTTTCGAGAGAGAGACATTATCCTGCAAACGGTGAGAGCTCCCCACCACTTAAATTCGAAAACTCGACTATTACATTTTTTCCAGACTTCACCTATAAGGTACAACAAAGCCGTAGATCCTTCCTCGACCACGACCTGAAGCACAAGTTACTAACTTGTGTAACGATATATCTGTAAGAGACAGTAGTTAGTGACAGATTCCTTACCTTAGAATATCCCCAGGCGTCAGGCTGGATCCGGAAAGTTTTTTGCGTAGCAGTACCCTTGCGCGTCGGTAGGCGGCGTCGTGCGGCTCCGCGTCCGTCGTCGGCGTCGTGATCGCCGGGATGACGTCGCGGGCAGTACTTAGGCGCCGCCCCTGCGCGCTGACGTCAGTTCTGTACACGACTTTCCGCGCCAGGAACGCAGAGCCATGCAAGAAGCTGACATAGGTGTCTGAAAAATACTAGGGCCCTGAAAGGGATGTCCTTAACCCTAGAAATCAGTTCGCAGAACGGGGAGGATGGGTGGGGCGGTAGGAATCTGTCACTAACTACTGTCTCTTACAGATATATCGTTACACAAGTTAGTAACTTGTGCATCTGAAAGAGACACGTTAGTGACAGATTCCTTACCTTAGAATAGATACCCCAGCAATACCAACCCCGGTGGTGGGTCTGCGAACAAAGATCAGACAAGGAAGTCCTGGAGGACAGAACGGCCAAAGAAGCCGTCCCTCCGGACCTGACTGTCAAGGCAGTAATGCTTTGTAAACGTGTGCAGCGAGGCCCACGTAGCTGCCTGACAGATAACCGGCAGCGGAACACCGCGGCCCAAGGCCGTGGTAGCAGCCGTTGCCCTGGTGGAATGGGCACGCAGCCCAACAGGAGGTTCCTTTTTAGCCAAAGAATAGCAGGTCTTGATGCACAAGGTAACCCAGCGGGAGATGGTCCTCTTGTGCACCGCCCGACCTTTTTGGCGCCCACGTAGCCAACAAAGAGCTGGTCATCCACCCGGAAGTGTTTTGTGCGGTCAATATAGAAAGAGAGCGCACGTTTTGGGTCCAGACGGTGGAGCCTCTCTTCCTCTCTGGAAGGGTGCGGAGGCGGAAAGAAGGTGGGCAAAGTGATGGTCTGCCCAATGTGGAAAGCAGTAACCACCTTTGGCAAGAAGGACGGACGCGTCCGAAGAACAACCTTGTCTGGATGAACAGACAGAAAGGGAGGTTTGCAAGATAGAGCCTGGAGCTCACTCACCCGCCGAGCGGAGGTGATGGCCACCAGAAAGGCTGTCTTCAGAGTCAGAAGACGAAGAGGACAGTTATGTAGAGGCTCAAAGGGAGCGCACATTAAAAAGGTAAGAACCAAGTTCAAGTCCCACTGAGGCATCACAAACGGAACAGGAGGGAAGAGGTGAGTAATGCCTTTTAAGAACCTGTTAACAACAGGGGACTTGAAAAGGGAGGGCTGATCAGGGAGCCTGAGGAAGGCCGAGATAGCACAAAGATAACCCTTGATGGTACCCAGGGCAGAACCCTGTTGGGCCAAAGAGAGAAGGAACAGAAGGACCTCAGAAAGAGGGGCAGAAAGGGGATTCACAGCCTTTGCTGTGCACCATGCCACAAATTTGTTCCACCTGCAGGCGTATACCACCTTAGTGGAGGGACGCCTGGCTGCCAGAATCACATCACAAACTTCGGGAGGCAAGTCGAAAGGAATCAACTGCCGCCGCTCAATCTCCACGCAAGCAGGTGTAGACTGGACAGGTTCGGGTGGAGGACCGTCCCCTGCTGCTGCGACAGAAGATCCTCCCGAAGAGGCAGACGGATCGGGGGATCTACGCTCATATTGAGTAGCTCGGGATACCAAACTCTTCGAGCCCAGTCCGGAGCCACAAGAATGACTTGGGCCCGGTCGTGCCGAATCTTCTTCAACACTCTGGGTAGAAGTGGTATAGGCGGAAAGGCGTACAATAGACCGCAACTCCACTCGTGATGAAAAGCGTCGCCGAGCGAGTGCCGCCTTGGAAATTCCAACGCGCAGAACTGATGACATTGCGCGTTCTCTTCGGTGGCGAATAGATCTAACCAAGGCTCTCCCCACTGTAGAAAGAGTCCTTGCGCCACTTCCGAGTGAAGACGCCATTCGTGATCCATCATGCACCTGCGGCTGAGTTCGTCCGCCCTGGCGTTCAGGAACCTGCCAGGTGTTGAACCACCAGGAACATGCCCTGATGTTCCAGCCATGTCCAGAGGCGCAGAGCCTCCTGGACAAAGGGTCCACGACCCCACCCCGCCTTGTTTGTTGCAGTACCACATGGCGGTGGTGTTGTCTGTGAACACCTGCACTACCTTCCCTTTGACAGAGGGAAGGAATGCCTTGAGTGCAAGTCGGATCGCCCGGAGCTCCAGAAGGTTGATATGGAGCCGGGACTCCGCCGGAGACCAGAGGCCTCTGATCTCCGCCTCTCCCATGTGACCGCCCCATCCCAGAAGGGACGCGTCCGTCACAACTGTGTGCTCTGGCTGGGGAAGGAGAGGGATCTGCCCATGACCCATTGCCGGTTCGAGAGCCACCACTGCAACTGTTTTGCAGTCCCCTCCGAGATCTGGACGTGATCGGACAGGTCGCCCTGGTGCTGCGCCCACTGGAACTTCAGGTCCCACTGCAGAGCCCGCATATGCCATCTGGCATGAGTGACCAGCAGGATGCAGGAGGCCATGAGGCCCAGCAGCCTCAGGGTCATCCGTACCGAAACCCAGGATAAGGGCTGAAAGATCGGAATCATAGCCTGAATATCCCGGACTCGCCGTTCGGGAGGATAGG
The DNA here is from genome assembly GCA_963921515.1 of Calotriton arnoldi. Lineage (NCBI taxonomy): Eukaryota > Metazoa > Chordata > Amphibia > Caudata > Salamandridae > Calotriton > Calotriton arnoldi. The sequence continues at coordinate 3,727,924 of CAWUFW010000600.1, forward strand.
CCCGAAACTGCGTCGTGTCCAGAACTGCTCCGATGAAAAGGAGCTGTGGAGAAGGAATCAGATGCGACTTTGGCACATTGATGGAGAACCCCAGCGAGTGCAGGAGTTCGGCCGTAGTCTGGAGGTGGGAGACAACTGCCTGGGACGAGCCCGCCTTCAGCAGCCAGTCGTCGAGGTAGGGGAAGACTGAAACCCCTGCCCGGCGCAGATGAGCTGCGACCACCGCCATCACTTTCGTGAACACCCGAGGGGCACTGGTAAGGCCAAAGGGGAGCACGGTGAACTGAAAATGCTCGAGGCCTACCGTGAACCGAAGGTAACGCCGGTGGGCCGGCAGGACGGGGATGTGGAAATAGGCGTCCTGCAAGTCCAACGCTACCAACCAGTCTCCGGGGTCGAGGGCAGTCAAGACCTGAGCTAGGGTGAGCATCTTGAACTTCTCCTTCCGGAGGAAGCGATTGACGTTCCGGAGGTCCAAGATAGGACGCATGTCCTCCTTGTCCTTTTGGGCACCAGAAAGTAGTGGGAGTAGCAACCACGCCCTACTTCTGGGGTCGGAACATGCTCGATGGCCCTCTTGGCCAAGAGGGCCGTGACTTCCTTCTGTAGAAGCACCAAGTGATCCCCTGACATGCGGTGGAATTGAGGTGGCATGGCTGGGGGTGGTCTCGAAGGGGAGGGAGTAGCCCCTTCGGACAATGTCCAAGACCCACTTGTCCGAGGTGATGGGACGCCAGTGGTGAAGGTGATGGCGGACCCTGCCCCGACCGGCGTGCTGTGCACCTGAAAGGAGGGACTAGGAGGGCTTGGAGGCCGCGGACGGGTTGGAGGTGGTGGCCTGACCCGCACGCTGGTTGCCCGAACCGCCACGGCGGTATCCACGTCCTCGGCCACGCGAAGGCGCTTGCTGCGCGGGCCGTTGGCCGGGCTGTGGACGTGACTGGGCGCCCCTTCCGTGGCCACGAAAGGGGCGAAAAGCAGACGTTTGCGGAGGGCGCACAACAGCAAGGCCCAGGGACTTAGCAGTAGCCCGTGAGTCCTTGAAACGCTCCAGCGCATGGTCTGCCTTTGAACCAAAAAGACCGACTCCATCAAAGGGCATGTCCATGAGAGTATTCTGGACATCCCCTGAAAACCAGTGGTTCTCAGCCAGGCGTGGCGACGCAGCGCCACCGTCGTTGCAAGCGATCTGCCCAGCGAGTCGGCGGTATCAAGGCCACAGCGGATGGTATACTTAGCCGCATCACGCCCTTCCGCAATAGCGCGGGTAAGCAGTGTCTGGACCTCCTCAGAACACTGCGGCAAAACATCAGCCACCGAATCCCACAGGGAGTGGGTGTATCGGCCCAAGAGGCAAGCGGTATTAACAGACCGCAAGCCAGCACTGGAGGAAGAGAAAGCCTTCTTCCCAAAGTGATCCAGGCGCTTGGATTCCCTATCCGGAGGGGCGGTAGGGAAGGCTGTTTGGGAGGCAGAGGCTTGGACAACCAAGCTCTCAGGGGTGGGGTGTTGGGAGAGAAACAGGGGGTCGCCCGGAGCCGGGCGATGGCGTCGGGCCACGTTCCTATCCACAGGAGCCCCTGTGGTGGGTTTGGACCAGGCACCCAAAGAACGTCAGTGAGTGCATCGTTGAACGGCAGCACAGGCTCCGAAGAGGAGGCCGCCGGCTGAAGCACTTCAGTCAGGAGGTTAGTCCTGACGGCCACTGTAGGCAACTGGAGATTTAAGGCTCCAGCAGCTCTACGCAACACCGTTGCAAAATTAGCCCCCTCCTCCGTTGCCACGGGAGGAGACAGCATGCCAGAGTCGGGGGAGGTATCCAGCCCACTGGCATCCCCAAGTTCCTCAACCCAGTCCGGGTCAAACTCGCACTGTTGTGTGAGAGGGTCGTCAGACCCCTCCCAGCTCTCCTGGTCCTCCTCAGGTTGAAAAGATGGAGGAGGAGGGACATAAGGGACCCAAGGCCTCATCGGGCGCCGGAACCGGCGTCGGGCGACGCCGGTCCGGCTCCATGTCCGGACCCGGGGAGAACCGGGGAACGACGCCGCCCGGAGCCCCGGACGGCGTCGGAAACGGCACCGGGGACGTCGGGCGGAGGCGTGGTTAGGTCAACCGGCGTCGATGGGGTTGCGGCACCACCGGAACCGGGGTCGAGGCCGGGGCCGGAGCCGAGGCCGGGACGAAGGCTGGTGGGACAGGCGACGCCGGGACCGGAGTCGACGGCGACGCCGGAGCAACCCCATCTGGGCCCGCGGGGCCCGAAGGCGCACCGGAGGGGACCTCGAGGCCCGAAGAGGCGGGCCATGGCCGACAGGAATTTCTGTACTCGGCCGGAGTCGCCCCGAACCCGGGAAGGACGGGTAATGCGGGGGAAACTCGACAGGCACGTCCGGGGCCGCGGGGACGGTGCCGACAGGGACCTCAGCCGAGTCGCGCGACCGGCGAGGCGAAGTCTTAGAGCGATGACGCCGCTTAGACTTCTTGTGCTTCGACTTCACCGGAGGACGCGAAGACTTGGATTCCGACGAACGGCGGGGACTCCGCGTCCGGCCCCTCGACCTCTCCCGGGACCGGGGCTTGCTGCAGCGCGGAGCCGACTGCCGGACTTCAGGAGCTTTCGAGACCGCTCTCGCAAAGCCGTCGGATGAAGTTTCCGGCAGTCAGGGCACGACTTCGTGTCGTGGCCTCGGCCGAGGCAGAAGAGACACTCGAGGTGGGGGTCCGTGATGGACATCATACGACCACATTCCTCGCAGGGCTTAAAGCCGGGCATCCCTACGACACCTTAGGAGTCGTGAAGACTCGTTGAAGAGAACAGTGAAAAATTTCACAAAAAGATAGTCAAAAAGTGACTAGGGCACTGCTCTTCCCGGATCTGCGCTTACTGGCGCGGAAAAAGAAGAACTGACGTCAGCGCGCAGGGCGGCGCCTAAGTACTGCCCGCGGCGTCATCCCGGCGATCACGACGCCGACGACGGACGCGGAGCCGCACGACGCCGCCTACCGACGCGCAAGGGTACTGCTACGCAAAAAACTTTCCGGATCCAGCCTGACGCCTGGGGATATTCTAAGGTAAGGAATCTGTCACTAACGTGTCTCTTTCAGATATATGCCATGCTTTTTCCGGCCAAGTTGAGGGTCCTTGCTGAGGGGAAATCATGGTTTTTCCAAACCCCTGAGGAAACCTGGGATTGGCTTGAAGGCTGGCGCTTCGCCAATCCTCGCAAGCGGTCATCCCCGAGTCGAGGGGGGGGGGGGTTGGGGGGAGTCCGGATGGTCAACCAGAACGCACCTATGGACACGAGAAGGACTGACCAGTGGTTGTGGTCTCCTACACAGAAGAGCCTGCCTTCCTGCCGGACCCGAGATGGACCTTGGCCAAGTTGTAGTCATGACGAGTATTGACTGGTCTGGTGGGAGGCCGTTCCTCTCATCAGCCACAGACCTAGGGGTGGCGACTCTCCTCATCTTGCAGGGTGACCAGAACTAATGGGGTGGCCGGGGACGTTACTGGTGGGATGCCTGGAGTTACTGTTGGGGGGCTGAGCTACGGAAGTGCCCTATTCAGTAGAAAGGTGGAATTCGATGCCTGGCTATTGTATTGTTATGTTCAGGGGCTAGGGTACTACTTGACGCTGGGGGTATAGCAACGTAGCCTTTTGGGTGGTTCGGCTGTGTAGCGTTTCCCTCTATAGAATAGAATTGGGTTTACAGGCGCTCTACAAAATTGGGGGGTGGGCAGTTTTAAGCCCACGTTGCAGGGAAGCAGGGTGGGGGCGGGCTCCAGGGTATGTTTATGGGTGTTGTTGCATTTTTGGTAAGTGTGTCTTTGGTTTTATATTGTGTTTTTTGCGCAGTTTATTCTTTTGGTGCAGTCAGATTGCTGATGTCGCATTTGAAGTCACTTGGGTCACTGATAGTCGCCCTCAGAACTTTTCCACTGTCGAAATTATGCTATATTTGCCTTTATGTGTTGTAGTCAAGGGCCGTATTGATTTTTTCACTGTTCCACTGCCCCTGTGGGAAGTAGGGCCCCTAGCCATCTTCGTTGATGAGTGACGATCACATTACAACTCCATCACTGGGTCGCCTCAAATTACTCTCATGGAATGTGAATGGTCTTGGAGACCGTATTAAGAGGGGAATAGTCCTGCAATACCTTAAACGCCACGCCCCTGACCTAGTGTTACTTCAGGAAACACATATTCAAGGTACCTCCTATTGCGCACTTAACAGATGGGGTTATAAACTGATAGCGCACGTAGGGTATGCCCGGGGATCCAGGGGGGGTGGGCATTCTGGTGCGCAGTTACCTCTCCTTTAACGTTCGTAAAATCACTCGCGACCCTTATGGTCGCTTCGTTAAGGTTTCTGGACAATGGGAGGGTAGATCCCTTAACGTGACCTCCTTATACATTCCCCCAAACTGCACTCATCTACACTGGTTGATCTAGGCCCACACATGTTGGGCCTGCCTGAGGGAGACATACTGATGGGGGGGGGAGACTGTAATGCGGCCGTGAGTGGTGAGCTTGACCGCTTACCACCTAGAAGAGGGGAACCTTCCGGGAAGTTATTAGCAGAGTTTCTGGGGCCCACGGGCCTGATAGACACATGGCGGGTGCGCCACCCCACCACTCGACAGTACACCTTCCACTCAGGGGTTCACGGGAGTATGTCCCGTATAGATCATCTCTTCTGCAAAGCCACCCAACTTCCCATGTTCGACGAGCTTTCCTTCCTCCCCCGGGGTATCTCCGACCACTCCCCCATCGTGGCTCGGTATGGCGGAGCGCCGGCCCCCACTCGTCATGGAATAGTCCTCAACCCGTGGTACATTAAACGTGCCAGCGATACGGGATAAACTGTGTGAAGCCACCAAAAACTATTTTGAGGAAAATTATGGCTCAGTCGAGTCAGACGTAACATTATGGGAGGCATATAAGACAGTGATTCGTGGATACGGGGTGGCGACGATGGCAGGCCACAAGAAAGAGAAACGCAAACAACTGGACGACAGAGCTGGCCCTTCTCGAACATGAAATGGTGACATCTGCACTGCCAGACACCTCACATAAATTAGCTGTCAAACAAAAAGAATATTGTGATATTGCAACAGACGCAGCCAGGGCTCACTACCGGGCCACCCAACATCGCGTGTACGATATTGGAGATAAAGCTAGTAAGTTGTTGGCATGGCTCGATAGGCGAGAGCTGGCTAACAGGTGGGTGGCTGAAGTTGTAGATTCAAATGGAATGAGGCATCACGATAGGGGTGGGATTGCAGAGACATTCGCCACCTATTTCGAACACGTTTATGTCCCCTCGTCTGCATCCACTCAGGAAGAAGCGGCTGACTTACTTTCCACTCTGCCCCTGCCGGTGCTAGATCCCCAGGACGTGGCGGAGCTGGACGCAGCCTTGACTCCTGATGAGGTATCCAAAGCGATTAGCGCACTACAATCGGGAAAAGCCATGGGCCTCGAGTGGCCTTCCCATTGAACTCTACAAAACAGTCACCTCGACGATTGCCCCATTTCTTGTTCGAATGTATGACGAGAGTGCTGAACGAGGGATCTTGCCTGAAAGGCAGAGATTAGCGAATATTGTCGTCATACACAAGAAGGGGAAACCCCCGGAGCAATGCTGTTCATATAGACCTCTCTCTCTCCTCGATCCTGAAGTTAAGATATTAGCTAAAATATTGGCTCTCCGTCTCTCGCCCTTTCTCCACAAACTGATACATCTGGACCAGTCCGGTTTTATGCCCGCTAGGAACACAGCGCTTAATCTTCGTCGCCTCTTTGGGGTACTGGGCAGGGCCTTCACCATCCAAGAGGATTCAGTGATTAGGTCTTTAGACGCCAAGATGGCGTTCGATATTATTGAATGGCCCTTTTTGTTTGCCTCTCTCGAGATACGGATTTGGTGGTCAGTTTATATCCTGGGTGCGCCCACTTTATTCAAAACCCCTGGCCCGGATTACAGTTAACGGTAGTAGGTCAGGAATATTCGAGCTGGGAAAGGGCACAAGACAGGGCTGTCCCTTGTCACCATTGGTGTTCGCCTTGGCCCTGGAACCTTTGGCTCTCTGGATCAGGGGGGATACCCTTATTCGGGGACTTAACTGGTCGCCGGAGTGGTCGGATAGAATTTCTCTCTATGCGGATGACATCCTTCTCTATCTGGCCAGACCACGTTCTTTGATTCACAGGATACTACACATCTTCGCCCTCTTCCAAAAATACTCCGGTTACATTATCAATTGGGATAAATCAGTGGTTTACGTTCTAAGCGGGGAAACCCCCGATCCTTCCCACGGGTTGCGACGCCAACATAGTCACTGACGGTTTTCGATATCGTGGCATATATATTACAAAAGATCCAGGGGTTTTCCATCAGCGAAACCTCTTACCTCCTTTACACCGTCTCCGAGCTGACGTACAGCATTGGAAAACATTACCTCTTACGCTCCTGGGCAGAGCTGCCCTTTACAAAATGATGGCGCTGCCCCGCTTTCTCTATGCTTTACAGAACACACCATACCTAGTCCCACCCCAATATTTTCAGTCAGTTGACTCCGAGGTACGGACTCTGCTCTGGAACGGCGGCACACCCCGAATCGCTCTCGCTAAACTTACGAAAAGCTGGTACGACGGAGGTATCGCCTTGCCAGCTATTAGGTCATACTATTGGGCCTCACAGCTAGTGGTCCTTAATCACTGGGCGCACCGTCCTATCACAGACCCAGCATACAGAATGGACAGGCTAAACATGACTGCTGGCAACTATTTGCATGCACTGTACAGAGGGACAAGATATACACCCCAACTTCTACCACAGTTTCAATCTGGCACGCTGCTACGGCTGCCCTAGGCTGGAAGGGTAAAATCACAGGGGTTACTCCATTATTAGAATCCTGTCATCTAGGTATGCTATCTAGGCAGCCGGGGTTCGACAATTGGGACCCGATCGGTCTCTCCAGGGTTGGGGACTTATGGGTGAGGGGCAGGGTTGTTCTGTTCGGCGAATTGCAGGCGCAGTACCAACTGCACGAGGGCGAAACTTTTAGATATCTACAGGCCAGAAATGCATTACATAAAGCGATCCCTAAAGGTTCTGACCTACCCGTTTCCTTCCCTCTGGAGGATAGGCTCCTGGACGACTATCTCTCAGAAAAAGCCATCTCGCTGACCTACCGTAAAATCCTAAACAATTTACCTGAGACTCACGATAAACTACGAGCAAAATGGGTGGATGACGTAGGAGATATAGCCGATGAAGACTGGAGGGAGGCCCTCGCCTCACCCCGGGAGGTGGCTATCCGCTCCAGTTTTAAGCTCATACAGCTTAAGCTGCTCCATAGAGCCTATTACACTAGTTCAACGCTGGCTAAGATGGGGCTCCTGGACTCCCCGGTCTGCCCCCGTGGTTGTGGCTCCATAGGTACCTTTTTGCACCAGTGGTGGGAATGTCCGGTTCCTCAGCGATACTGGAGTAGGATTTTGTCCACTATGTCCCAGATATGTCATAAATCCATTGAGGTTTCCCCGGCTCTGTCTCCTGAATATCTGGGAAGCTACCGATTTGTCAAGAACTGAACAAGGGTGGGTCTCGTTGGGCTGCATGGTGGCAAACGTAACATCGCCAGAACATGGAAGGGACAAATTGAGCCGAGATATACGGATTGGGAGTCCGACATGGACTGGTGTATGCAGGCGGAGAGGGTGGTTTATGAAAGCAGGGGATGCCCGGGCAAGTGGACGAAAATATGGGGCCCCTGGAACGAGAGCAGAGGTTTCCTTTGCACCCCTTTTAATGACCCTTCCCCATTCAATGTTGACAATGTGACACTGTGAGGTTCAGTGGATTAATGGGACCGTGATTCATTTAATAACGGTATTGACCTTTTGTTGCCGAATTATACTATATTGTAACTATACCAGGTGCGACTTTTGAATATCTTGAAGATTGAACTGCACTGTATTTGTTTTATTTGTGTTGTTTTATGTTGATTTTCAAATAAAAAAAGATTTAAAAAAAAAAAAAAAAGAAAGAAAACCGAACTCTCAAATATGGTTCATCAGAAAATCACCATTTTCCAGAGGGTAAAATCACCAGAGAACTCACTAGAATATTTAAAATGAGTATAACACCACCAACGAATGATTTATATTGCTACTAAAATCGGTTATCACCCCTTGTATGTGCTCCTTTTTGTGACTCTCAAAACCTAGCAGTCACTAGAATGTATTTCAATGAGGATCATGTCTCCAAATTCAGTAATGGCTGCCACAACATATTGTCCATGTTGTGGCCAGCAAATCAAGGGTTTTCCTTTGGGACCCTCCCACATGGCCCTCGAGGTCAGGTTGTGCTCTCCCTGCACCCTTGCATACATTTTTAATTCATTTTCAAGACACAGGAATCTTGCGCCAGAGTTCTCTAATAGCTATGACAACATGTTGTGGCCAGCCAATTAGGATTAAGTAGTCTCCTCTAAATTAGCCAAACAGAGCATATCTGGAAACCAGCGGTCAACAGAGACTTAACTCTTTAACCCCTTCTTACTAAACCCTAACTCCTCTTTAAAAGCTCATTTCTCTTAAACAGCTTAATGAATTTACACCCCAAAACTTTCCAGGAAGGAGCAGAGCTTGCTGCAATTTTTTTTGTCAAGTTTTGTGAAGATTTGTCAAACAGCACCAAAGTTTTTACCGAAACAAGAGAAAACACTATATGAAAACTCTAACCTAGCTACAAAGAGGCAGCTGCCACTATAATATAAATACACACACACCTATGTATATCTATATATATATATGTACATATACATCTAGATATGAGGGAATACGTAAGAGGCCAAAGAAATGAAGGAGAATGCTATGTTGTAGACCACAACAGTCAAATGAGTAACAGTGGTTGGGAGGCAACAAGCGCCTTTTATTAGATGCGTGTGGATTTGGTTGCAATTTATTGTCTTGAACTCTAGGTCCAAAATAATAAGACTTCCGATCTCAGTGATCACACGTCTTAACAAAGAGAAGAGTAGATCTGTTCTTGCTAAACTGGAGACACTCCAAGTGACTGTAGTCATGCTACAGGAAACCCAACTGCCTATCATTAAGTATTTTCAGTGGCAAGTGGGGTAGTAAAGTTTTTCGAATTCTGTGATACCTACTCACAGTGAGGGGCCCTCCTCAAACAAAAGCATGTCTTTTAAATTAACACAAACATGCACTGATAGTGAAGTTTGGTTCTTGGTGGTACAGGCTAGACTGATGGACACATATGTAACACTGGTTAATACTTGTGGACCTAATACAGATGTCACAAATTGGAAATGTTGTACGCTAGCTTTCACAAATAATATTCGAGATGGCAATGTAAACATGTACAGCACACTAGATAGGTCCAAGTCTACTGCAAGGTCCTTATTACCTAGGGCAAAACCGATCCTGGGCTGCTTATGTTCAGGGAGAACCTAGCCTGACAGATACAAAAATACACTACTAGTCCACAATTCTATACTATGCTTTGATTATTGGCTTTTGTCGAAAACTATTTCACCTCAGAGTTAAGAAATGTCACCATCCTTCTGAGAACATTTTGCTATCATTCTAGTATTACACTCAACCTGGAGATACCCCGGACTGCACCTACAGGTTGATTCTGTAGATTCCCAGCAGACGCTATGGCTGAACTGTTTAGGTTGGAGGTCAGGGAAGGTACAATGGAATTTTTCTAGATAAATTGGGGGGGGGGGTTGTAAAAAACGAATATATCTGAGGGGGTCTGCAATAATAAGCAAAGTGGTGTGATCAAGGTTCTGTTGGCACAATTCAATGCATGTGACATTAAGCAGGAAGAATTAGATATGCACCTCCCGAAACCAAACAAACTCAATGAAATGCTGAGCTCTTACAGAACAAAAAGTTACCTTCAGTAATGCCTTATCTGGTAGAGACTATCTAGCCACAGATTCCTTACCTTCGAATTATCCCCAGGTGTCAGACTGGATCCAGAATTTTTTTGAGTGAGTAGCACCCCCTGCGCGCCAGCAGGTGGCATAGTTTGGCTCTGTGTGGCATCGTCTTGGCCAGAAGTGACACGTGCGGTGCCAATCTAGGCGCCACACTGACGTCCGTTTCTTTTTGTGACTTTACATGCCAGAAGCACAAAGCCACGAAGAGTACTGACCACTGGTGTGCGAAACTAGGGCCCTGAAAGGGGAACCAGCCCTAAGTCTATAAATCTGTTCGCGGGGATGATGTGTGGATCAGTAAGGAATCTGCAGCTAGAGTCTCTACAAGATAGGGCGTTGTCGAAAGGAAGTAACTTGTTCATCCGATAGAAACTTCTAGCTGCAGATTCCTTACCTTAGAACAGATTGCCAAGCAATACCTCCCCGGAGGTGGATCCGCACACATGATTTAAACCACAAAGTCCTACAGGAACTAATGGGCAAAGTGCCCATCTCGATGGACCCGACTGTCCAGGCAGTTGTGTTTGGTGAACATATGCAGTGAGGCCCACGTTGTTGCCTGGCAGATATCCAGAACCAGAACTCAGAGTGCTAATGCAGTGGTCGTAGCCTTTGCTCACATGGAATGAATATGCAAGCCCTCCAGGGGCTGCTTCTTCGCCACTGTGTAGCAGATCTTAATGCAGAGAACGATCCATCGGGAGATGGTTAGTTTCTGTATCGCTTTCCCTTTCTGTGCGCATACATATACATACAAAGCCAGTGGTTCTCAACCAGACGTAGCGTCTAAGTCCCACTGACAAGGAAACCACTCTTCCCAGTGAGCCAGTCGTATCCAGTTCACAGCATATGGCGTACTTAGCTACGTCCCTCGCCTCAGCAATAGATTGGGAGAGTATGGCTCGGGCCTCCTCCAAGACTATAGGCATCAACTGTGCAACAGAGCCCCAGAGCAAATGGGAGTATGGGCCCAAAATGCACGCTATATTCACCGACCGCAGTGCCAGGCTTTTGGAAGAAGGATAATGTTACTTACCCAGTAAGCATCTGTTCTTGGCATGTAGAGCTGTAGATTCACATGATTTGCATACTCCTGCCATCTAGTGTTGGGTGCAGATTTCCAGTCACAAGGTAAGGTGACTCCTCCTTTCGGTGATAGTGCGCATGGGCATCGACTCCATTGTTAGATTGTTTTCCCGCAGAGGGTGAGAATGGAGTTAGTAAGTGTAGAATAGAGATGTTCATGCGTATGTATGTAGGCTGAGAAACTGCAACAACTAAAGGAGACCGGGGAGGCGGGTGGGCGCATGTGAATCTACAGCTCTACATGCCAAGAACAGATGCTTACTGGGTAAGTAACATTATCCGTTCGAGGCACGTGAGCTGTAGATCACATACTTTGCATAGACTATACAGCAGTATACTCCCAAAGCGGTGGCTAACCTGTAGTTGCCTGAAACCGTGTTTTAAGTACTGCTTGGCCAACATTAGCTTGTTGCCTCGCTAACACATCTACACAATAGTGTTTGGTGAATGTGTGCGGTGTAGACCATGTTGCTGCCTTACAGATGTCAGCTAGGGGAATATTCCCTAAGAAGGCCATATTAGCCCCTATTTTGCGAGTGGAATGCGTTCTGGGGGGTATTAGCAAAGTTCTTTTTGCTTTCTGATAACGTCTGGATACATTTTACGATCCATCTTGCAATGCCTGATTTAGATATAGGATTGTCTTTGTGTGGTGGAGAAAAAGCAACAAAAAGTTACTTTGTTTTGCGAAATTCTTTTGTTCTTTCAATGTAATATAGTAGAGCTCTTCTAACATCAAGGGTGTGTAGAGCTCGTCCTGCTACAGAATCAAGTTGAGGAAAGAACACGGGTAACTCAACCGATAGATTGATATGAAAGGCAGAAACTACTTTAGGGAAAAATTTAGGATTGGCACATAGAACCACTTTGTCTCTATGAAGCTGAAAGAAAGGCTCTTGTATAGTTAATGCCTGGAGTTTACCCTCTCCTCAGTGAAGTTATTGCGATGACGAAAGCAACCTTCCATGAGAGGAATTGTAATTGGCACCTATGCATTGGTTCGAATGGTTGGCCCATTAGCCTTGTAAGGACTATGTTTAGGTTCCACACTGGTGCAGGTGGGACTCTTGGTGGTATCACTCTTTTTAACCCTTCCATAAAGGCTTTAATCACTGGTACTCTGAATAGAGATAAGTGTTGTCTGTTTTGTAAGTAAGCAGCTACTGCTGCTAGATGTAAGCGAATGGATGTGTAGGCTAGTCCAGATTTCTGTAAATGTAACTGGTAACAGATGATGTTCTGTACAGAAGCATCAAGAGGATTGATATTGTTATTGTTACAATAGATAACAAATCGCTTCCATTTTGCTGCACAAAATGCTCTAGTAGTAGGCTTTCTTACTTCTTTTAGGATATTCATACAGTCTGGTGGTAAGTGTAAATAACCAAACGCTATGACTTCAGGAGCCAGATCACCAGGTTGAGTTCTTTGGGATTTGGATGCCTGATTTCTCCATGGCTGAGTGAGGAGACTGGAGGTGAGATGCAGCTTTTGGTGTGGAACTATTGACAGCTCCAAAAGGGTGGTGAACCAGAGTTGAGGTGCCCATGTTGGAGCTATGAGAATTAGTGTGAGAGATGTTTGCCTGAGCTTCCGAACCACCAGTGGAATGAGTGGGAGAGGCGGAAAAGCGTAGGTAAATGTCCCTGACCAGTTCATCCATAGGGCATTGCCTTTGGAGAGCAGGTGTGGGAACCTGGAGGCGAAGCTTGGGCATTTTGCATTTTCTGCTGTGGCGAACAGGTCTATTCGAGTAAATCCCCATTCCTGAAAATAGGGGAGGAGAACCTGAGGATGAAGTTCCCACTCGTTAATTTGCTGCTTCTGTCTACTGAGAAGGTCTGCAATCTGATTGTTTACTCCTGGAAGGTGTTCTGCGAGGACATAAATCTTGTGAAGTACAGCCCATTTCCAAATGGCTTGTGCTAGGCGTGACAGTTGGAGAGTGTGTGTCCCCCCCGGTTTTTGTATATAGTACATAGCTGTCATGTTGTCCGTGCGGACTAGGACAGCTTTGCCTACGAGGTGAGTTTGAAAGGCTTTGAGTGCTAGAAACACTGCTAGTAGCTCTAGGTGATTTATATGGAGACTTTTGTGCTTTAGACTCCATAAAGCACAAAATCCTTGTATTGTGTGATGCTCTAAGTGAGCAGGGACTGTGGAACAGGGTCGATAAAGGGCCACCCTTTGGATACATTTTGTGGGTTCCACCACTGCAGAGAGTGATGGGTGCGGCCGTCTACCAACACTAGATCGGTTAATTGACCCTGCGACTGGTTCCATTGACTTGCTAAGCATTCTTGAAGGGGATGCATGTGAAGTCTTGCACGGGGTACAAATATGATGCAAGACACCATCATTCCCAGCAGTTCCATGAAGACACTGGCTGGTAATGAGTGGTTGGGCTGAAACTGAGTGAGAAGAGACTGAATACTGTGAATTCTGGCTGCACTGGGAGAGGCTAGAGCTTTTTGAGTGCCTATGGTGGCTCCCAAATAAGTCTGTGTGTTTGAAGGCTGCAGATGGGACTTCAGCGCATTCACTGTAAACCATAGTTGGTGTAGTAAGCGAATTGTGGCTTGAGTGTGTTGGAGACACTTCTGGTAAGTGCTGGCTTTGATGAGCCAGTCGTCCAGATAGGGGAAGACGTGGACATGCGGTCTTCTCAGATGAGCTACGACTGCCAGGCATTTGGTAAATACTCTGGGAGCAGTGGTGACTCCAAACGGTAGTAATTTGAATTGGTAATGTTGACCCGCTATCACAAATCTGAGATATTTGCGATGAGCGGGGTGAATTGGAATTTGGAAATATGCGTCCTTTAAGTCTAGAGTAGACAAAGTTGTCCTGTCTTAAAAGTGGGAGCCCTTGTTGAAGGGTCACCATGAGGAAATGGTCTGACAGTATGTTGAGGTTCAGTTCTCTGAGGTCCAGAATAGGTCTTAACGAGCCGTCATTTGTGGGAATTAGAAAATACAGGGAGTAAACGCCAGACCCTTGATATTGTAATGGTACCAACTCTATGGATCATTTTAGCAGGAGAGACTGGGCTTCCTGTTTGAGGAGTTGCAAATGTTCTGGTGACAGTTTGTGAGAACAAGGTGGCATGTTTGGAGGATTGGTGGTAAGCTCCAGGCAATAACCATGTTGGATAATTCCTAACACCGATTTGTCAGTTGTTATAGATTGCCAAATGGGGAGGAATTGTAGAAGACGTCCCCAGACAGGTGTTAAATAATCGGGGGGAAGGGTAGGTAAGTCACTGCTTGTTAGAGGAGGGGGAGTTACGGGGTGTGGAACACTTTCCTCTATCCTTGCCGTGGTTTCCTCTATATCCTCCTCTAAAGAAACCTCTTGTGGAGGAAGGTTGATTGTTGCCTTTTGAGGAGGAAACATCGGTGTCTGACGATAAAAGGAGCGACGAAAGGAGCCCCGGTTAGAAGGAGACTGTAGAGCTCCCATAGACTTAGCTACTTCAGTGTCTTTTTTCATTTTTTCTAATGCCTGATCAACTTCAGGCCCGAAAAGATGCTCTTTATCAAACAGGGTGTTTAAAATGAATTGCTGGACTTCAGGTTTGAAACCGGAAATCCTTAACCAGGCGTGTCTCCCGAATAACACACTAGTGTTAATCGCTTGAGCTGCAGTGTCTGCAGCATCCAAGGCACATCTAATAGAAGAATTGGAGATGAGCTTTCCTTCTTGTACTAAATCGTGTGCTTTAGCTTTGTGCTCATCTGGGAGATATTGGAGCAATTGCTCCATTTCGTCCCAGTGCGCTCCATCAGGTGTGGCTAAGAGGGCCTGGGTGTTGGCGATGCGCCAATGATTAGCCGCCTGGGCAGCTATTCATTTGCCAGAGGCGTCTATAAATTTTTATTCCTTGTCCGGAGGGGGGCGTCCCCAGAGGTTTATGAATTAGCCCGTTTACGGGCATTAGAGACAACAAGTGAGTCAAACGTTAACTGTCCCTTAATAAAAACTGGATCATAGGGAGCAGGCTTATACTTTTTATCTATTCTGGGAGTCAGAATGAATGAAGAGGTCATCAGTATGTCTCATCATGCCTTTGATCATAGGGAGAGTCCGACTAGATGTGTGTACTACTTAAAGTTTTGAATAAGAAATCTTCTAGTGATTCTTTGTGTAGTTGTACCCCGTGATATTGTGCTGCTCTAGCAAGCAACTCTAAATATCCTACACTGTCGTCAGGAGGGGAAGGCTTTGCAGGGTAAAGGACTGGGTCATTATCTGTAGGTGGGTCAATAGTGTAGTCTTTCCAAGGATCTACAGGTAATTGAATATCCTCATCATCTCCATCAGCATCATGATGTGAGGGTGGAGACTCGTGTGGTGTGATAAGTAAATGTTCCAATACCGGAGAAGGTGGCGAAGGTGTAGGGGAACGTGGTGGAAGAGGAGGAGGAGAAGGGTTAGTACCGACATTTTTCCTCTTTAAAGGAATCTTATATTGTATGTCCTCTGACTCAGGTTTGCATTTTTGAGTCAGTTTGGAAAGAAGATGTCCTGTATCAGGGTTGATGTAAAGTTCCTTTTGTTTAGGATCCGATTTGGGTTTTCTAGGATCGGAAGGATCAGCACGCTCTGGAGATAAGCACAAGTTGCACACTTTGTGTGAGTCCGTGCGCAGATATTTTGTGTGGCACCGAGGGCAGAATTTGAATGGAGTACGTTCCATCGACTGCGAGGTGGACCGATGCGGTTAGGCCCGACGGCTTTCCAAGAGTTTTACGATCGAAATTGAAATTTTCTGCGACCGATACGATACGCGGAGAAGTGGGATACGCGTACGAAACAATACCGACGTGGGTATAGTGGATTGCGCACCAAGGGGAACCCAAAGAACGGGTTCAAACCGGAGCGCAGCAATTCACGCCCGAATCCGATGGCGGAAAAAAACAGTCACCTTACCTCGTGACTGGAAAGACTTCTTTGAAGAAAAATAACTTTCAAACATCCGGACCCAACACTAGATGGCTGGAGTATGCAAAGCATGTGATCTACAGCTCACATGCCTCGAACAACATCTTTCCCAAAGTATCCAGCCTCCAAGCTAAATAAACCTCTTGTAACTTACTTCATGGCTACCTATGGACTTCTTGTGGATTACATCAATGGCAAGGATTTGGAGAAACAAAAACCTATGTGTTCTTAAAGATTAAGTGTGCCTGAATCTACTGAAGAACCTGAAGTGGAGAAACCTGAAACTTAAAGGAAGAGGAACTCCTTTAAGCCCCACCAGCGTCCTTCTCACTGGACAACCCACTGCCAGGACGTGAATCTGTCATCAACAGAGACTAGCAGTGTATTTGAACAAGATTCATCCACAGAGACTGGCAGCACAAGCACTACTGGAGACTGGCAGCACAAGCACTACAGAAATAACGTGCTTTTCCTTGCTGCAAGCTCTTCAAAAATCTATGCTCAAGGAGGCGTTTTGGAGGAGCCTGTAGCGGCAACCAGTGGCAGCATAGAATTTGTTTTTGCATCGGAAACTGTTTGGGCCATCAGTAAGGTGGCTAACAGTGCATCCACCGTTTTACATTGGCGAGTGGCTCTTTAGTAATTATCTGGGAAGTGTGGGCTGTTTGTCTTTATCCGATGCGGCATTTTAATGGGCTGCGGGACTAACATAATGGCCTGGGAGCGCTCACCTTACCGTTCTCGCTGCTGTCGCGTGAAGCCCTTGAGCAGAGATCGGATTGCATCTTGGAGCGCGAGCTGTCCCACAACGTTGTGCTGTCCCGTGGTGTTGGGGAGCACACACTCGCCGTGAGCCACCTGACGCTGTTTCCCTCTGCGTGCCGCCATCTTTCCTGCAGTGGGTGCCGGAAATGTCTGCTGTGAACATTGTTCTTTGTCGGTGCTGCCGCTTTCTTTGTCAACGGCAGTTGTCTAAACAGAAGCGCTCTAGTGTTTTTTTACATTGGCGTCAAGAGAAAAGAGATTGGCGAGAGTGGAGTTTTTATTTTATTTAGTACAGCGTGCATTGCCGTGCGCTACGCTGCAACGGAAAGTGATCATCGGTGCACTGCTCTGCGTCCAAGCAGAACACTAAGCTAATTAGAGGAGTAAAGCACTGTGGCCGTCTGGAATTACTCGTCTACAAGTGGGTGTCAAAGTCCAGGTGAAGTCATGCTGGTGCTATTTCTGCAATGAGTCGGGTGAGATATCGCTCACCAGAGTTGCATCAGAGATAATACGGAACTACGATATTGAGAACTGTTTAATGTTTTTTTACTTCTATTGTGTCATCTTTGGTGATGCTGGTGTATAGCATGCACAAGTTTTTATTTGCTGTCCCGAGTTGCTAGTTGTCTTCCTTTCTTATCTTTTCAGGTCACATTATGTGCTTGTTATCTATCAATGTGCTACTGTGAGCCATGCATGCTGCGTACTCGCTGTTATGCAGTTATGTGCCTTGTTGAATTTTGCTGCCATGGGTGATACACGTCATGCTCAATTTAGCCGAGTTTGCTGCCAAGTAGGCCATATTCTTGCTGGGTGTGTTGTTGCTTATGCCACTTGCTATTGCATGCTGTGCTTAGTTTGCTATCATGTACGCCATATTCTTAGTGGGTGTGGTTCTGCCTATGTTGTGCTGATTTAGTGAGGCTATCATTAATTTCTACCGTATGTGTATTGTGCGATGCTTGGGTGTCTGGTCATATAAAGTGTGTGGCTTTGCCTTTGTGGAATTCTGTTGCGTTAAAGGGTTGTGTACCCTGTGCTGTTGCTTTACCTAGGGGTGCGTTGAGGGTTCGTGTACCCTGTACTTTTGTTTAACCTAGGGGTGCGTTAGGGGTCATGTACCCTGTCCTCCTGTTTTACCTAGGGGTGCGTTGAGGGGTCATGTACACTGTCCTGCTGTTTTACCAAGGGGTGCGCTGAGGGTCGTGAATCCTGTACTTTTGTTTTACCCAGGGGTGCGTTGAAGATCGTATACCCTGTCTTGTGTTTTACCTAGGGGTGCGTTGAGGGGTTGTGTACCCTGTATTTTTGTTTTACCTAGGGGTGCGTTGAGGGGTTGTGTACCCTGTTCTGTTTTACCTAGGCGTGCGTTGAGGGGTTGTGTACCCTGTTCTGTTTTACCTAGGGGTGCGTTGAGGGGTCGTGTACCTTGTGCTGTGTTTTACCTGAGACTTCTTGTTCTGTCAGGTGTGCTTTGTGTGGTGTGCAGAAGGGGGTGAGTGATGAGGGAGTTACACCTCAGTTGTGTCCTCCATTCTCCCAGTCCAGCATAATATTACAGTGGTGTAATATCAATGTATTTGGTATTTACTTTTTTCAAATTGCTATTATTTGTATATTGTATATTTCTCTTTCGTATTGATGTTATCAAATGGTGTGTACTTCCATTGTACATTGTTGTAAAATTATTATTGTTTTCCTTAAGGGAAGGTGATATGTTGTAACTTGTAATGTTGCTTTGCATCCTTTCCCTTAGCTATCTGTTCCCTGCTGCTCGGCCAGTATGAATGTGGTGTGTGTGGAATGTTGGAATGCCTGATGAGGTAGTGGAACGCTTGAAAGCCTGGTGTGGGTGACAGAGAAACAGTTGGAGTGTGTGGGCTGAGCAGCAAGGATGCTGCTCCTGGTGGGGCTGAACTTCTTATCTACTACTTAGCATCCTAATAACCTGTAACTAAGCTTAAGTGGATTACATCAAATTCCCTATCCAGTGGAGTGGTAGGGAATGCGCCAGGGTTTGCACAGGAATTGGAGGCTTGAACCACCAAGCCCTCAGGTATGGGGTGCTGGGTGAGGAAATTGGAGTCTCCTAGAGTGGGGCGATGGTGGCAGGCAATTGTCCTATTCACAGGAGCCCCTGTGCAGGGCATGGATCAGGCCCAGGGTAGGATGCCCATAAGGGCTTCATTAAATGAAAAGTGGTTTGGAAGGGGTGACTCCTTGATGAAGCACCTCTGTCAAGACGCTCATCTTGACAGCCAGGGAGGGCAGTTGAAGATGCAGGACCTCAGCCGCCCTCATCACCACCATAGCAAATGAAGCTCCCTCCTCTGTAACCAAAGTAGGAGGCAAGACCAAGCCAGAATGTGGGGAGATATCCCATCCACTGGCATCCGCCAAATCCTCACACCAGGTGTCCTCTGTGAGGTCTAGGGGCTGGCACTCTTCAGAGTCCAGTGGCCCCCCACCCATCCTCAAGTCCATGCCCATAATAGGGCATGAGCTCTGGGATGGATGATATGGCTCCAGTTGGCGCCAGAGTTGGCATCGGACGATGCCCATCAAGCTCTGTGTCGGAGTAGGGGATAAGAATGGGGCGGCGGCGCTGGGGAAGTCGGGCTGGTGCCAGAAAAGGTTGAGTGGCTTGACCTGCCCAGGTCCGTATCAGTCCATGGATCCAACGGGCCCGAATGATGCCACGAGCGAACCCACCAGCGGAAGACCAGTAGGGGACCCTGCCGAACTCGCGGGCCTGAAGGCATTCCAGCAGGGACTGGCCCCCCAAATATGAGGTGTATGGCCTCATAAAAACTCTGAGTTTGGCGGGGGTCTCTCTGGCTCCTGGAAACTCTGGGAGGTGTGGAGACTGCCCGGCTCAACAGCAGAGCTAGGTCTCGAATGCTGCCACTCCCTCGTCTCGTCAGATGACTTCGAAGGACGGTACGAAGTTGAAGACCTCTTCCACTTCTTGTTAATTTTGTGCTTGTGGGACTTACCAGATCAGGACAACTTTAGAGTGTGACGACAAGCGTGGCTCCGCAACTGATCCACTGACCTTCCTCTCGACCGGGATGGATAGAGACCATCGCAGTGTCGCATGTCGAGCGGCAAGGAGCTTGAGGGGCGATTCCTAAAGGCACTGGGGTGCCTGGAACAACAATCACAGCAGGTCTTGGCGCCATGTTGCGTTCGAGGCACCAGTCAGATTAGGTGTGGGTCCGTCACCAACATTTGCCGGTGACCGGCACCACAGAGCTTGAAACCAGCCATCTTCACAGACATACCAGCCACACCAAGAGACAATCCCTCAAGAAAATCATTGACAAAAGGTCAATAAGAGGTCAGTCAAACAAATTACTGGGGGTACCTCTTCTACAGATCTGCGCTGATTGGTGCGGAAAGAAAAGAAATGACGCCAGTAGGCTGGGGTGGCACCTATAAAGGAACCGTGCATGTCACTTCCAGCACGCTGAGCCATACAATGCCACGTACCGCTGCACAGGGGTACTGCTCCGGTAACATTTTCAGATTCCATGACCACAGAATTCTATAAAGAATATGCAAGCGCGATAGCCTGGCATTTGCTTATGATACACAATGAAGTCATAGTAAATGGTGCAACATACCCCACAAAGCAGGAAGTGATTATCAAAGAAAGCAAGAAATGCTGGTCTTATTGACTGCTATTGCTCCTTAATGTGGACAATAACATTTTGGCTTGCACTTTGGTAAGTAGGTTAATTTCCCTGACACCAGACGCTGTGTTGCCAAACCAAACTAAATTTGAGCAGGGGTGCACCACCACCATAAATTGGAAATCCTCTTTCCTGTCATGCCTCCTTTAGATCTCAAAGTGCAAGTAATCGCAGTCTTCTTGGACAAGGAGAAGGCTTTTGACTCAGAGCAGCCTTTTCTTTTGGTAGGGCTGGATCAGGTACTTACATGACAGAGCTAGTAAAGTTACTTTATGCAAATCTGTTGGCGATAATGAGGGTTGCTTGCTCTCGTTCCCATTAATTGCTTGATGATTGGGTAAATAATCACAAAGACTGAGCAATGGGTGACATTGCCGCTATCCAAGGTGGGTAAAACAGTACTTATAAAAAATCAGCCTTTCTGAATTTTTATTCTTGAACATCAGATTTCCATTGAATAAAAAACATCATTCTTGACAATAAGAGCCTCCTGCCTCTCCTAATCTCTGGTGGAAAACAGCCGTGTCAAATGGCACAACTTTATCATTTAATATTTAAGAGGAATACCAGTTCTAGATTTTGAAGTGTATAACAGAGCTGCATAAGTACACTGTGCAACCACCCACCCGACAGTTATTGCATCTGGAGGAGAGAAGGACTTATTACAGTGGCCCTATTGAGCACACAATGAAGCTCTACTGAGGTAATGAGCATAGTAACTTGTACCAATATACATGCCATACATTGAATAAGATACTGGGTAGGGCACTACTTATACTTACTCACCTGCATGGACATCTCTCTCCCCTCCACGTAGAAAAACAGTTTAAGGGATGTCCAATTGGTTCAGGGCTATGGACAATAGCTAACATTTATGTGGAGGGACAATTGCTGGTGCGATATAAATATCATCAACAAAGGAAGATGATGCTAGATATGTTCATGTGCTAAAAGCTAGACCACATAGCAAAACTACGTCTGAGTTAGGATTAGATAATTTACATAAAGAGGCTGAGACAATTCCCAATCGCACCTATCATTTTCTGTGGTCCAGCACCACTTTTCAAAGTACAAATTATACAATTCCCCACAATTCTTATCTGTTACTAAACAAAAATGCACAGACTCTGTAGATTTGGATCCGTAGAAATTTCTTTATTCATACATTTCTTCTTAAGAGTTTTTCTTTTCTTTAATGCAAATGTAGCCAACATGTTCCGTCACCAAGACTTCTTCAGGGCTTCATATACAAGTTCTTCTGGTTCAAACAATTTGATCTGACGTTTTGTATGTTTGGTATCCCTTGTATACGGTAAGTCAATTTCAACCTCTATTGTACCTGTATCCTCAGATACGCACGCTGAATTACAAATTAAGTCTCAAGATCCGTTTCCTGATTATTGATCTTCAACGGAATGTGGTGATTCCCATGTCAATACTGACCTTTATGTAGATCCTATCGTGCAGTGAGTGTAGTGGCTCACACAGCATCTATGGTCACGCCGCATGTACCCCAGCCAAACCGGAGTTAGGATTACTAGGCACAAGTGTTGAACACCCTGGCAGCTACACTTATGGTTATTTTGAAGGTAGAGATAATACTGACTCCCCCACTGTTACTGGGAAGTGCTGAGGTCCCAAAGGGAGTTAAGAAACTTGCAACACAAGTGTTATTGATGGCTAAGCATAGAGAGGAAATGCTCTAGTTAAAACATCCACTGCCAAAGTTGACAGCCAGGATGCGTGACCTTGCAACATGTAGTGATAGCGCAGAGATCTATGCATCTCCAGTTGGCATAGGTCAGATTATAGGACATATGGGGCCTACTGGTTATTGGATGTACAGATTGACCTTTAACCCCCTTGTTGAGATGTAGATGTCCCGGAATAGACATGAAATAGGAAAAAAAGGCATAAGTTAAACTGAGTCTTTGTTGGGGCTTAGGCATCCTGACCTATTCACATGTATCGAGTGAGGCTTCATGGATGAGGGGGTATGAACGCTGTGAGCTGGGTTTATGGAAACGATACACACCACTGCTGGCTGTTATTGACATTTAGATCATTTGTACTTAACGAACCGGTAGACCTGGCCTTATGCGATCCTCTTGCCCACTGAGCACTCAAATACAACCTATATGTGCAGCTGAATGCCATGACAAATATGCCTATTGTATTTTTAATGCTGTTGGTATCAACTGTCAATTTAAATCAAGCTAAAAGAATACTGCTAACTCACCACTGCCATATCATTCTTTAGCTTCTCCAAGGCCACCTCACATTTTTGCAGCGTTTTCAAAGGACAACTGAAGGAAAGACAATGACATATCAGAACTGACCAAAATGATAATTGGGAAAGAACCTGCAAGGAAAAGCTAAAGGCAGCAAGTGATCTATAGATGGGGCTCCTTCTCACCTAAAACAAAGGTTATCAAAACTATATAGATCTATCTATACATACATATATATATACCATTCACTGAAAAAACAAAGGTTGCAGGGACGTTGTAGTTCGGAAATAGAATTATAAAAACCACAGAAATTCACTGAAAAAAAACAAAGTTTACATGGATGTTGTAGTTGGGCTCAGATTTCAATCGTACATAATCGCTGAAATTCAGCAGTTATAGTTACCTGAGCTAACTATAACTTACGCCCCCACAAAGCACTGCTTATGACCTCACACATTACATCCCTCATGACATGGTCAGTGACATCACTTATGGCATCTCAAATAACATCATCCACAGAACCACTCACACCCCTGTACAACCTCTCAAACAATTTCACAAACACCCACACAGCCACTGACAACCATTAATAGACCATCTTCGGATTTTTTTTTCTGTCTCATCTTCCTTGGTGGAGGAGGGTGGGTTGGCTAGTGTATCCAGAAAATTCTTCAAGCTTCAAAACTACACTGACAGGTAAGAAACTATACGTTTTGCAGTGTGAATCTTTTCTGGATTCACATGCTGTGCATAGATTTTGTAGCGGTTTGTTAGTTCTGCAGTGGCTGGGTCGAAGATGAGTGTTGGTTTGTGAATGGATGTTGCAAGACTTTTTGTCCAACTTGTGCTTCTTTATTCATTTGGATGTCCATGCAGTAGTGTTTTGTGAACGTGTGCACTGAAGACCATGTTGCTGCCATGCAAATGTCTTGAATTCGAGTATTGGCTAGAAAGCCAATCATTGCCTTTCTTTCTTGCTGAGTGAGCCCGTGGAGCTCTTTGTAATGTTTGTCCTGCTTGTTTGTGGCACAATTGTATGGCTTGTGCAATCCATCTTGCAATTGTGTTTTTGGTTACTGGTCTTCCCAAGAAACTGTTTGCAAAAGATACAAAGAGTTGTTTTGTTTTTCTGTATTCCTTGTTTTTTGTTTTTTAATGTAATACATGACTGCTCTTCTAGCGTCAAGAGTGTATAATGCTCTTTCTGCTTGTGTCTTTGGATTCTGGAAGAAACTTGGTATTTGTATGGATTGGTTTATGTGGAATTGTGATACCACCTTTGGCATGAAGTGTGGATCTGTTCTCATGACGATTCGGTCAGTATGTATTTGGAAGTAGGGTTCCTGTAATGTTAGTGCCACTAACTCTACATAGTGATGTTATTGCTACTAAAAAGGCCGTCTTTAGTGTGAGCATTTCTGGCGTCGCTTTGTGTAGTGGCTCAAATGGTGCTTTCATTAGCTGAGAAAGTACTATATTTAGGTTCCATGTGGGTGCTGGCACTGTTTTTGGTGGGGCGATTCTTTTGGCTCCTTCTAGGAACCTTTTGACCACGTGAGAAGTGAAGAAGCTCTTCCCTGTGTGTCCTCTTGTATATGCTACAACTGCTGCTAAGAGAACTTTCAGTGATGTGTAGGGTAGTTTACTATGCAGTAGATGTGTTAAGTACTTCAGAACTGTCTTTTCCTTTGTGATTTTTTGGGAAAGACCTTTTTTGAGGCACCATAGAGAGTATCTTTTCCATTTTGCCATGTAACATTTCCTAGTGGTCGGCTTTCTTGCTTCCCCTAGTACTGCCATTGTGCTTTCTGGTAGTTTTAGGTGCGCAAATTCTATGTCCTCAGAAGCCATGCAGGGAGGCTCAGGCTTTCCGGTTCTGGGTGGAGCACTTTTCCCTCTTGCATGGTTAGTAAGTCTGGTCTGTTTGGCAATTTGTGAATTGACCCGCAAGATATCTCCATTATATCTGAGAACCACGTCTGCCTCGCCCATTGTGGGGCAATGAGAATCATCATCATGTGGCTGATCTTGCATTTGTTGATCACCTTGTGGAGAAGTGGTATCGGGGGGAAAAGCGTGAGCAAATATCCCTGACCAGTTTATCCATAGCGCATTCCCTAGGGACTGATTGAAAGGGTGCCTGGATGCGAAGCGTTGGCATTTTGCATTGTGGGGTGTTGCAAAGAGGTCGACTTCTTGAGTTCCCCATCTGTGAAAAATGTGGTTGAGTTCGTATTGATTCATCTCCCACTCGTGGGATGACGAAGCTTGTCTGCTCAGTCTGTCTGCTTCTACATTGTCCTTTCCTGGCAGGTGGATTGCTATTATGTTTATGTTCCATGGGATTGTCCATGTCCAGAGTTGCTGAGCTAGAGTCGAAAGTGCCACTGAATGCATTCCGTAAAACATGGTGGTTGTGTTGTCCGTTTGTATCAGAATTGTTTTTCCGTAAAGCTCTTTTTGAAAGGCTTTTAAGGCTAGGATCACTGTCTCTAATTCTAGGATGTTGATGTGCTGTAGAGCTTCTTGCTGTGTCCACAGTCCCCTCACTTTGAGGTTGTTCATGTGAGCTCCCCACTCGATCTGTGAGGCATCTGTCGTTATGGTCACTGTTGGAGTTGATTGCGTGAAAGGTCTCACTTCCGATATGTTCTGTTTATTCCACCATGCTATTTCCTCCTGTATTTTTTGTGTGACAACCACTAGATCCTCCCAACTCCCCGTTGCTTGTGACCATTGTGCATGAAGCCATTCTTGGAATGGTCTAATGTGTAGGCAAATGTTTGGGATTAAGTGAATGCATGAAGCCATCATCCCTAGTAGCTTTCCCACTGTCAGAACTTGCTCCTTCCGGTGTAGCCGTCTCTCTTTTTAAAAAAAAAAAGTTTTATATAGCGCGAACTAGACCAGAGACATTGGGTATCAGAGCGCTTTACACGAGCACTAGTTTCGTTACAGATGGACACATTCATTTTTGTTAGGCACGGGAAGATTAAGTGATTTGCCCAGAATCACAGGATGTTGAGCATCGTTGCGGAGACTTGAACCCAGTTCCCCAGCTTCGAAGTCGACCGCTCTAGCCGCAAGCCTACATCCTCTGCCCCACTCTCCTTCAGTAGGGCTATTGTTAGTTTTTCGCTTGGGAACACTTTTCCCACTACTACATTTATTCTCGCCCCCAAGAACAGTTTTTCTTGTTCTGGCTCGGGTGAACAAGTTACTTACCTTCAGTAACGATATATCTGTAAGAGACATTAGTTATAGATTCCTTACCTTAGAGTTACCCCCAGGCGTCGGACTGGATCAGGAGAATTTTTCTTCAGCACTACCCCTGCGCGTCGGTAGGTGGCGTCGCTCGACTCCGCGTTAGTCGTTGGCGTCGTGATCGCCAGAATGACGTCGCAGTATCTACATAGACGCCATCCCTGCATGCTGAAGTCAGTTCTTTACACGACATTCCACGCCAGAAGTGCAGAGCCATGCAAGACACTGACCACTGGTGCACAAAACTAGAGTCCCTGATGTTCCAGCCACGTCTAGAGGCGGAGAGCCTCTTGACACAGGGTCCACAACCCCACCCCGCCCTGTTTGTTGCAGTACCACATGGCGGTGGTGTTGTCCGTGAACACCTGCACTACTCTTCCTTTGACTGAAGGAAGGAATGCTTTAAGTGCAGGAACTCCAGCAGGTTGATGTGGAGCCCGGACTCCGCCGGAGACCAGAGGCCTCCGATCTCTGCCTCTCCCATGTGGCCGCCCCATCCCAGAAGCGACGCATCTGTCACCACTGTGAAGTATGGTTGGGGAAGGGAGAGGGATCTGCCGTTGACCCAATCCTGGTTCGTTAGCCACCACTGCAATTGGTGTGCAGTGTCCTCCGAGATCTGGACGACATCTGAAAGATTCCCCTGATGCTGCACCTACTGGAACTTCAGGTCCCACTGCAGAGCCCGCATATGCCACCTGGTATAGTCTACCAGCAGGATGCAGGCCATGAGGCCCAGCAGCCTCAGGGTCATCCTCACCGAAACAAGGGATAGAGGCTGAAACATCGGTATCATAGCCCGAATATCCCAGACTCGCTGCTCGGGAGAATAGGCCCTAAACTGCGCTGTATCCAGAACTGCTCCGATGAAAAGTAGCTTCCGAGAGGGAATCAGGTGTGTCTTCGGCACGTTGATAGTGAAACCCAGCAAGTGCAGGAGGTCCGCCGTTGTCTGGAGGTGGGAAAACACAGCCTGGGGCAAGCCCGCCTTTAACAGCCAGTCATCGAGATAGGAGGAAGACTGGAACCCCCTGATCTGCGCAGATGAGCTGCGACCACCGCCATCACTTTCATGAACACCCGAGGGGCGCTGGTAAGGCCAAAGGGGAGCACGTTAAACTGAAAATGCTTGTGGCCTGCTGTGAACCGTAGGGAACGCCTGTTGCGCTGGCAGGACGGGGATGTGAAAATAAGCGCCCTGCAAGTCCAACGCTACCATCCAGTCTACAGGGTCGAGGGCAGACAAGACCTGAGCCAATGTCAACATTTTGAACTTCTCCTTCCGGAGGAAGCGGTTGGCGTCCCTGAGGTCTAAGATAGGACGCAGGCCTTTGTCCTTCTGGGCACCAGAAAGTAGTGGGAGTAGCAACCATGACCTACTTCTGGCACAGGGACTCGCTCGATAGCTCCCTTGGCCAAGAGAGCCGCAACTTCCTGATTGAGTAGGGTCAAGTGATCCTCCGACATGCGATGGAGTGTTGGTGGCATGTAGGGAGGGGTAGTCTCAAAGGGGATGGAGTAGCCCCTTGGGACTATCTGTAAAAACCCACCTGTCCGACGTGATGTTGTGCGAGTGGGGGAGGTGATGGCGGATCCTGTCGCCCACTGGCGGCTCTGAAAGGTCGGACTAGGAAGGTTTGGAGGCTGCTGCAGAGGGGGCACTGGCGGACTGACCCACCCGCTGGCCCCCAGACCCACGGCAGTGGGTCCCACGTCCCCGGCCGCGCTGAGGTTGGGCAGTTTGCGCAGGCCTGTGGCTCTGGGCAGAACGTGGTGGTACACCCCTTCTGTAGCCACAAAAGGGGCGAAAAGCAGACTGCGCGGGGCGAGAGGTGGTAGCGAGGCCCAAGGATCTGGCCGTAGCCCTAGAGTCCTTGAAGCACTCGAGCGCATTGTCCGCCTTCTCGCCAAACGAGCGACGGCCATCAAAGGGCATGTCCAAAAGAGTCGATTGGACATCGCCCGAGAAGCCAGTGGACCTCAGCCAGGAGTAGCGTCTCAAGGCTACAGACGTTGAAATCGTCCTGCCTAGCGAGTCGGCAATGTCCAGCCCACAGCGAATGGCGAACCTTGCTGCATCTCTTCCCTCTGCGACCGCACAGGAGAGTACGGCCTGGGCCTCCCCCGGGCACTGTGGCAGCACCTGCGCAACTGTGTCCCACACAGAGTGAGTGTAACAGCCCAAGACACATGCGGTGTTCACCGACCGCATTCCTAAGCTGGCGGAGGAAAACATCTTCTTCCCAAGATGATCCAGCTTCTTGGATTCCCTACCTGGAGGAGCAGTAGGGAACGCGCCCTTGGACATTGAGGCTTGGACCACCAAGCTCTCAGGGGTAGGGTGTTGGGAGAGGAAAACGGGGTCACCCGGAGCCGGGCGGTGACGTCGGGCAGTCATCCTATCCACAGGAGCCCCTGTGCTGGGCTTGGGCCAAGTGCCCAGAAGGAGGTCTGTGAGGGCCTCATTGAACGGCAGCAGGGGCTCCGAAGAGGCTGCTGCTGGTTGAAGCACCTCGGTCAGGAGGTTGGTCCCGACTGCCACCGTAGGTAGCTCAAGATCCAAGGCCTCAGCCGCCCTACGCAACACCACAGCGTAGGAGGCTCCCTCCTTCGTAGCCACGGTAGGGGGAGAAAGCATACAAAGGTCTGGGGATGTATCCAGACCACTGGCCTCACCCAGTTCCTCTCTCCAGTCTGGCTCTTCAAGCTGGTCTGCCAGAGGGTCAATAGACCCCTCCCAGTCTTCCTCACCCTCTTCTGGCTGCCACTCAGGGCGATAAGGAACGCCAAGATAGAACAGTGGTACAAAAGTACCAGTTGGCGCCGGTACAGGCGTTGGTCAACATCGGTCTGGCTCGGTGTCCAAGTCAAGGTGGACGCCGGCTGGGGACACAACCGGCGTCGGAGGGGGCGGAGGAGTAGTCAATTGAATCGGCACCGGAGGAGGTGTCGTGAGGTCGTCCAGCGCCGATCCAGATCCAGGCCTGGATCCCTGGGGGCCCCGCGGCCAGAGCTGCCGGCATCGAAGGCCTAGAACCCCAAGCCGAGTCTGCGGGGCCCGAAGGCGCGCTAGCCTGCCCAAAAATGGAGTGGAGGGCTTCGTAAAATGTACGAAGATGGGCAGGGGTCGCTCCGGCTCCCGGGAAGGGAGGGCAGCTCGGAGCCGGCCCAACAGGCTCTGCGGGCGGTGCCGAAGGACGACGACCTTCCGCATCCTGCGTCGCGTCGGCCGACGGACGGGGAGAAGGCGAAGAGCGACGGTGCTTCTTCGCCTTCTTCTTGTGCTTCGACTTACCCGAAGACGAAGGCTTCGAAGAGGAGTGATGGTGGTGACTCCGTGACCGGTCCCACTACCTCCCTCTCGGCCGGGACCTCGAGCAGCGCGGAGCTCACTGCCGGTCGTTGAGAAGCTTTCGGGACTGCTCCCGCAAAGATTTCAGATTCATGGCCCAGCAGTCGGAGCACGACTTCTGGTCGTGGTTGCGCTCCAGACACCAGAGGCACACGAGATGTGGGCCTGTAACCACCATCAACTTGTGACAGGAGTCACAAGGTTTGAAGCCGGTCCGTCGATGTGACATCCCTCCGTGCACAGGAGTTGAACGACTCGGAAAAAGAAGTCAACAAAAGTCGAAAAAACTCTAGTCAAAAAATTACTAAGGGTACCGCTCTCTCCGCATCTGCGCTGGCTGGCGCGGAAAAATAAAGAACTGATATCAGCACGCAGGGGCGGCGTCTAAGTAGATACCGCGACGCCATTCCGGCAATCACGACGCCAATGACGAACGCGGAGTCGACCGACGCCACCGACCGACGCGCAGGGGTACTGCTGAAGAAAAATTCTCCGGATCCAGTCTGACGCCTGGGGGTAATTCTAAGGTGAGGAATCTATAACTTATAGTCTCTTTCAGAAGAAGATTTTTTCCAGTGTATGGAAAAACCGTGCTGGAGTAGTGTATCTATCACGTGGTGTATATGCTGTTTGCAGACTCTGTACGAGTTTGACCTTACTAGCAAGTCATCTAAGTATGAGTATACATGGATTCCTTGTCTTCTTAAGTTTACGGCTACTGCTGCTAGACACTGTGTGTACACTCTTGGTGCTGACTTTCTGAAAGCTAGCACTTAGAATTGGTAGTGCGTGCCGTAAACTACAAATCTTAATAGCTTCTTGTGTTTGTTGTTCATGGGGATGTGCAAATAGGCATCCTTTAAATCTATTGTAGCTATATAGTACCCTTCTTGCAACTGAGGTATTACCTCCTGTAGGGTCGTCATCTGAAACTTTTGAGTTTATATGAACTTGTTGAGGAATCTGAGATCTAAGATAGGACGCAGCGTTCCGTCTATCTCTGGAATTAGGAAGTACGTAGAGTAATTTCCTTTGTTTTTTTCCTTGTGTGGTACGTGTTCTATCGCTTCTTTCGCTTGTAGTTCTTGTACTTCTTGGAGTAACAGAGTAGTTTCTCCTTTGGAATGTACTTTCCGCCTTGGGCTTTTGTTTGGAGGAGTTTGGACTAGTTATATGCAGTAACCGTACTGTATTATGTTTCACATACCATTTGTCTGTAGTGATCTCTTTCCACTTTTGGAGGAAGTTTTTTAGTTACTTGTGTAGAATGTTGGAGGAACTGTTTGTCTCTTGGTGTGCACACTCCGTGATGTTTTTGGAGTGTGTGTTGTGTTTGGAATGCAGTCATTTAGATGCTGTGGGTGCTCCCCCTCTTTGCGGAAGGCCTCTTCCACAGGGGCGTCTTCGAAAGGATTGCCTTCCTTGTTGGTATTGCCAATTTAGTTGCTGTCCTTGTTGTTGCCCTTGGTTTCCCTCTTGGTAACCTTGCTGGTATGTCTGATGCTAAGTTGTAGGGTGATGGTTCCCTCTACCCGCTGGCATCTTTGAGTGGGTGTTTCCTCTACGCATGCCACCTCTGAATTGTAGAGCCCACATAGATCTTGCTGTTTCGTTGTCTTTCTTAATTTGGTTCGGCATGTCGTCCACAACGCTTCTAAAGAGTTGTTCCACATTGAACGGTGCGTTCAGTATGTTGTTCTGCACTTCTGGTTTGAATCCTGAGATCCGCAGCCATGCATGTCTTCTTTCTGTGATGCCGATCATTTGTCTGCTTGATGTTTCAGCGGCATTTAGGGCAGATTTTAAGGATGCATTTGCTATATTCTTACCCTCCTCTACCAAGTGGCTTGCTCTCTTCTGGTATTGTTCCGGTAGGTGTTTCAGTAGATCCCCTACCTCCTCCCAGTGTTGGTATGCATGTCTGTTAAGCAAGGCATTCGAATTGACGATGCGCCATTGGTTTGCCGCACTTCGTTCGACCCTTCTCCCCATAAGGTCCATACTTTTGCTTTCCTTGTCCGGTGGTGGGCCAGTATTAGTAGGTACATTAGCCCTTTTCCTGGACTTGGCGGTTATGGTGGAGTCAGCTGTCACCGACCCCTTGATGTAAATAGGGTCTTTCGAGGAGTGTTTATATTTTTTCTCTCCCCTAGGCGTGACTGCCTTACATGTGGCAGGCTCCTTAAATGCCTCTTTCCCTGGTCTAGCACACTTGGCAGCATAGGAAGGAATTGTTTCCTTGACTGTGTAGGCATTAAAGTCTCGAGCAAAAAAACATGACTGTCGTTTTTCTTCTTTCAGCTGCACTCCATAGGTTTCTGCTGCTTTCTTGATGACCTGGTTGCACATACCAATGTCATCTGGTGGGGAAGGTCTCAAAGGATAGGTGTCGACAGCTTCCTCTGTGAGTGTGTCGAGGTCTCGCCATTGTAGTTCTTGAACCTCTGAGATTTCAGATCCCAGGTAGGTTTGTTCTTCCTCTTGTTCGAAAAAACTCTTCTCTTGTTCCTCTAAAGGTTCGGGCGTCACTGGAGGCTCTAAATCTTCGACGATTTTTTCTTTTTCTGTCGAGCTTTTTGGCGGTATCTTGAATTGCTTCAAGCTGTCGAACTCCTTTTTGCGTTGCAAAATACTGTCCATTTCTGCTTCCAGTCTCTTCATTTTCTTCTCGATCTCCGAAGCGTGCGTTTCGGCATCAAGACTTTCTGCCCTTCTCTTCGCAGTCAACGCGCCTTCTCTGCCGACGGTGGCCATGTTTTTCAGGTTCTGAACTTTCCTGTCTCGACGTTGATGCGTCCTTTCCTTGACAGTCTTTCGACGTCTTGGATTTCTCGAGGGTCTTAGCCGTTATGGAGTCCTTGTCTAAGGACCCTACGGAGTGTTTCTTTTGGGACGCAACTGCAGACGTCGAGTGCTTCGATGCCGATTCTCATTTTGAGGCCTTCTAGTCCGTTTTTCGGGACTCTTCTTCCTTCTAGGACGACAGTGCCCTTACCTCTCTCGAAGTTTTTCGACGACTTGGATGTCCACGTCTGTGTCACCTTCTGCGACATTGTCCTCTTCCTCGCTGGAGAGGCCCAGGTCCCGTAGCGATGGTGCTGTGCTCTGGTCCTGCATGTTGTAATTGGCTCTTCTCTGCCTCTCTCTTACCCTCAACGTCTTAGAGTGAACGCCGAACACGCGTTGCAATCTTCACTTCGGTGATCCACCGGTAAGCAGAGGTTGCAGACTGAATGTTGGTCCTTCTGGGCGTACTTGTGATGACAATTTTGGCAAAACTTGAATGGTGTTTTGTCCATTACCATGCACAGGGAGCCCCCTGTATGTGCATTATCCTTTCAATCGTTGACGAGGTTGTTGTTTCTCCTCTCAGCGCCGTCCGGCACCTCGATTCCAAGTCCGGTACCTCGATTCGTCGTTCAAGTTTTTTACCTATTTTTCATCGATTCTTCACTCCAAATCTTGGCGCTCCTTCCGTATCGATCCAGACCCAACGGTGGAAAAAAAATCTGAAGATGGCGACCAAAGGTGGGAGCTTCCGGAGGAAGTACATCAACGTCACAAGAGGACACCAAATGGTGGTATGTTGACGCCCACTAACAAGGAAGGAGAAGAAAAAACAAAGGAGAAATATAACAATTCCGGACCCAACCACTAGAAGGCGGAATAATGCACAGCATGTGAATCTAGAAAAGATTCACGCTGCAAAACCTCTGCTTCCAGCATTGGTACCACTTTGACAGCTCCCGCCCACTGGAACCAGAGTGTTTGCTTTTACTTGGCGGGAAAGCAAAAGCAAACAGCTATGTCCGGGGGGGTGGGCACCTCGGGACATAGCAGGCCACAATTGGCTCCAGGAGGAGGTTGTGCAGCCCCCTCTTTATTGTAATTGTAGCCCCCGGGAGGTGGTGGTCCCCAGGACTGGGGGGGCGCAACCCCCGCATTCATTTGTTTTATAGCCCAGGGGAAGGGGTGGTCCGCGAGCCCCTCCCCCCATATTTTTAATTATCCTAAGACCCAAGGAGGGATCCCCGGGGCTTCAGGGGTCGCGACCTAAGCCCCGGGAGGTGATGGTCATCAGGGCTGTGTGGTGGGGGGCTACGGCCCCCTATTGGTTTCATTTTTGGCTCCAGTGAGGTGGGGTTTCGCGCAGCCCTCTGTTACAATTTTGACAAACTCCAGGGAGTTGGTACCCGGGCATAAAAATGCTCATGAATGGGGGCCACATGCACCCCCCTACTTTAATTTAATTAAGGAGCTCCACCCAGCGGCTTTATTAAAAACAAGCGCAGGAGACTGGACTTGGTTTTTTCAAATTTTGCCACTAATTTGCAGATCCACATGTGATTTCGCAGCAAATTTGAAAAAATAAATGTATTAAATCCCCAGCGGGGTCCCTATGGGACCCCACCACCACCAACCCTAGGGGATCAGGGTATTCCTACCCTGCCCCCTTTTCTATATTTTTAATGTTTTTTGTGGGACTCAGCTGAAGCAGAGTCCCAGGATGGCTGCCGACACTTCCTGGTTGAAGTGTTGGCTGCCAAAGTCGATTACAGCACAGGGACTGTCTGATCCACACCCCTAGATAAACAAATTTGGATTTCAGTTAATACCTCTAAAACTACTGATCGTATCAACACCAAATCCCAAAAAGGCACATCTCTGGACCAATATCTACCTTTCTGCCTAATTTGGTGTAATTCCGTCCAGCGGTTAGTCCTGTAGTCATGTTCAAAAACCCTATGGGAATTAACATTAAACGCGTTTTGGGACCCCCTCCCCCTTCTTTCTCAGCCTCTGCTTCACAGATCACCCCTAAACTAGACAGCAGCTGAAGCATCAAATTCTTTGGCAAAATTTCATGAAGATTCATCTAACAGAGGCAACGATATAGGCAAATCTAAAACACTTTTCCTATAGAAACATGGCCCCAACTATAACTACCTACTAGTAGGTTTTGGGTCCAGAAAGAGTGCTTTTTGTAATTTGGTGTAAATCTGTTCAGTAGTTATGGAGTTATTGAAGAAAAAAGATTTATGTATATTTAGAGAGCTCAACGTGCCAACAGCAATGCCGTGATTGGCTGGCCGCAACCGGACAGTAACGTTTCAGCTGCCATTTTGTGAATCGTGACAAGGTTCCTGGTGGTGTGCCATAGCTGCAGATGCAAGACGTCGATCTCGACGATATCGAAGGGTCTTCTTACATCGGAAGGCATGATATACAGAGCATGAAAATTTTTAATGTCTGGGGACAAACAGAGGTTGCAAACTGAATGAAGGTCTGTCCTAGGGTACTTCGCTCAACACTTCGGGCAGAAGCAGAATGGAGTTCTGTCCATTACTTGTTCCTTCTCCTAAGCTGAGGTGGTGGGAGGAGGCCCAGAGGGGCCAAGCCTCGCGCTGGACCTTTGAGGAAGTCAACGGCAAACTGGCTGAGGTGCAAAGACGATGGGAACCAACAGAGAAGGAAAATGCTACTTACCAGTATGCATCTGTTCTTGGCATGTAGAGCTGCAGATCCACACACTGTGCATAGATCGCCATCTGGTGTTGGGCCCGGATGTTTGCACTTTGTTGTTGTATTGGAAAGTCTTTGGAAGTCACGAGATAGGTGACTCCTCCTTTGGACAATAGTGCGCATGGGCATCGACTCCATCTTCAGACTGTTTTTTTCGCCAAGAAGGGAAATGGAGTTTGTGAGAAACAGAAAGAGAAGTCCATGTATGTTGTATCTAATTAAGATAATACTGGAACAGATAAAGGTAGCCGGGGAGGTGGGTGGGCGTGTGTGGATCTGCAGCTCTACATGCCAAGAACAGATGCATACTGGTAAGTAGCATTTTCCGTTCGAGGCATATGAGCTGCAGATCGACACACTGTGCATAGATTGCATAGCAGTATCCTCCTTTAGCGGCGACCACCAGTATCTGTTGCAGTGGCTTGAAATAGTGTTTTGAGTACAGCCTGGCCCACAGAAGCTTGTTTTGCTTGCACATCTACACAATAGTGTTTTGTGAATGTGTGCGGTGTAGACCATGTAGCTGCTTTGCAGATGTCATCTAAGGGAATGTTCCCTAAAAATGCCATGGAAGCCCCTATTTTGCGGGTAGAGTGGGCTTTAGGGGAATAGATAGTGTACGCTTTGCTTTATGATAGCAAATTTGTATACATTTGACAATCCACCTTGCAATGCCAGATTTTGATATAGGATTGCCTTTATGTGGTGGTGAGAAGGATTCAAAAAGCTGTTTTGTTTTGCGAAAAGGTTTTGTTCTATCAATGTAGTAAAGGAGTGCTCTTTTGACGTTCTAGAGTATGAAGAGCTCTCTCTGCTACTGTTTGTGGTTGTGAGAAGAATACTGGCAACTCAACAGATTGGTTGAGGTGGAAGGGAGAAATCACTTTAGGAAGGAATTTGGGATTTGTTCTGAGAACCACTTTATTATGATGCAGTTGTAAAAATGGTTCTTGAATAGTTAGTGCCTGTAACTCACTGACTCTCCTGAGAGATGTGATGGCTACAAGGAAAACAACCTTCCATGTAAGAAATTGGAGCTCACATTTATGTAGAGGTTCAAATGGAGGGCCCATTAATCTAGTGAGGACGAGGTTTAGATTCCACACTGGAGAGGGTGGTACCCTGGGAGGAATTATTCTTTTGAGGCCTTCCATAAATGCTTTGATGGCTGGTATCCTGAACAATGACAAATGTTGTCTATTTTGTAGGTAAGCTGCTATAGCAGCAAGATGCAATCTAATGGATGTGTATGCTAGATTACATCTTTGAAGATGCAGGAGGTAACATATGATGTGTTGAATGGACGCATCTAGAGGATTGATGGTGTTATTGGTACAGTATAACACAAATCTTTTCCACTTGGCCGCATAGCAGGCTCTAGTGGTGGGGCGCCTAGCCTCTTTGATAACGTTCATACAATCAGGTGGGAGATTGAGGTAACCAAATTCTAGGACTTCAGGAGCCAGATCGCTAGATTGAGCTGTGTTGGATCTGGATGCCTGATCTCTCCATGGTTCTGTGTTAACAGATGTGGGGAGAGGCGTCGTTTTTGGTGCGGGACTACGGATAGTTCCAGCAATGTTGTGAACCATGGTTGTCTGGCCCATGTTGGAGCAACTAGAATCAGTGTTAGTGACTGCTGTTGTAGTTTGCGCACCACTAATGGAATGAGTGGGAGAGGCGGAAAAGCGTACGCAAATTTGCCTGACCAATTCATCCATATCGCATTGCCTTTGGACAATGGGTGTGGATATCTGGCAGCGAAGCTTGGGCATTTTGTGTTGTGATGTGTGGCGAACAGATCTATGTCTGGATGCCCCCACATTTGGAAAAACGGTTGAAGAACCTGTGGGTGAAGTTGCCACTCGTCAATCTGTTGTGTTTGACGACTTAACAGATCCGCCATCTGGTTTTGAATTCCTGGAAGATGTTGGGCTAACAGGAATATGTTTTGAGGAATAGCCCATCTCCATATGGTCTGAGCTAGTTGAGAGAGCTGCAGAGAGTGCGTCCCCCCCTGTTTTTGTAAATAATACATTGCTGTGACATTGTCCTGTCCGGACTAACACAGCTTTGTGTGATATGTGTTTCTGGAATGATTTTAGTGCCAGAAAGATTGCTAGTAACTCCAAATGATTGATGTGGAGTAGTTTTTGTTGAGGTGTCCACACGCCCTGTATGGTGTGATGTAAAAGATGAGCTCCCCATCCGGTGAGCGATGCGTCTGCGGTTAATACAATCTGTGGAACTGGCTCTAGGAACGGCCGCCCTTTGGAAAGGTTTTGGGTGTTCCACTACTGCAGAGAGCGATGTGTGCGGCCGTCCACCAACACCAGATCTGTTAGCTGACCTAGAGCCTGGTTCCACTGACGTGCCAAGCATTCTTGTAAGGGGCGCATCTGGAGTCTGGCATGCGGGACTATGAATATGCAAGAGGCCATCATCCCTATTAGTTGCATAAACACCCGAGCTGGAAGGGAGTGCTGCGGCTGGAATCTTGTTATAAGGGCTTGCATGCTTGCTATCCTGGCTGGGTTGGGGTATGCAAGGCCTTTTGAGGTGTCTATTGTGGCACCGAGATATTGCTGGGTGTGGGAGGGTTGGAGGTGAGACTGTGAGGTTTATTGTGAACCCCAAGTCGTGAAGTAGTTGTATTGTGGTGTGTGTGTGTGATTTACACACTGGGTATGTGACTTGGCTTTTATGAGCCAGTCGTCCAAGTATGGGAAGACGTGAATTTGCTGTCTTCTTAAGTGGGCTGCTACGACTGCCAGACATTTTGTGAAGACCCTGGGTGCTGTGGTGACTCCGAACGGGAGCACCTTGAACTGATAATGTTGACTGTCCACTACAAATCGAAGATATTTTTTGTGGGCGGGGTGAATGGGAATGTGGAAGTAGGTGTCCTTGAGATCTAAGGTGGCAAGGAAATCGCCTTGTTTGAGTAGAGGAAGGACTTGTTGAAGAGTGACCATATGGAAATGGTCTGACTGTATGTAGAGGTTTAATGGTCTGAGGTCGAGAATGGGCCTCAGGGTTCCGTCCTTCTTTGGTATGAGAAAATACAGGAGTAGACCCCTGTGTGTTGCTGATGCAGGGGAACTGGTTCTATTGCATGTTTTTGTAGGAGGTAAAGTACTTCTTGTTTGAGAAGCGTTAAATGGTCTGCTGACATTGGACGCTATCTGGGTGGTATGTTTGGAGGAGTTGAAGTGAGTTCCAGGCAATAACCGGATTGGATGATTTGTCTCCCCCACCTGTCCGTGGTAAAGGTGTGCCAGACAGGTAGGAACTGTAGTAATCTTCCCCCGACCGGAGTGGAATGGTCTGGGGGGAGCGGAGGGAAGTCATTGTTTGGAGGTGGAGGCAGTACGGGTAATTGACGGTTTTGCCTCTACCTTTGTTATTATTACCTCTGTAGCCTCCTCTGTAATAGCCTCTGGTAGTGGAGGTCTGGGTGGGACTTTTATAGGACGTGGAGGAGTTGTCCGTGGTAAAGCCTCTAGAGGCGCCCCTATAAGAGGAGCGACGAAAGGAACTTCTGGGAGTTTGGGATTGTAATGCTCCCATTGATTTGGCTGTGTCGGTATCTTTTTTCATCTTTTCTAAAGATGAATCCACAGTAGGGCCAAATAAATGTTGTTGGTCAAACGGCTGATTTAACGTGGCAGTTTGGACTTCGGGTTTGAACCCTGAGATACGGAGCCATGCATGTCTACGTAAGAGGACACTGGTATTGATGGCCCGTGAAGCTGTGTCTGCGGCATCTAGAGCGCAGCGAATGGAGGTGTTTGTTATGGTTTTGCCTTCCTGTATGAGATCATTGGCTCTTTGTTTGTATTGATCTGGAAGGTGTTGTAGTAGGGTCTCTAGTTCATCATAATGTGCCCTATCGTGCCTAGCCAGTAATGCCTGTGTGTTGGCAATTCGCCAAATATTAGCTGCCTGGGACACCGTTCTTTTACCTGATGCGTCCAGGACCTTTGACTCCTTATCAGGAGGTGGAGCATCGCCTGAGGTTTGGGAGTTAGCCCTTTTCCTGGCGTTGGAAACGACTAGGGAATCTAAGGGAAGTTGCCCTTTAATGTAAACAGGGTCAGCTGGGGCAGATTTATATTTCTTTTCCACCCTGGGGTTAATGACTCTAGCCCTGACAGGATCTTTGAAGACTTCAGGAGCGTGCATTACCCCTTTAAGCATTGGGAGAATAGAAGTGGACCTTTGAGATGGTGCAAAAGTGTCCAGAAGAAAGTCTTCCTCTATAGGGTCTGTATGTAGATCTACTCCGTGGTATTCTGCAGCTCTATGTATGAGCTGAGTGAACCCTATAGTGTCCTCTGGAGGGGACGGTCTAGATGGGTAGACCTCATCTTGTGGCGTATCGGGGACATCTGGTGTACCATAGTTGTCCCATGGGTCATTAGGAATATGAGGATGACTAGGCTCTCCTAAGGGTTGGTCATCACCTTCGTACTCCGAAGGGTCCTCATCATCCTGAGGTGGAGGAGATTCTGAGGGTACTGGAGATGGAATAGGAGAGATGTGGTGTAGAGGAGGGGGTGGAGAAGGGATCCTAAAAGGGGAAGTGGCAATGTCTCTTTTTTTGAGAGGAAGTGGAGCTGGTGCAAGTTTGTCCAATTTCCTTTTTCTGGAAGGACTAACCACAAGGCGACCTGTATCTGGGTCAATTTCCAGTATTTGTTGGGTTGGATCAGGCTGAGAAAGCTCTTCCTCTGAAGTGTGGTGCTTCGGCATCGATTTTTTCGGTTCCGAAGATGTGTGGCACCAATTTTGGAGTTGTTTTGGAGTCTTTAGGTTTCGGAACGGGAGTTTTGATCGGTTCCGATGGTGTCTTCGGTACCGGTACTTTTTTTCGGGTCCGAAGGTCGAGTTCCAGCTTTGGGAACTGGATGTTTACTCGATTCCGATGGTTTTTTCGGAGTCGAAGGTTCGGTGCTGGGTTTCGGTGCCGAATGCGCCGACGCCGAACCTGGCTTTGGTGCAGGTGTAGACTTGTCTTTTGGTTTCGGTGCCGGGGATGGGGTGTCGGCACCGAGGGTAGGCTGGCTCGAGCCCGAGCGGCCTGAAGGCTTATTTGACTTCTTAGCCGAGCCCGAAGGCGGGGCGTGGGAAGTTTTGTCCCGGTGTGCACCTAGGCCCGAAGGTGAAGATGGTACCGAAGCCTTTGCTGGAGTGGATGATGGGGAGGGGTCGACGTCAGTACTTACGACCCGTTGCCCAGGAGTGATGTCTTCGACGGAGTCATCGGCTTCGGAGGCGCTGGCGAGGCCCTCTTCGAGTTGTTCCTGTTCCGGTACGTGGACGCCTTCCTGGAAGATGTCGTCCGGTATGGATGTGGACGATCGAGCCATGTTTCTTCGGGCTCGACGATCCCGTATGGTTTTCCTCGAGCGGAAAGAGGCGCAAGCTAGACAGTCTCTGGCCTCGTGCTCGGGCGAAAGGCAGAGGTTACAAACCTCGTGGAGATCGGCGTGGGGAAACTTCGATCCACATTGAGGACACTTTTAAAGGGAGTCCTTTCCATGAGCCAAAAGGCCCGGTGGCGCAGTTAGGCCCGAAGGCCTGCGTCGACGACTGGAATCGAAGAATCCGAGTTTGTAGAGATGCGCGTCGAAAAGGGGAACGCGATCGAAAACAATACCGACGAAAGGGTGAAGGATTACGCGTCGAAAGTTAGAACGGTGTCGACACCGAACTGGAGCGCGATGAAACACATCCGAGCCCGATGGCGGAAAAAACAATCTGAAGATGGAGTCGATGCCCATGCGCACTATTGTCCAAAGGAGGAGTCACCTATCTCGTGACTTCCAAAGACTTTCCAATACAACAAAGTGCAAACATCCGGGCCCAACACCAGATGGCGATCTATGCACAGTGTGTCGATCTTGCAGCTCATATGCCTCGAACATACACTTTCTTCAATCGACTGGGATAGTTTGTTAACCACCTCTGCAGATCTTTTGCAGTCCCCTCTAAGGTCTGTACCGTGTCGGAAAGATTTCCCTGATGCTGCTCCATGGGAACTTCAGTTCCCGCTGCAGAGCCCGCATATGCCAGCGGGCATGTGTCACAAGCAGGAGGCCATGAGACCCAGCAGCCTCAGTCAGTTTCACCGAAATCCACGCAAGAATAGAGGCTGAATCAACGTTATCATAGCCTCAATATTCTGGACTCGCTGTTCAGGAGGATAAGCACGAAACTGCACCGTGTCCAGGACAGCTCCAATGAAAGGAAGCGCCTGAGAGAGAGTCAAGTGCGACTCTGGCACGTTGATAGTGAACCCCAGCGAATGCAGGAGGTTTGCTGTTGTCTGGAGCGGGAGATGACTGCCTGGGGCGAGCCCGTATTCAACAGCCAGTCCTCAAGATAGGGAAAGACTAGTACACCCTGTACTCCGCAGATGCACTGCAACCACCGCCATCACCTTGGTGAACACCCGAGGGGCGCTGGCCAAGACCAAAAGGAAGCATAGCAACCTGAAAGTGCTTGTAGCCCTCCGTGAATCATAGGTAACGTCTGGGCAGGAAGGACGGGAATGTGGAACTAAGCATCCTGCAAGTCCAACACCACCATTCGGGAACACACTTACCTTGCTGAACGTCCTCACTACATCCCGGTGTTCTTCTCTCCTCGGGCCCAACAACTCACCCAACCAATCCTGGTGCTACTCTCATGCGGTTAGTGAACTTAGCCGCATCTCTCCCGTCTGCCATAGCT
Source organism: Calotriton arnoldi (assembly GCA_963921515.1). Classification (NCBI taxonomy): domain Eukaryota; kingdom Metazoa; phylum Chordata; class Amphibia; order Caudata; family Salamandridae; genus Calotriton; species Calotriton arnoldi. The sequence continues at coordinate 3,769,510 of CAWUFW010000600.1, forward strand.
TGGGAGAGTATGGCCCTGACCCCCTTCGGGACCATAGGCAGCATCTGCTGAGTTTGCAAATAAGATTGCCCTTATATGGTCGACATGTTTCTGCCCTATAGGTGACCCAACCAAAGGTTAGGGGGATTCTTCAGGATCAGTTATAGTCACTCTGTGATAAAAAACCAAAAATTATAAAACCTAATGTTGCTCTAATGGTGGTAAGACAACTGATACAGAAGATGGCCCACAATCTCCTTGTTTGCGAGGGTCCACCATCGTACCTTTGAACGGGATATTCAGGTCACTCTCAAGCAGAGTCGGAAGCCTAGATCGCGAAGCTTCAGAAAGTCTCCGTGTCCTTGTTCAGGTCCAAGTCACTTCATGTAACATATGTAAGTCACCCCTACAGCAAGCCTTATAGACCTAAGGCAGGGTGCATTATATTACATGTGAGGGCATATCTGCATGAGCAGATATGCCCATGTGCTGTCTAGTTCAATTACTAGATGGTACAAGTGAACAAGGAAGGCCTCTAAAGTAAATGTACTGGGCACAGGTCATTACAAGTTCCCCAGCTACATGATGGTTTCACTGAAACCTATGGTGTTTGGTATCAAACACCTTGTCTTAATAAATCTATACTGTTGCCAGTACAAGACCTTAGAGGTGCCCCCTGAAAAACCTACCACTATTTAGTGTGCTGGCTGACTGGTCTCACCCAGCCTGCCACCACAGACACGTTTCTGACACTCTGCAGGTGAGAGCCGACGCTATGTGAGGCCAGAAACAATGCCTGCTCAGGAGGAAGGTGTTCACACCTCCTCCAGCAGGATGGCTAGAGATTTAGCATATCAAGGCCAGGGGCTTCAAAACCCCTGCCGCCTTCGATATGTGAGCCCGGCTTCTCGCAGACCTGGGAGATGCCACTCCCTGCCCTGAGGCCCATTTGACACCAGGACAGGCAGGAAAACAGGAACCAGGCGTGTTGCACCTCCAGGCTAGTCATACCCCTAAGGCGGGCTACCTGAAGTCACCACAAAAGAAGGGCTCCACCATCTTGTGTTTAGTAGAATTAGGAACTCTGGTACATGGTTATGCTCACTCCCCACAGGAAGTAGTCATATAGGGGGTGTAGTGACCTCAAAGGTAAGTAGCCCATTGGCTACTACTACCCTTCACTCCCCTAAATTTAGTATTTAGGTGGCCCCCTGACACCAGGAACTCTGATTCACATGACAAAAGAAAGAGGACAAAGAAGAGCTGGAGAACGCAGGAACTATGGAATAGCTGTAGACTTGCCACCAAACCCTGCCTGCCTGCTCCTGTCCTAACAATTGCAAAGACCCGACTCGTCCTGCAGCTGTGAATCCTCCAAAAGCCTCAGAGGGCTGCCAGCACTTCGCCAACCAGCCAGCATCTCCCTTGAAGTGGAGGAGCCACTTCCCTACTGGCACTGACCGCAGGGTCTGCTTCAAGGATCTGTTGACAACCGGGTCCACAGACGCAGCAGCCAGGAGGTCACCGAATATCCACGAGGTAAGCCCCGATCTATCCAGTCTTTGAGACGCTGATCCACCCTGGAGGCACTCTGCACCAATAATCGGGGTACCGGAGTCTGTTGCAAGCACCAGGGCTTGTTTGCGTTCAGACCGAGCACCACCGGCACCAAACCGACCTGCACGTTGAGGAACCTCAACTGAGGCCAGGTCCATGCTAGACGTCACCTTGCTGTGTTTCTTCTGCAGGTGCACCGAGAACTATAAGAGCCTCAAATTCGACGACCCGCCGGACAAAGCACACCTAAGTACCCTAGCCCCCCAGCCAGAGTTCACTGAAACGGACGGTGCCTCTGTGGTCCTGAGACCCTCAAGAGCCGAGACCCCTTTGGGTTCTGTTGAACTAGCCCCCGTGCAGCCTCTCTTTGCAGGTACTGTTCCCTATTGACTTCAACATGTAGCGTTCAAGGCTACCACCGTGAAAAGCACCTCTGCACCCAGATACACCAGGGCAGACAAACTTGAACTCTTGGTGCTTTCTTGCATCTTGGTCCCTACTTGCCTTAAGTCCAGAAGAACAGTCCTGCAAGTCGTTTACCAGTGACCCTATGCAGAGGATGTTTCTCCCATAGGATAACACTACCACGTTCGAGGCTCATACCTCAAATCGGACAGCTGCATTTTCTGTGGTTCTGAAAATCGCTAATTTGAAAGTTCTTACCTGATCTAAAAGACCTTGGTGTCTAAATTAATATAAAAATCTGTGTTATTTTTATAAATTGGAATCATATTTCCTGATTGAGTGCGTCTCATTTATCGACTGTGTGTGCACCAAATGCCTAACACTCCCCTCTGATAAGCGTAAGGGTGCTTGACCACACTACCACAAAAAGAGCACCTTGGGATTGTTAAAGCAAGTCCCTGTACACTTGTAAGGGGGTACCAGGACTCTATACACAGTTCACCTAATTTTCATATACTATATAAAGAGCCAGTGTCCTACTACATTATACATACAATATATCAGACTGTTATGGCTAACAAAAAAGCACACAAAAAATGGACAAAACTGTTCAGACACAGCATGAGTGAATCCAGAAGACAAAATATGCACCAAACATTAAAAAATATTATTTATAACAGGCAAATCGTTTAAGAGATATGCACATTCCTTACTACAAAAAGCAAAGCACACAATAAACTGTCCCTTTATTGAGCTAATGCAGAGCTTTGATTTCTATTTTCAATGGCTATATAGATTGTTTACTGAGAGGGTTATCACACAGCTACAAAGAATACTCCTGTTATAGAGGAAGTGTAATTGCATTTTGCAATTGTGTAAATGGGATTTGAACAAGAAACAGAAAGGGAACACAAAGAGCCAAGAATCACATGAAAACTGAATTGCAAGCAGAAAAATCACCAATACCAAAAACAGTTACAAGAATACATGGGTTTAGTGACCAGAATTATACTTACCGTTTGGAGGGATCTGTAAGAATATCCAACAGACTCTTCATCTTACTGAGATCCTTCTTTCTATCTGTAAAAAAAAGACAAAGAAGCATGCAACTGTAAAGATCTCAGTGAAGTTGGAACTGTATGTTGGTGTTGGAGTGTGGCATGATGTGAGATGTCATGGTGCATTTAATGGCACAATAAGTAATTATGTATCTGAAGTGTCACCGTACAATGGGTATGACCATCACACACTTCAGATGTTTTTACTGCACTGATGGCAAATATACAATGGGAACATTCAACACTACTGGTGAAATGATTGTTGCATGGTACAAAGGACACGTCACTGGGAAAGACTGGTGTACATCTTCAACACTGGCTCTATCATGATCCAGTAGCCCACACATGGAGTTGGCTGCAAGTTAAACGCACCTTCATTTTTGTCGATCTTGTTAATCATTCGTCGTAGTGGCTCAATGTACTTGGACAGCTGCTTTAGCTTCTCGAGGTACTGCTGTTCTTCAGATTGGCTAGAGCTTGCTGGGCTCATCACTGAATTTGGGTTACCTGGTGAAATTCAAAACTTAAAGTGAGGCATGCAATTCAACCTTCGATGAAGCTACGGATGCCCTGGCAACAAGTGACATGACCGAATTACATGGAGCTAAAAAAGATTCGATGGGCTACCCTAGGATTTTAACTTATCTAAAGGCTGTATGAGCTTAGCGATAATACAGGAAGCAGCAATGGCTTCTTGGAGTTATACAAAGAATGCACACTGACTTCTAGAGAACTAGATTCCAAGCAAAAAGTTGACAAGGCACCAGGGCATAAATCCACACTCAAGCTCCCATTGCACTCCATATTACTCGAGTTTCTGTCTCCCCACGTTGCTCGTATTGTTTGAAGCAAATTGATTCTATACTAATCAACGTTCGCTCAGTTCCAATGATGTTCTCCTAGTGTACCTTCATCAAACCTTTGACCTGACATTGTAGCCCAACCTTCTACCCGTATCTATAGTACCTTGGTGCTGATGATCAAACTTAATCTCCGCTCTTTATTCACCTTACCTGGAGTGTTTAGAGGTCCTGGTGAAGGAACGCTGAAGTTCTGCGGGGTGCGTGCAGCAGCAGGGCTTTGTGATGGCTGTGGTGATGGGCTTGGCATGAAACTGCCTGGAGAAGGAGCTGGTCCAGAGCTTGATAAGGGGCAAATGAAATGCTTTGAAGTCTCTTCATTATTCATAGATGTTGCAGAATCACAGGGAATATATCTACCGCAAACATTTATTCAAAACCATATTTTATATATATGAGACAAAAGCTAAAGTGGAGTTATACATGAGGAAGGTGGTTTTTAAATGAGGTTAAAAAACAAACCTTAGAAATTCACTAAAGAAGCACTACTGTTTAAAACCAAAAACACTGACATTCACCAGTTATACATAACTGACAAAAGCCTAACTTGCACCTCCATAGACGTCAAATGTGATCAGTGATATAATATGTGAAGTCATAAGCAATACATCACAGCGGTGCAAGTTATACTTACGTCAGTTATGTATAACAGGAGAATTTCAGTATTTTGGGGCTTTTAAACAATAGTACTTTTTCACAGAATTTCAAAGGTTTTTTTTTCTTTTATAACAAGCTAAAATCCTACTGCATTCATCACCTATAACTCCACTTTACCCTTTGATTTTTTTTTTCCAGTTGATTTGATTTTTGTTTTTACACAGAATGAATATTTTATTACAATACTGTAGAAGGAAAATGCTACTTACCAGTATGCATCTGTTCTTGGCATGTAGAGCTGCAGAGTTGTACACTGTGCATAGATCGCCATCGATCTATGCACAGTGTACAACTCTGCAGCTCATATGCCTCGAACGGAAAATGCTACTTACCAGTATGCATCTGTTCTTGGCATGTAAAGCTGCAGAGTTGTACACTGTGCATAGATCGATGGCGATCTATGCACAGTGTACAATCTGCAGCTCATATGCCTCGAACAAGTGGGTTTCTGTTGCAGTAACCCCCACACTTTTTGCCAGACTACTGATGCACTTTTCACTTGATGTGCCCTGGGTCCCTGCCAATCAGGTTCCCAGGGCCTGTGTTCTTTCCCCAAAACTAACCCAATCGGCATCTCTGGCCACAGGTCAGCCCCTGGTAAATGGTACCACAGGTACTGTGACCAGGGAAGACCTCTAAAGGCTGCAGCAATTATTGTGCCACCCTTAGAGGCCCTGTACCTTTACACACACACACACACACAAACACACACAAACACTGCCTTTGCAGGCTGCTTGTTTTGGTGCAGAACAAAGTGAAGAGTCGACATAGCACACATTCCTGTGTGCCATGCCTACAACCCACTGCCCTGGCATAGATCAGTCACTCCTCTAGCTGGGTGCCTTATACCAGTGGTGAGGGTACAGGTGCATGAGCCCTGTACCCCTACAGTGTCTAAGTCCATTCTTAGACATTGTAAGTGCAGTGCTGCCATTAAGAGTATATGGTGCTGGGAGCTTGTCATTACGAACTCCACAGCACCATAATGGCTACACTGAAAACTGGGAAGTTTGGTATCAAACTTCCCAGCACATTAAACCCACACTGATACCAGTGTGGGATTTAATGAAAAATGCACAGAGCGCATCTTAGAGATGCCCCCTGAAAAACGACCAGCCTCTGATGGGTTCCCTCACTGGTACACACCAGCCTGCCACCACGAGACATGTTTCTGGACCCCTAGGGTGGGAGCCTTCGCTCCCTGAGCCCAGAAACAAAGCCTTTCCTGGGCGGAGGTGTTCACACCTCCCCAGGCCAGGAAGAGCCATCTGTGGCAGGGGAGCTTCAAAGGCCTGGCAGCCTTTGTAATGCGACACCCAGCCTCTCCTGCTATCAGGAGCAGGCCCCCTTCCTGTCTCCCCTCCTTTTCGGCGGAAAGACAGGCGGGAAAAACTAGCCAGCACAGAAGGTGTGCCCACCTCTGCCAACTCCACCCCTTAGGTGGAGAGGAGAGGTGAAGCCCTCTCTTCAGTGCCCGCCATCTTGCAGATGGCAGGCCCTCCCCAATCAGGATTAGGGATTGTGCTCACTCCCCCACGTGGGGTGAGCACATCAAGGGTGTAGTCACCCTAAGGTCAGTAGCCCATTGGCTACTGACCTCGAGACCCCTAAAACGCCCCCTAAATACAGTATTTAGGGGGCAGCCCTGAACCAAGAAAGCAGATTCCCGCAACCTCAGAAGAACAAGCATTGGCATAGCCAATAGGTCTCACACTTGGGGCCTTATAAGTGTTTAGGCAGAGCTATTGACTTTGCCAATGTGTTTAAGCTGTGCTGTAGAGAAGTGTGGCTGCTGTGCAGCATGCTGAAAGTAGTAATAAAAAGTGCCAGAAGCATTTTTGTTACCTTATATACGACCAAGAAGGCATTATGTCCAACAGAACGACCATATTAAAAAATGTATGTACAATAAAAAATTCTCATTTTTCTTTTGTTCTTGCAATGCTTGTTAAAGTTTTTTTTTGAGGGGGCATAAACAATTGGAGGTTGAAGGTTGTGAACTAGTACCTGTATTATAACACGAGCAGCGGCCAGACGCTAGGGGAGAATCATCAGATGGCAGATTCCGAGAGCAGGCTGAGGTGGTGTTGAGTGATGTTGAGGTGGTAGTGGTGGTGGTGACTGGTGCTGAGACTATGCTGAGTGATGATGATGTGGTGGTGTACTATTGCAAAGGCGATGCTGCGGTGGTGCCGAGTGACGCTGCGGTGGTGCCGAGTGGCGCTGCGGTGGTGCCGAGTGACGCTGCGGTGGTGCCGAGTGACGCTGCGGTGGTGCCGAGTGACGCTGCGGTGGTGCCGAGTGACGCTGCGGTGGTGCCGAGTGACGCTGCGGTGGTGCCGAGTGACGCTGCGGTGGTGCCGAGTGACGCTGCGGTGGTGCCGAGTGACGCTGCGGTGGTGCTGAGTGATGCTGCCGTGACACAGTGTCTTTGCTAGTTACAGTGGGTAGAAGAGGGGTAGAGGAGTAGAAGAGGGGTAGAGGGGTAGAAGAGGGGTAGAGGGGTAGAAGAGGGGTAGAGGGGTAGAAGAGGGGTAGAGTGGTAGAAGAGGGGTAGAGGGGTAGAAGAGGGGTAGAGTGGTAGAAGAGGGGTAGAGTGGTAGAAGAGGGGTAGAGGGGGTAGAAGAGGGGTAGAGGGGTAGAAGAGGGGTAGAGGGGTAGAAGAGGGAGTGCGAGAGTCTGTGAGAGTCTGTGAGAGTCTGTGAGAGTCTGTGAGAGTCTGAGAGAGTCTGAGAGAGTCTGAGAGAGTCTGAGAGAGTCTGAGAGAGTCTGAGAGAGTCTGAGAGAGTCTGAGAGAGTCTGTGAGAGAGTGTCTGTGAGAGTCTGTGAGAGAGTGTCTGTGAGAGTCTGTGAGAGAGTGTCTGTGAGAGTCTGTGAGAGAGTGTCTGTGAGAGTCTGTGAGAGAGTGTGTGAGAGTCTGTGAGAGAGTGTCTGTGAGAGTCTGTGAGAGAGTGTCTGTGAGAGTCTGTGAGAGAGTGTCTGTGAGAGTCTGTGAGAGAGTGTCTGTGAGAGTCTGTGAGAGAGTGTCTGTGAGAGTCTGTGAGAGAGTGTCTGTGAGAGTCTGTGAGAGAGTGTCTGTGAGAGTCTGTGAGAGAGTGTCTGTGAGAGAGTCTGTGAGAGAGTCTGTGAGAGAGTCTGTGAGAGAGTGTCTGTGAGAGAGTGTCTGTGAGAGAGTGTCTGTGAGAGTCTGTGAGAGAGTGTCTGTGAGAGTCTGTGAGAGAGTGTCTGTGAGAGTCTGTGAGAGAGTGTCTGTGAGAGTCTGTGAGAGAGTGTCTGTGAGAGTCTGTGAGAGAGTGTCTGTGAGAGTCTGTGAGAGAGTGTCTGTGAGAGTCTGTGAGAGAGTGTCTGTGAGAGTCTGTGAGAGAGTGTCTGTGAGAGTCTGTGAGAGAGTGTCTGTGAGAGTCTGTGAGAGAGTGTCTGTGAGAGTCTGTGAGAGAGTGTCTGTGAGAGTCTGTGAGAGAGTGTCTGTGAGAGTCTGTGAGAGAGTGTCTGTGAGAGTCTGTGAGAGAGTGTCTGTGAGAGTCTGTCTGAGAGAGTGTCTGTGAGAGAGTGTCTGTGAGAGAGTGTCTGTGAGAGAGTGTCTGTGAGAGAGTGTCTGTGAGAGAGTGTCTGTGAGAGAGTGTCTGTGAGAGAGTGTCTGTGAGAGAGTGTCTGTGAGAGAGTGTCTGTGAGAGAGTGTCTGTGAGAGAGTGTCTGTGAGAGAGTGTCTGTGAGAGAGTGTCTGTGAGAGAGTGTCTGTGAGAGAGTGTCTGTGAGAGAGTGTCTGTGAGAGAGTGTCTGTGAGAGAGTGTCTGTGAGAGAGTGTCTGTGAGAGAGTGTCTGTGAGAGAGTGTCTGTGAGAGAGTGTCTGTGAGAGAGTGTCTGTGAGAGAGTGTCTGTGAGAGAGTGTCTGTGAGAGAGTGTCTGTGAGAGAGTGTCTGTGAGAGAGAGAGAGTGTCTGTGAGAGAGAGGGGTAGAAGGGATTCACTGCACCACGAGAGGGCACCATCTGCCGAAGGAGGTGCACGTTGTTATAAAACAGTTGTGCCAGCACTGTGAACACGCATCTGGGACGCCTTTGTAGCGCTACCCACTCCCTTGGAAATATGCACTGTTAGGATCTTCAACATGAAGCCTTTTCCGTGTCCACAGCTGGGGCTCGAGATGTAGGCTGAGTGAGGCTTAAAAACATCAAACAGCTCCAACTCGGTGAACATGTCTGTGCAGAGATTGGAGTGGAGCACATTCCCAGGGGCGAGCAGTTCTAAACGCACAAGTTACTAACTTGTGTAACGATATATCTGTAAGAGACAGTAGTTAGTGATAGATTCCTTACCTTAGAATATCCCCAGGCGTCAGGCTGGATCCGGAAAAGTTTTGCGTAGCAGTACCCTTGCTGCGTCGGTAGGCGGCGTCGTGCGGCTCCGCGTCCGTCGTCGGCGTCGTGATCGCCGGGATGACGTCCGCGGGCAGCACTTAGGCGCCGCCCCTGCGCGCTGACGTCAGTTCTGTACACGACTTTCCGCGCCAGGAACGCAGAGCCATGCAAGAAGCTGACACAGGTGTCTGAAAAATACTAGGGCCCTGAAAGGGATGTCCTTAACCCTAGAAATCAGTTCGCAGAACGGGGAGGATGGGTGGGCGGTAAGGAATCTATCACTAACTACTGTCTCTTACAGATATATCGTTACACAAGTTAGTAACTTGTGCATCTGAAAGAGACACGTTAGTGATAGATTCCTTACCTTAGAATAGATACCCCAGCAATACCAACCCCGGTGGTGGGTCTGCGAACAAAGATCAGACAAGGAAGTCCTGGAGGACAGAACGGCCAAAGAAGCCGTCCCTCCGGACCTGACTGTCAAGGCAGTAATGCTTAGTAAACGTGTGCAGCGAGGCCCACGTAGCTGCCTGACAGATAACCGGCAGCGGAACACCGCGGCCCAAGGCCGTGGTAGCAGCCGTTGCCCTGGTGGAATGGGCACGCAGCCCAACAGGAGGCTCCTTCTTGGCCAAAGAATAGCAGGTCTTGATGCACAAGGTAACCCAGCGGGAGACGGTCCTCTTGTGCACCGCCCGACCTTTTTGGCGCCCACGTAGCCAACAAAGAGCTGGTCATCCACCCGGAAGTGTTTTGTGCGGTCGATATAGAAGGAGAGCGCACGTTTTGGGTCCAGACGGTGGAGCCTCTCTTCCTCTCTGGAAGGATGCGGAGGCGGAAAGAAGGTGGGCAAAGTGATGGTCTGCCCAATGTGGAAAGCAGTAACCACCTTTGGCAAGAAGGACGGACGCGTCCGAAGAACAACCTTGTCTGGATGAACAGACAGAAAGGGAGGTTTGCAAGATAGAGCCTGGAGCTCACTCACCCGCCGAGCGGAGGTGATGGCCACCAGAAAGGCAGTCTTCAGAGTCAGAAGACGAAGAGGACAGTTATGCAGAGGCTCAAAGGAGCGCACATTAAAAGGTAAGAACCAAGTTCAAGTCCCACTGAGGCATTACAAACGGAACAGGAGGGAAGAGGTGAGTAATGCCTTTTAAGAACCTGTTAACAACAGGGGACTTGAAAAGGGAGGGCTGATCAGGGAGCCTGAGGAAGGCCGAGATAGCACAAAGATAACCCTTGATGGTACCCAGGGCAGAACCCTGTTGGGCCAGAGAGAGAAGGAACAGAAGGACCTCAGAAAGAGGGGCAGAAAGGGGATTCACAGCCTTTGCTGTGCACCATGCCACAAATTTGTTCCACCTGCAGGCGTATACCACCTTAGTGGAGGGACGCCTGGCTGCCAGAATCACATCACAAACCTCGGGAGGCAAGTCGAAAGGAATCAACTGCCGCCGCTCAATCTCCACGCAAGCAGGTGTAGACTGGACAGGTTCGGGTGGAGGACCGTCCCCTGCTGCTGCGACAGAAGATCCTCCCGAAGAGGCAGACGGATCGGGGGATCTATGCTCATATTGAGTAGCTCGGGATACCAAACTCTTCGAGCCCAGTCCGGAACCACAAGAATGACTTGGGCCCGGTCGTGCCGAATCTTCTTCAACACTCTGGGTAGAAGTGGTATAGGCGGAAAGGCGTACAACAGACCGCAACTCCACTCGCGACGAAAAGCGTCGCCGAGCGAGTGCCGCCTTGGAAATTCCAACGCGCAGAACTGATGACATTGCGCGTTCTCTTCGGTGGCGAATAGATCTAACCAAGGCTCTCCCCACTCTAGAAAGAGTCCTTGCGCCACTTCCGAGTGAAGACGCCATTCGTGATCCATTATGCACCTGCGGCTGAGTTCGTCCGCCCTGGCGTTCAGAGAACCTGCCAGGTGTTGAACCATCAGGAACATGCCCTGATGTTCCAGCCATGTCCAGAGGCGCAGAGCCTCCTGACAAAGGGTCCAAGACCCCACCCCGCCCTGTTTGTTGCAGTACCACATGGCGGTGGTGTTGTCTGTGAACACCTGCACTACCTTCCCTTTGACAGAGGGAAGGAATGCCTTGAGTGCAAGCCGGGATCGCCCGGAGCTCCAGAAGGTTGATATGGAGCCGGGACTCCGCCGGAGACCAGAGGCCTCTGATCTCCGCCTCTCCTATGTGACCGCCCCATCCCAGAAGGGACGCGTCCGTCACAACTGTATGCTCTGGCTGGGGAAGGAGAGGGATCTGCCCATGACCCATTGCCGGTTCGAGAGCCACCACTGCAACTGTTTTGCAGTCCCCTCCGAGATCTGGACGTGATCGGACAGGTTGCCCTGGTGCTGCGCCCACTGGAACTTCAGGTCCCACTGCAGAGCCCGCATATGCCATCTGGCATGATTGACCAGCAGGATGCAGGAGGCCATGAGGCCCAGCAGCCTCAGGGTCATCCGTACCGAAACCCAGGATAAAGGCCGAAAGATCGGAATCATAGCCTGAATATCCCGGACTCGCCGTTCGGGAGGATAGGCCCGAAACTGCGTCGTGTCCAGAACTGCTCCGATGAAAAGGAGCTGTGGAGAAGGAATTAGATGCGACTTCGGCACATTGATGGAGAACCCCAGCGAGTGCAGGAGTTCGGCCGTAGTCTGGAGGTGGGAGACGACTGCCTGGGACGAGCCCGCCTTCAGCAGCCAGTCGTCGAGGTAGGGGAAGACTGAAACCCCTGCCCGGCGCAGATGAGCTGCGACCACCGCCATCACTTTCGTGAACACCCGAGGGGCACTTGTAAGGCCAAAGGGGAGCACGGTGAACTGAAAATGCTCGGGGCCTACCGTGAACCGAAGGTAACGCCGGTGGGCCGGCAGGACGGGGATGTGGAAATACGCGTCCTGCAAGTCCAACGCTACCAACCAGTCTCCAGGGTCGAGGGCAGTCAAGACCTGAGCTAGGGTGAGCATCTTGAACTTCTCCTTCCGGAGGAAGCGATTGACGTTCCGGAGGTCCAAGATAGGACGCATGTCCTCCTTGTCCTTTTTGGGCACCAGAAAGTAGTGGGAGTAGCAACCACGCCCTACTTCTGGGGTCGGAACATGCTCGATGGCCCTCTTGGTCAAGAGGGCCGTGACTTCCTTCCGTAGAAGCACCAAGTGATCCCCTGACATGCGGTGGAATTGAGGTGGCATGGCTGGGGGGTGGTCTCGAAGGGGAGGGAGTAGCCCCTTCGGACAATGTCCAAGACCCACCTGTCCGAGGTGATGGTGCGCCAGTGGGGGAAGGTGATGGCGGACCCTGCCCCCTACTGGCGTGCCGTGCACCTGAAAGGAGGGACTAGGAGGGCTTGGAGGCCGCGGACGGGTTGGAGGTGGTGGCCTGACCCGCACGCTGGTTGCCCGATCCGCCACGGCGGAATCCACGTCCTCGGCCACGCGAAGACGCCTGCTGCGCGGGCCGGTGGCTGGGCTGCTGACGTGAAGGGCGCCCCTACCGTGGCCACGATAGGGGCGAAAAGCAGAAGGTAGCGGAGGGCGTGTAGCAGAAAGGCCCAGGGACTTTGCAGTAGCCCGTGAGTCCTTAAAGCGCTCCAACGCATGGTCTGCTTTGGACCCAAAAAGACCGACTCCATCAAAGGGCATGTCCATGAGAGTATTCTGGACATCCCCTGAAAAACCAGTGGTTCTCAGCCAGGCGTGGCGCCGGAGCGCCACCGTCGTTGCAATCGACCTGCCCAGCGAGTCGGCGGTGTCAAGGCCACAACGGATAGTGTATTTGGCCGCATCCCTTCCTTCCGCAATGGCGCGGGAAAGCAGTGCCTGGACCTCCTCAGGGCACTGGGGCAAAACATCCGCCACCGAATCCCACAGGGAGTGGGTATATCGGCCCAAAAGACAAGCGGTGTTAACGGACCGCAAGCCAGCACTGGAGGAAGAAAAACCTTTCTTCCCAAACTGATCCAGGCGTTTGGATTCCCTATCCGGAGGAGCGGTAGGGAAGGCGGTTTGGGAAGCGGAGGCTTGGACAACCAAGCTCTCAGGAGTGGGGTGGACAGAAAGAAACAGGGGGTCGCCCGGAGCGGGGCGATGGCGTTGTGACACGTTCAGATCCACAGGAGCCCCTGTGTTGGGCTTGGACCAGGCGCCCAAAAGAACGTCAGTGAGGGCGTCGTTAAACGGCAGCACAGTCTCCGCAGAGGAGGCTGCCGGCTGAAGCACCTCTGTCAAGATGTTAGGCTTGACCGTCAAAGTAGGGAGCTGGAGACGTAAGGCCCCAGCAGCCCTACGCAACACCGTACCAAAATTGGCCCCCTCCTCCGTAGCCACGGGAGGAGACAGCATGCCAGTGTCAGGAGAAGTATCCAGACCACTGGCCTCCCCTAGACTCTCTGTCCAGTCCTCATGCTTAGACTTACCGGACGAAGAAGTCGACGACCGGTGTGCACTCCGCGAGCGACCCCTGGACCTCTCACGCGACCGGGGCTTCCGCGGAGCCGAATGCCGGGCCTCGAGGAGCTTTCGAGACCGCTCTCGCAAAGCTTTCGGGTTGAGGGCCTGGCATTCGGGACAAGACTCGGTGTCGTGGCCTCGGCCGAGGCAGAAGAGACACTCCCAATGCGGGTCGGTGACGGACATCATCCGCGCACAGGCGCCGCATCGCTTGAAGCCGGGCATCCCTACGACACCTTAAAGTTGGAAAAACCAGTGAAAAAAATCACCAAAAAGTATGGTCAAAAATTGACCAGGGCACTGCTCTTCCCGGATCTGCGCTTGCTGGCGCGGAAAAAGAAGAACTGACGTCAGCGCGCAGGGGCGGCGCCTAAGTGCTGCCCGCGACGTCATCCCGGCGATCACGACGCCGACGACGGACGCGGAGCCGCACGACGCCGCCTACCGACGCGCAAGGGTACTGCTACGCAAAACTTTCCGGATCCAGCCTGACGCCTGGGGATATTCTAAGGTAAGGAATCTATCACTAACGTGTCTCTTTCAGATACTAATGACAACGAATCGCAGGACATCAAAGGCCAGTGAGGATTTAAAGCAGGATTTAAAGCAGTGATGCAGGAGGGGGTCATTTGTGGACGGAGCAAGCATAGACAGGAGGGAGGAGGTGGCGGATAAGCTTTTAAACACGCACACATGCTATCTTGCCCTTTCCCCACGTAAATAAATATTTCAATATAAAGGAGAAGCACAATATCTTTGTAGGCTGAAAAACATCAAACCGCTCCGACTCTGAACGTGTCTGCACAGAGACTCGGAACAGATCCCGGGGGCTGGTAAGTTCGAAACACTGATGACAACGAATCGCAAGGCGTCAAAGGGGGTTTAAAGCAATGATGGGGAGGGAATGATTTATGGATGGAGCAGGCATTGTCGGGACGGAAAAGGTGGGGTAAAAGCTTTTAAATGTGCACACTTGCTAGCTTGCGCTTTTCCGATGTGAATAAATATTCAAATATAAAAGGAGAAGCATAATGTCCTTAGCTGCCACAAAAACATAAGGGAAAACAAGCTGCCGTTCAAATGCCACAAAAGCACGAGGAACAGAAAACAAAAAAAGAAGGATACAGCCACAGGGTTGAAGACACCAGGAACGCCCCCTCAGATATCAACAAAACATGCGCTGCTGACGAGAGAGGAAAGCCAGATGGCGCCTCTGCTCGTAAGCGCGCGCCCGCGCGCGTAACACGCAAGCTCTAGGCCATGGTAGCATTACGAAAAGGGAGGGGGAGTGGGAGCAGAGGAGCCTGATTACAGCAACCCAGATGGCAGCTGGGCGCGTGCACGCTCGCGTGAACGCAAGCTGGAAGCCAGCAAAAGCCTCTCTGGTAGCACTTCAAAAACCCACTTACTAAATGTCTCAGCCAGATCAACGCTAAGCGCTGGCTCAGGCGAGACCTAAAAAGGATGAAAGAAGACTCCCAGCAGAGGAGACTGCAGAGAACAACTGACTTGACCCCAGCCCTACCGGTCCGTCTGCCGTTTCCAGAGATCCTGCGCCAAAAATAGTCTTGTCCTGCAGCCAGCGACCTCCAGAACCCCTGGGAGGACTGACTGCCTTCAACAAAAACCGGATCTCCTGTGAACAGCAGCTTTGTTCAGAAGAAACACCAAAGAAAGACTCCGTGCCTGCTAAGGAAAAAGAAACCCGATGCCTGGAACCACCACTGCACCCGTCGCCTACGGCCCGAGTTAGAGTGGCCCACCGGTCCCAGCGAGGTCCCCCAGCACTCCAGAGTCCGAGCCCACCGTGGGTTGACCCCTCCAGGACGCCCCGATGTCGCCTGCAGCCTCTGCACGGAGACCCCCCCCCCAACCGCGAGTGGCTCGGTAAGGTGAAATCCGACCTCCGCCCTGGAGAAAAGAACCTGAGGTGCACCTACGTCCCCAAGCCCTCCAACTTACCTGCCCAGCTGTTGGTTCCACCCAGAAGTCTTCCTGGACAGAGCCTGCAGCTGAAAACCAAAACTGAAAATCTCCATTGAAAACAGGGCACCCGACCCCAAAACAGCACCATACACTTTGTGTGCTAAACCGGATCCCCCTTTGCCCTGAGCCTAACACCAGGAGCTTGGCTCCCACAACCAAGTGGCCTGCTCGTCAGCAGCCACCAACCGGAGGCCCCCTATCCACCATTGGATAACATTGGGACACAGCACTCTGCACCCGGCCACCCTAGTGCCGCTGAGGGTGTAACTAGAGTGCATCCTTGACCCTGGGGAACCCCTGAGTCTACCCCCAGAAAAAAACGATTTTACTTACCTGTTTACAGGAAATGTCCCAGAGTAGTATCCAGGTATACTACTCTGAGTAAGAAAAGTACTCTCAAAAGTAACTTACCTGTAATTTTATTGAAAACCCTATAGAAAGTATATGTACTGTATTTACTAAGCATTGCATTTCTCAGAAACATTACTGTAAGTCAAACCAAAGTACATTTACAATTGCAATTTGAACTGTTTACAAACTGCATTACTACTGTAAAGTATTTATTGCTTACCTGTGCCAGGCTTGCTTGGTTCTAGAAAATAAAATAACTAAAAGAATATTTTCATACAAAAACAATTGGTTTGAAGTTCAGTCTTTGAGTGTGTGAATTCATTTGCTGACTGAGTGTGTACAACAAATGCTTAACACTGTCCTCTGATACTGCCTTACTGCTCGACCACACTACCACAAATAGAGAGTGAGGTGCTATCTAACTTTACCTCTGCCTACCTTTGGGGTTCCACTGGACTCTGTGCACACTATACCTCACTTTTGTATAGTATATACAGAGCCAGCTTCCTACATTGGTGGATCAGCGGTGGGATATACAACTTTGCATTTGTTGGGCTACTTGATTACCACCTGATCACACGACAGAACTCTTAAATTGTCTTTAGAATTCTGATTTTTTCAAATTGCCATTTTTGCAAAATTACTAAAAGTCTTGCTAGGGCCTTGGTTAAGTCCCTGTAGAATTTTAGAAAAATAAAAAAAGTCACTGTAGCTAGGGTTAGAAGTTTTTTTAACAATGTCTCAAAACAAGAACCCAGCTGTTAGTGAAAATAACCACAATGTCAGAGCACCAGGTTGAGGAGCTTGACCTCACCCCTTACCTTCACTTGTCTTTCAAGGAGGTAAGGTCCTTATGTAAAATTAAAAACATAGCTACGGGGTCCCATCCCACCAAACAAAAGCTCCAGGAGCTGGCTGGGTATGCTAAGGACCACCCATCTAAAAATGGTGAAGACCAATCAGATGAGGAAGAAGAGGAAGGGGGTGACCAGATAGATCAACCCCCACCACTTCATAGGGAGAGAAGGGCTCCAGTGGCCCTGAATCCAAAAATCAACCTCAGCACCTAGAAGCCACTACTACTGAGGACATGGAGGACAGCCTCAATGAGGAGGACATCCTGCTAGCCAGGTTGACCAAGAGATCAGACTCCTGGCTCTAGAAAAAGAAAGGGCAGAGATGGGCCTAGGACCCATCAATGGTGGCAGCAATTTAAATAATATAGAAAAAGAAGGATCCTATGATCCCAAAGGGATTGTCCCTAAATTTGAGGAGGGTGATATCACCAAGTGGTTCACAGCCTTTGAGAGGGCTTGTGAAGCCAGAAGGGTGAAAAAACACTCACTGGGGGGCACTCCTTTGGGCACTGTTCTCTGGTAAGTGCAGAGACAGACTTCTGACCCTTAGTGGGGCAGATGCTGGGTCTTATGACCTCATGAAGAGAACTCTGAGGGATTTGGACTCACAACTGAGTATAGAATTAGATGATTCAGGGGGGCTCAGAAAACTCAGTCAGCCCTGGGTGGAATTTGTAGACTACTCAATTAAGACACTAGATGGCTGGTTGACTGGAAGCAAAGTGCAAGATTATCTTTATAATTTGTTTATGAAAGAACACTTAAGTAATTGCATTGATGAAAAGTTGCATCAGTATCTGGTAGACCTAGGTCCAATTTCTTCCCAAGAATTGGGAAAGAAGGCGGACCATTGGGTAAAGACAAGGGTAACTAGGACGTCCAATGGGGGTGACCAAAAGAAAGGGGTTACAAAACCTCCCCAGAGGAAAGACAGTGCGCCTCTAAAAGATAAAAGTAAGGAGTCCCAGGTAGCCCCCCAAAAACCTGTCCAGAAGGGTGGGTCAAAAGACACCTCACAAACCAAAACTGGGTACCAAGGTAAGAATTGGAATCCCAACAAGGTATGGTGTCACAACTGTCAAAAAGCAGGACACCACACCAAGGACCCTAGCTGTCCTAAAAACAAAGCCCCTAGTGTAGCTCCAGGGGTTGCCAGTGTAGCTTTGGAGGGTGATTCCTCAGATGATGAAGTCCTCCTAGCCTTCAACTGGAAACTGGGCAAAAAGGTGAGTTGCAGATTCCAGGAGGGGAGTAGACACATCCACCACCTACTGGTTAATGGAATCCCAGTCACTGCCCTGAGAGATACCTGTGCCAGTCACACTGTGGTGCATGACAGGTTGGTTCTCTCAAACCAGTATGTCCCAGGAAAAACAAAAATAGTAAGGGCTGTCCCAGGGGGTGTCACTGTTAGGGCTGCGGCTGTAGTGCTCCTAGAAATAGCTGGGTTCCTTAGCTGGAGAAAGGTGGTAGTAAGTAAAGACCTCCCCCTTGATTGTCACCTTGGGAATGACCACCCAGAGGTTGGTCCGAGCCAAAAAGAGTTACTGGCCCAGTGCCAGACCTCACCCAAAAAACAGGGGGGGGGCTGAACCTGCAGCTAGTGCAGCTAAGCCCCAAAAGAAAAAGAAGAAACAGTGTAGGAAAGGTGGACAACTGTTAGCCACAGTTCCAGTGGGCCAGGAAGATTCTATCCCAGTAAGGGAGAACTCCAAAATTGGCACTGGTGAAGTCCCCCCTAGCCAACAAAAAGACCTGACTACTCAGGCAACTGTGAAGCCTGAATTGGTGGCTCCTCAGCTGGCAGAACAGAGGGTGGAAGAAGGGGGTTCACTACCAAGGGTAGTGACCCCCCCACCCTAAAACAGCAGACAGGCTGCCCAAACCCAAAGAAGCCTGTAAGTTAGCTACTCCACCTACCAGTGAAGAGCTAAAGGTGTGGTTCTGGGCACTGACAGCCGTCAGTAGCCTCTGCTGGGTGTTAGCCTTCATGGCAGCACTGTCCTTGGCATGGTGGCCTAGCCCCCCGCCAAATAGCAAGTTAGGCCCCCTGACCCTATTGGTCATGGTGGGATTGCTCAAGCTGTGGGTGACCTCTGTGGGTAAGCTGGGCTTTGCCTTAGCTAAGTTAGAATTTGCAGAGGAAGGCACCTCTGAACCCAACCTAAAAAGATGGGGTAAAGAGCTAGGAAAAGAGCATTGGGAATTAGGTCCTGAAACTGTTGAGGTAGGCCAGCTCCCCAAAGGGTCTGACCTGGAACAGAAGGATGCAAGGCAGAGTAGGCCCTGCAACTTTCAAACCACTTCCTCTACTCTTCCTCGCCTGAAAGACTAGGAAGACTCTACCAGCTTTGGCTGAGTCTCCTGGCCATAGGGCGGGAGGGGGGGGGGGGGGAAGTGTCTTGTGTAGGAGAGTGGGTTTCTGTTGCAGTAAACCCCCAATTTTTGCCAGACTACTGATGCACTTTTGACTTGATGTGCCCTGGGTCCCTGCCAATCAGGTTCCAGGGCATGTGTTCTTTCCCCAAAACTAACCCAATTGGCATCTCTGGCCACAGGTCAGCCCCTGGTAAATGGTACCACAGGTACCCAGGGCACTGTGACCAGGGAAGACCTCTAAGGGCTGCAGCACTTATTGTGCCACCCTTATAGGCCCTGTACCTACCTACACCCACACACACACACCTACACACACACCTACACACACACCTACACACACACCTACACACACACCTACACACACACCTACACACACACCTACACACACACCTACACACACACCTACACACACACCTACACACACACCTACACACACACCTACACACACACCTACACACACACCTACACACACACCTACACACCTACACACCTACACACACCTACACACACACACCCCTCCCCCCCCCCCTTTGCAGGCTGCGTGTTTTGGTGCAGAACAAAGTGAAGAGTCGACATGGCACACATTCCTGTGTGCCATGCCTACAACCCACTGCCCTGGCATAGATCAGTCACTCCTCTAGCTGGGTGCCCTATACCAGTGGTGAGGGTACAGGTGCATGAGCCCTGTACCCCTACAGTGTCTAAGTCCATTCTTATGCAAAAACAACAGTTGATGGACAGAATGCAGAACAATGTCATACATTCACCCCAGTACAGAGATCTGGGCCTAAATCCATCGTTTTTTTGCTCACCATGCCATTCCAGTTTGAACCCAGCCATATGCAAATCAGTCTTGACCCTGTGCCTCATGGGAACAGTCCAGCCCGAACTGCCAAGCCAGGTCCTCCCTGGACTGGAAACAAGCATCCTAGGACCGGTTTCGGGGTTTCACCCCTCTTCAGCCAGGATAGCTTGATTCCAGTGGCATGGAGAGCACGGTTTCCGGTCCAGGGAAGACATGGCTTGGCAGTTCGGGCTGGACTGTTCCCATGAGGCACAGGGTCAGACTGATTTGCATATGGCCATGTCTGAACTGGGGTGGCGGAGTGAGCTAAAGAATGATGATGGATTAAACCCAGATCAGTTGACTGGGGGTGAGTGCTTGCAATGTTCAACACTCCGTCCATCATCCCCTTTGGTTTTGCTAAGTCCATTCTTAGACACTAAGTGCAGTGCTGCCATTAAGAGTATATGGTGCTGGGAGCTTGTCATTACGAACTCCACAGCACCATAATGGCTACACTGAAAACTGGGAAGTTTGGTATCAAACTTCCCAGCTCATTAAACCCACACTGATGCCAGTGTGGGATTTAATGAAAAATGCACACAGAGGGCATCTTAGAGATGCCCCCTGAAAAACGACCAGCCTCTGGTGGGTTCCCTGACTGGTACACACCAGCCAGCCACCACGAGACATGTTTCTGGACCCCTAGGGTGGGAGCCTTCGCTCCCCGAGCCCAGAAACAAAGCCTTTCCTGGGCGGAGGTTTTAACACCTCCCCCAGGCTAGGAAGAGCCATCTGTGGCAGGGGAGCTTCAAAGGCCTGTCAGCCTTTGTAATGCGACCCCAGGATCTCCTGCTATCAGGAGCAGGCCCCCTTCCTGTCTCCCCTCCTTTTAGGCGGGAAGACAGGCGGGAAAAACTAGCCAGCCCAGAAGGTATGCCCGCCTCTGCCAACTCCACCGCTCAGGTGGGGGAGGTGAGGTGAAGCCCTCTCTTCAGTGCCCGCCATCTTGCAGATGGCAGGCACTCCCCAATCTGGATTAGGGATTGTGCTCACTCCCCCACGTGGGGTGAGCACACCAAGGGTGTAGTCACCCTAAGGTCAGTAGCCTATTGGCTACTGACCTCGAGACCCCTAAATACAGCAGTATTTAGGGGGCAGCCCTGAACCAAGAAAGCAGATTCCCGCAACCCAAGAAGAAAAAGGGCGAAAGAAGACGCCCAGCAGAGGAGACTGCAGAGAACAACTGACTTAGCCCCAGCCCTACCGGCCCGTCTGCCGTTTCCAGACATCCTGCGCCAAAAATAGTCTTGTCCTGCAGCCAGCGACCTCCAGAACCCCTGGGAGGACTGACTGCCTTCAACAAATACCGGATCTCCTGTGAACAGCAGCTCTGTTCAGAAGAAACACCAAAGAAAGACTCCGAGCCTGCTGAGGAAAAAGAAACCAAACGCCTGGAACCACCACTGCACCCGTCGCCTACGGCCCGAGTTAAAGTGGCCCACCGGTCCCAGCGAGGTCCCCCAGCACTCCAGAGTCCGAGCCCACCGTGGGTTGACCCCCTCCAGGACTCCCCGATGTCGCCTGCAGCCTCTGCACGGAGGACCCCCCCCTCCAACCGCGAGTGGCCCGTTAAGGTGAAATCCGACCTCAAAAGCCACCCCTGCATCCAGCCGCCCTGCGCCCTGGAGAAAAGAACCTGAGGTGCACCTACGTCCCCGAGCCCTCCAACTTACCTGCCCAGCTGTTGGTTCCTCCCGGACGTCTTCCTGGACCGATGACGGATAAAATCCAGAAACATGTGTCTAGAGATGTACAGCACTAACCTGCACCAACTTTGGTGGAACACTCCAGCAAAATACCAAGTAAGCATTTACCATAATGCTAAGGGGCGAACTGTGCTGGGAGGTTAAGCAGTGTGCTACCACCCCTTCATGTCTTCCTGGACCGAGCCTGCAGCTGAAAACCAAAACCGAAAATCCCCATTGAAAACAACAGGGCACCCGATGCCAAAACAGCACCCTGCAGCCAGCCGCCCCTGCGCTGCTGCGGGTGCACTTTGTGTGCTAAACCGGATCCCCTTTGCCCTGAGCCTAAGACCAGGAGCTTGGCTCCCACAACCAAGTGGCCTGCTTGTCAGCAGCCACCAACCGGAGGCCCCCTATCCCCCATTGGATAACATTGGGCCTCAGCACTCTGCACCCGGCCGCCCTAGTGCCGCTGAGGGTGTAACTAGAGCGCATCCTTGACCCTGGGGGACCCCCGAGTCTACCCCCAGAACCTCAACTCCCACTACCAAATACTTACCTCAAAACCGATAACACTATTTTCCTCTATAGGATAAGATTGACTCTTTTTTCTTGGAAAAGTTTTTAAGTGTGGAGTTTGAAAACCTAAAGAAATTCTTTAAAATTGCACTAACAAAAGGAAAATGCTACTTACCCAGTAAGCATCTGTTCTTGGCATATAGAGCTGTAGAGTCGTATGCTATGCATAGATCGTCATCTAGTGTTGGGTCCGGATGTTTGCACTTTTGTTTTTCTTCGAAGAAGTCTTTCCAGACACGAGGTAGGTGGCTCCTCATTTCGGTGATAGTGCGCATAGGCATTGACTCCATTGTTGGATTGTTTTCCCGCAGAGGGTGATAATGGAGTTAGTAAGAGTAGTAAAAAGGAGATGTCCATGAATGCATGTATCTAAGTAAGATGTTACTGCAACAGGTATAGGTACCCGGGGAGGAGGGTGGGCACATATGACTCTACAGCTCTATATGCCAAGAACAGATGCATACTGGGTAAGTAGCATTTTCCGTTCGAGGCATATGAGCTGTAGATCATATGCTATGCATAGACTATATAGCAGTTATCTCCCAATGCGGTGGCTAACCTGTATCTTTTGCAGTGGTCTGAAATAGTGTACGTAAAACTGCCTGGCCCACTCTAGCTTGTTGTTTTGCTAACACATCTACACAATAGTGTTTTGTGAATGTGTGAGGAGTAGATCATGTTGCAGCTTTGCATATGTCATCTATGGGTATATTGCCTAAGAATGCCATAGAAGCCCCTAATTTGCGTGTAGAATGTGCTCTAGGGGGAACTGTTAACGTTTGTTTTGCTTTTGCATAGCATATTTGAATGCATTTAACTATCCACCTTGCAATACCTGATTTTGATATTGGATTGCCTTTATGTGGTGGAGCAAAAGCAACAAAAAGTAGCTTAGTCTTTCTAACAGGTTTTGTTCTTTCAATGTAATATAGAAACGCTCTTTTTACATCTAAGGTGTGAAGAGCACACTCTGCCACAGAATCTGGTTGAGGGAAGAACACAGGCAACTCAACAGATTGGTTGATATGAAAAGCAGAAATGACTTTAGGTAGAAATTTGGGGTTAGTCCTAAGAACCACTTTGTTTTGATGTATTTGTAAAAATGGTTCTTCTACTGTTGGTGCATGAAGCTCACCCACTCTTCTTAGAGATGTGATAGCTATGAGGAAAGCTACCTTCCAAGTGAGAAATTGCAGCTCACATCTATGCAATGGTTCAAAAGGCGGACCCATGAGTCTTGTAAGAACGATGTTGAGATTCCACACTGGGGCAGGTGAAAGTCTGGGGGGGAAAGACTCTTTTGAGTCCTTCCATGAAAGCCTTAATAGCAGGCACTCTAAAAAGAGACAAATGTCTGTTCTGCAGATATGCAGCTATCGCAGCAAGATGTAAGCGTATGGATGTATACGCTAAATTGGAACGCTGTAGATGTAATAGATAACAAATGTTGTTTTGGATTGAAGCGTCGAGTGGATTGACTTGATTGTTATTACAGTAAATCATAAACCGCTTCCATTTTGCTGCATAGCATGCCCTTGTGGTAGGACGTCTAGCCTCTTTGATGATATTCATGCAATCTGGGGAAAGATTGAGGTAGCCAAATTCTAAGCTGTCAGGTGCCAGATCGCAAGGTTGAGATGACTGGGATCTGGATGCCTTATTCCTCCATGGTTCTGAATGAAGAGATTGGGAGTGAGATGGAGTTTTTGGTGGGGAACTACTGACAACTCCAAGAGGGTTGTGAACCAGGGTTGACGGGTCCATGTGGGAGCAACTAGGATTAGTGTCAGAGAGTGCTGTTTGAGCTTCAGAACCACTAATGGAATGGGTGGGAGAGGTGGAAAAGCATAGGCAAATATCCCTGACCAATTCATCCATAGTGCATTGCCTTTGGACAATGGGTGTGGATCCCTGGATGCAAAGTTTGGGCATTTTGCGTTTAAGTGGGTGGCGAACAGATCTATGTCTGGGAAGCCCCACATTCGTAAGAATGGGAGGAGAACTTGAGGGTGGAGTTCCCATTCGTGGATCTGTTGTCGTTGACGACTGAGCAGATCTGCAATGTAGTTGTTTACTCCTGGAAGGTGTTCCACAAGGAGATATATTTTGTAAGGTATGGCCCATCTCCAGATCCTCTGGGCTAACTATGAGAGCTGGAGAGAGTGTGTCCCCCCCTGTTTTTGTATGTAGTACATTGCTGTCATGTCTGTGCGAATTAGGACAGCTTTGCCTACTAGATGAAGTTGAAAAGCTTTCAACGCTAGAAAAATTGCTAGCAGTTCTAGATGGTTTATGTGGAGTTGCTTTTGTTGAAGAGTCCACATGCCTTGGATGGTATGTTTTTGTAGTTGAGCTCCCCAACCAGTGAGCGAAGCGTCTGCTGTTAGCACTATCTGTGGAACTGGGTCGACGAATGGCCGCCCCTTGGAAAGGTTTTTTGTATTCCACCACTGCAGAGAGCGATGGGTGCTGCCGTCTACCAACACTAGATCTGATATCTGACCTTGAGCCTGGTTCCACTGACGTTCTAAGCATTCCTGGAGGGGACGCATTTGGAGTCTTGCGTAAGGAACGATTAAAATGCAAGACGCCATCATTCCTATCAATTGCATGAACACTCGAGCTGGTAACGAGTGTTGTAACTGAAACAGAGATTAGAGTCTGCATGTTGCGGATTCGGACTGGGTTGGGACACACTAGAGCTTTTTGAGTGTCTATTGTGGCTCCTAGATACAGTTGTGTATTGGATGGTTGGAGATTTGACTTGGTGAGGTTTACAGTAAATCCAAGGTCGTGAAGCAGTTGGACAGTTTTTTGAGTTTGGCGTAGGCAGCTTTGCTGCGAGCTGGCTTTTATGAGCCAGTCGTCTAGGTAAGGGAACACGTGAATGTGCTGTCTCCTTAGATGAGCCGCGACTACTGCTAGGCATTTGGTGAAAACCCTGGGTGCGGTAGTTACTCCAAATGGGAGGACCTTGAATTGATAATGTTGGCCGTCTACCAGAAACCTGAGGTATTTCTGGTGAGCAGGGTGAATGGGAATATGGAAATAGGCGTCCTTTAAGTCCAGAGTGGACAGAAAGTCGCCTTGCTGAAGGAGTGGGAGCACTTGTTGGAGTGTGATCATGTGAAAGTGTTCCGACTGAATGTATAGATTTAGTTCTCTGAGGTCTAGTATGGGCCTGAAAGAGCCATCTTTTTTGAGAATTAAAAAGTACAGGGAGTATACCCCGGTCCCCTGATATTGTAATGGGACTGCTTCTATAGCATGTTTTTCCAAGAGAGAGAGAACCTCTTGCTTTAGAAGGGCAAGATGCTCTTGTGACATTGCATATGATCTTGGAAGAATATCTGGGGGAGTGTGTGTAAGCTCCAGGCAGTAACCATATTGGATAATTTGTAGTACCCACTTGTCTGAGGTGATTGAATTCCATTCAGGTAGGAATTGAGAGAGGCGTCCCCCGACAGGAGTTGAATGATCGGGGGGTAACAGAAGGAAGTCACTGTTTGTTTGAAGGGGAAGTGCGTGTGGAGTTGCCTCTGCCTCTTCCCTTACCGTTGTTTCCTCTGAAACCACCTCTAAAATAACCTCTTGAAGAGGGGGATTGGTTGTTACCCTTGTAGGATATATTTTTGGAACCACCCCTATAAAAAGAGCGGAGAAAGGAACCCCTAGTGGCAGGCAATTGTAAAGCCCCCATGGACTTTGCGACCTCTGTGTCTTTTTTCATCTCCTCCAGCGAGGTATCAACCGCTGGGCCAAATAGATGTTCTTTGTCGAATGGTTGGTTGAGGATGGAGGTTTGCACCTCAGGCTTGAATCCTGAGATTCTCAACCAAGCATGTCTGCGTAGGAGTACACTGGTGTTTACTGCACGAACTGCTGTATCTGCTGCGTCCAGGGCACGCCTGATTGAGGTATTAGTGATAAGTTTACCTTCTTGGATAAGGTCATTGGCCTTAGTTTTGTGTTCGTCAGGTAAGAATTGCATGAGTTTTTCTAACTCATCGTAATGAGCCCTATCATAGCGAGCCAACAGAGCTTGGGCGTTGGCAATGCGCCAGTGATTTTCCGCTTCTGAAGCCACTCTTTCGCCCAAGGCATCAATAAGCTTAGACTCCTTGTTAGATTTGGGGGTTTCTAGTTGGCAGAGGTAGGTACCTTTGACCAAATAGGGACCCTTGCGTCTAGTCAGGGTAAGGGGGTACGCTCCTAAAATAACCCCTGCTCACCCCCTTGGTAGCTTGGCACGAGCAGACCGGCTTATCTCAGAGGCAGTGTGCAAAGCATTTGTGAACACATACAGTAATCAAGTGACAACACTACAGATGGACACCACACCAGTTGTATATTAAAAATAAGTATCTTTTATATAGATTTAACACAAGACCACAAACGACAAAAATCCACAATACTGTACTTCAAAAATGGTAAATTAGCTCAGTTCTCTTAAGATGGTAAATGCGACACTTTGAGTTCAATGTACCTTTGGATGCGTAACGCTATACAACGAAAGTGTTGCAGGGAAGGTGATGCGTCGGTTCCTTACACGCAAGAACGGTGATGCGTCGGGGATGCGTCGGTTCTTCTCGGCGTGGGGAGGTGATGCGTCGGTTTCTTACTGCGCTTCCGTGGCGATGCGACCAGCAACGCCGTGATGCGATGAAGATCCGGTGCAATGAAACAAAGATGGCGTCTTCTTCTTGATGCGACACGATGCGTGCAGGCCCGACGGCGACTCAACGATTCTTCTGAGCCGCGACAGGCCCTGCGACACGCTTCCCGGTGATGCGGCGGCGTCTGATGCGACGTCGATCCTCTTCTCCGGCGATGCGAGGCGCTTCGGCGATGCGACAGCTGCAGCGGCGACACCCTTCTTCAGCGATGCGACGACAGCGGCTGCGACACGCTTCTCCGATGATGCGACGTCGATCCTCTTCTCCGGCGATGCGAGGCGCTTCTGCGTTGCGAAGCGACAGCGCCAACACCCTTCTTCAGCGATGCGACAACAGCGGCTGCAGCGGCGACACGCTTCTTCTTCGTGAGTCGCGCTTCCAGATCCTTGCGACACGCAGTCCCTCAGAAGGCCCAACACAACAGCAGGCACTTCCAAAGAACTCTTGGGGAGCTGGTGGGTGAAGTCTGTTGTCCCTGAGACTTCAGCAGGAGGCAAGCTCTTTCTCAACCCTTGGAGATCTTTTACAAGTTGATGAAAGTACACACAAAGTTCCTTTCTCCTTTCTTTGGCAGTCAGGCAACCACTGCAGGCCAATCCCCCAAACAGCACTCAGCTTAGGGATAGTCTCCTCCTCAGTTTCTCTGGTTCCTCTCCTCAGCAAAGGTTCTTCTTGTTTCCCAAAGTGATCTAGAGTTCTGGGGTTTGGGTCCCCTCTTTTTATACTCATTTTCCCTTTGTTCTCTGAAGGCAGAGAGGCCTTTGCCTAGTCCAAACCAGTTCTGGTCAGTCCTGGAGCACTTTGTTGACAAGACTCCTTCTTTCCTTTTACAGTGTAGGCCAGGGACATCAGACGCACCACAGGAGGTGGAGCCAGCATTGTGGAGGGAAGGCACAGCCCTATTCAGGTCCCAGGTGCAACTCCTCCCACCCATCTCCATGCAGATCTCTCTATTCAGCCCTGTGCTGACTCACCCTGTCTCCTGGAATCCCCCAGCCCGTCACTCACAAACCAGACAAGGAATACACAACCTAGCAGAGGTAGGCTTTGATAGTTAGGCAAGAAAATACCTACTTTCTAAAAGTGGTATTTTCAAACACAATGTTAAAACCAACTTCACTAAAAGATGTATTTTATCATTCTGAGTTCAGGCATACTAAATTCGTTTTTCTACCATGTTCCCTGGGTCAGTTAGGATTATAAGATGTAATAATCAAGCTGCCCATTCTGGCCCTATGGGGAACAGGTAGCCTTGCAATAGTGAAAAACGAAAATGGCTGTAATTCACTATTGGGACATGCCACACACACCAGGGCATGTCCTACCTTATACTTACAATGCACCCTGCCCTTGGGCCTACCATAGGGGTGTCTGATATGAAGAAAAGGAAGGTTTAGGGACTGGCAAGTGGGTGCACTTGCCCAGTCAACATGGCCGTACCAGACTGCACACAGGCTCTGCAATGGCAGACCTGAGAGACACTTTTACAGGCTGCTTCTGTGGGTGGCACAACCAGTGCTGCAAGCCCACCAGCAGCATTTGGTTTACAAGCCCTGGGCACACTCAGTGCACTGTACTAGGGTCTGACAAGTAAACCAAACCAACCAATCATGGAATCACTAATCCATACATCAATTTACCATAGGGAGCACTTGCACTGTGGCACTGAATAGCAGTGGCACAGTGCCCAAAGCATCTATAACCAGCAAAAACACGAGGCAACAGCAAAAAAATGGAAGGGAGACCTACGCCAACAGTGCCAGGTCTAACATGTGTCCCCTCCAGCTGAAATGTGGGGAGAACTACCCTACCTCCTGGGAGTTCTCTTCACTAAGGCGGAAAAATCTGGACAGACCATCAGCATTGGCGTGTTCTGTACCAGGGCGGTGTTCCACCGTGAAGTCCATCCCCTGTAGGGAAATGGACCACCTCAACAGCTTTGGATTCTCACCCCTCATCTGCATCAACCATCTGAGGGGCCTGTGGTCTGTCTGAACCCGGAAGTGAGTCCCAAACAGGTATGGTCTCAGCTTCTTCGGCGCCCAGACCACAGCAAATGCCTCGTGCTCAATTGCACTCCACCTCTGTTCCCGTGGAAGTAACCTCCTACTGATGAAGGCTACGGGTTGATCTAGGCCCTCATTTATCTGTGACAAAACAGCCCCCACACCATGCTCTGAAGCGTCTGTTTGAACGATAAACTCTCTTGAGAAGTTGGGTGCCAGGAGCACGGGCGCCATGCACATGGCAGTTTTCAGGGCCTCAAAAGCTTTCTGACAGGTGTCAGTCCAAATCACTTTCTTGGGCTGCTTCCTGGAAGTCATCTCTGTCAAGGGTGCAACGATGCTGCCATACCCCTTGACAAACCTCCTGTAATACCCGGTGAGTCCTAAAAGGCTCTCACCTCTGTCTGGGTCTTGGGTGGGGGGAGTGGGGGATCTCCCAAGCCAGGATGGTCTCAATCTTGGGCTGTAGGGGCGCCACCTGGCCGCTCCCAACCTGGTGTCCCAAGTACACCACGGAACCCTGCCGATCTGGCACTTACTCGCCTTGATCGTGAGGCCTGCCCTCCGCAGCGCCATCAACACTTCCCAGAGGTGGCGCAGATGTTCTTCCCAACTGGCGCTGAACACTGCAATGTCATCCAGGTAGGCGGCACTGAACTCTTCCAGTCCAGCCAACACCTGGTTGACCAACCTCTGAAAGGTGGCAGGGGCATTCTTCATCCCAAAGGGCATAACCCGGAACTGGTAGTGCCCATCTGGGGTGGAGAATGCTGACCTCTCTCTTGCCCCATCAGTCAAGGCGATCTGCCAGTACCCAGACGTTAGATCAAACGTGCTGAGGTACCGGGCAGCCCCTAACCGATCGATGAGCTCATCAGCTCTGGGGATGGGGTGCTTGTCAGTCCTCGTGACTGAATTGAGCCCTCGGTAGTCCACACAGAACCGGAGTTCTGGCATGGCACCCGGTGCGGCAGCCTTTGGGACCAAGACCACTGGGCTGGCCCAAGGACTGTTAGAGGACTCAATCACCCCTAGCGCAAGCATCTTGGAGACCTCCTCCTTGATGCAAGCTCTCACCCTGTCAGTTACCCTGTAAGTTTTGTGCTTAACAGGAGGACTGTCTCCAGTGTCCACATCATGGATGCACCACTCAGTGACACTGGGGATCAGGGAGAACAGATCAGAAAACTGTGCCAGCAACTGGTGACAGTCATTCTGTTGCTCAGGGTGGAAGAGAGGTTCACACCATCCACTGACCCATCTTGCTCTGTCGCCGACAGGAGGTCAGGAAGAGGTTCAGTCTCCTCCTCCATTCCAGCATCTGTCGCTAAGAGCATGCCCACTTCGGACCTCTCCAAGTGGGGCTTCAGGCGGTTGACATGCAGGACCCGCAAGGGGTTCCTGGGAGACCGCAAGTCCACAAAGTAGGTAACAGGACTCTTGCGCTCCACCACCTCAAATGGTCCGGTCCACTTATCCTGGAGCGCACAGGGCTCCACTGGGGCCATGACCCACACTTTCGGACCAGGCTGAAGCTCTACCAGAGTGGCATTCTGGTCGTACCACCGCTTCATCTCCTCCTGGCTGGCTTCCAGATTCGCCTCAGCGAGTTGCCTGAAACGCCTAGTCCGGTTCCTGAAGGCCAGCATGTAGCTATATACATCCTGGGGAGGTTTCGTGGGAGATTGCTCCCAGCCTTCCTTGACCAGACTCAGAGGTCCTCTCACTGGGTGACCATAGAGAAGCTCAAAAGGACTGAACCCTAGAGATTTCTGTGGCACCTCACGGTATGCAAAGAGCAGGCATGGTAAGAGGACGTCCCACTTATGCCTCATAGGTTCCTCAAGACCCATAATCATGCCTTTTAGGGTCCGGTTGAATCTCTCATCCAACCCATTTCCTTGGGGGTGGTAAGGAGTGGTGAACTTATAAGTTACCCCACACTCCTGCCACAGGGACTTCATATACGTGGAAATGAAGTTTGTACCTCGGTCAGACACTACCTCTCTAGGGAATCCCACTCGGGGAATTTTCTCCCATCAGTGCCTGTCCCACCATGGGGGCCGTCACTGTCCTCAGAGGTATGGCTTCCGTGTACCGGGTGGCATGGTCCACCAAGACCAGGATGAACCTGTTGCCCATGGCTGTCTTGGGGTCCAGTGGCACCACAATGTCAATACCTACCCGTTCAAAGGGGGTGCTGACCACAGGGAATGGCTGGAGAGGAGCCTTTTGCTTCCTCCCACTTTTTCCACTTGCCTGGCAAGTCTGACAGGTCCTGCAGTGAGTATCTGAACTCCTGCGCATTTGGGGCCAATAAAAGTGGGTGACAAGCCTCTCAAAGGTCTTGTCCTGCCCCAAATGTCCTGCTAACGGCACATCATGAGCCAGCCCCAGTAGGAAGGTTCTGAAGCGCTGGGGTACCACCAGCACACGGGCTGACCCAGGCTCAGCAACCTTAGGCTCAGTATACAGGAGATCATTCTCCCAGTAGATCCAATGTGATCCAGACTGATCACCTGCTGCCTGGTCTGCAGCCTGCTGCTGCAAACCCACAAGAGAAGGGCACTTCTGCTCCGCGCAGAACTCTCCCCTGGAGGGTCCTCCTTCTTGCTGCCAATGGGTCAGCTCAGGCAGGTCTCCCAGTTCAGCTACCTGTTCCCCTGTAGGCTCCAGGGCATCCCCCCCTCAGGGTCTACCTCCTCCTGGACCGTGGGAACTTCGGGGGCCGGTTTCCCGCGCCCCCTGCCTCTTCTCTTTAAGGCAGGCTCCTGGGCCCCCCTCTGAGGCTCCAGGTCCTCTTGAACACCCTTACTGACTGCCATGGACCGTGTGGTCACACACGCCCAGTCAGGCAGACCCAACATCTCCAAATGAGCACTTCGCTCCACCTTAGCCCACGGTGAGCTCTCCAAATCGTTCCCCAACGAACAGTCAACAGGCATGGCTGGCCTCACAGCTACTTGAAGAGTACCAGAGACCACCCCCCCCCCCCACTCAAAGGGAACCTGAGCCACCTTGCAGTGGCTCTCTGTGTTGTCAGCGGCAACAACTGGGTAAAATGCATTGGGGACAACCTGCTCTTCAGACACCAGGTGACACTTGACAGCTGTCACACTGGCTCCTGTGTCTCGAAGAGCCTCCACTCTATGGCCATTGATGGTCACGCACTGCCTGTACTTCTTAGTGTTATCAGGCAGTTGGGTCCTGGGGACCACCTCACAGTCTCCTAAAGAGACAAGGGACATTTCTGCGGGACCCCACCCACCTTGGACACCCCTCTCCTCCCCTAGGGCTACACTCGCCATCTGCCGGGGTGGAGCACCAGTGGGTGCTGTCTTTCCAAACTGTGGGCACTGGGGATCAACCGACTTATGACCCACTTCCCCACACTTGTAGCACCTCAGGGGTCCCCTGGGAACAGGCCTACCTGTCGGGCCCCCGTGCTTCTTCTCAGGGGAGGCTGGGAACCCTTCCCTTGGGGATTACTTTGGGGCCCTTTCTGGAACTCCCTCTGTTTACCCTTGTCCCCCCCACTCTTCTGCTGGGGACCCTGCCCACTCTTGGCAGAGTCTCCCACGTGACCCTTGTGGACCCGGGTGCTCACCCAGCGGTCCGCCTCCTCAGCAAGCTTCCTAGGGTTAGTCAGCCTGCTATCAATCAGGTGCTGGCGTAGCTCTGGAAAACAATTACTTGACAAGTGCTCCCATGCAATTAAATCAAAGAGCCCCTCAAAATCATTCACTTTGCTACCCTTCACCCAACCATCCAATGCTCTGCAAAAGAAAGTGACATATTCTACCCAGGTACCGGTCTCCACCTTCTTGCAATTTCTAAACCTCTGTCTATACAATTCAGGAGTCAACCCATACCTGGACATCAATGCATCTTTCATGTGGCTATAAGAATTATGGACTTCAGAAGGCAAGTCCAACAGTGTGTCCCGCCCCTCACTAAGGAACCGCCCCCACAACCCCGCTCCCCAATCCTTCTCAGGGACCCGGTGGGAAGACATGGCTACCTCATAGGCTTTGAACCACTGCCCAATATCATCATTCTTATAAAACTCTCTCACCACATCTTTAGGAATATACACCCTTGCTTCAACAGGAATGGACGGTGTGCTGCCACCGGAGGGAGTAGCTTCTAGCTTTCAACTCCAACTCCCTCAAACTTTTCTCATGCTCCAACTGCATTCTCTTTTCTTCCAGGGCCAATCTCCTATTCTCTAACTCCAGGTGCCCACCAACTTGAGCTTGGCAAGCTCCAATTCGTGCATCCTGTTTTCCTTCCTGTCCGCCAACTCCTCTGGGGACAGGCCTTTGGCAGAAACACTGCTACCTACTGGGGAAGTTCCTCTCCTCCCCTCTGGACCCAATGGCACCTCCAGCTGCTCATCTGCATTCTCAGCCCCTTCCTCATTCTCAGGGGTATTCCTTGCTTCAACCCAGGCCCTCAGCGCCTTTTGGAACTCATCCTTCTTGGAGAGACCGGTCATAGCAACTTTAAATTTCCTGCAGAAGTGCTTGAGCTGTTTCACATTGTAGCATTCTAGTTTCTCCTCTTCCCAATCAAAATCAACAGATGCTATGGATGCTGCTTTATCTATGGTGGTTAAACTTGGCAGTTCTTGGCAAAAATAGAAAATACCAGAAAAGACAATCTACCAAAAGTATGTGGTCGCCTTTTGGTCTGCACTCACTAGTAGTGTTCATCAATCACTGTATATGAGTCACAAATGCAAGTCCAGAATCCTCACCTCGGACCACCAATGTTAGATTTGGGGGTCTCTAGTTGGCAGAGGTAGGTACCTTTGACCAAATAGGGACCCTTGCGTCTAGTCAGGGTAAGGGGGTACACTCCTAAAATAACCCCTGCTCACCCCCTTGGTAGCTTGGCACGAGCAGACCGGCTTATCTCAGAGGCAGTGTGTAAAGCATTTGTGAACACATACGGTAATCAAGTGACAACACTACAGATGGACACCACACCAGTTGTATATTAAAAATAAGTATCTTTTATATAGATTTAACACAAGACCACAAACGACAAAAATCCACAATACTGTACTTCAAAAATGGTAAATTAGCTCAGTTCTCTTACGATGGTAAATGCGACACGGAGTTCAATGTACCTTTGGATGCGTAACGCTATACAACGAAAGTGTTGCAGGGAAAGTGATGCGTAGGTTCCTTACACGCAAGAACGGTGATGCGTCGGGTCCCTACTGATGCGTAGGGGATGCGTCGGTTCTTCTCGGCGTGGGGAGGTGATGCGTCGGTTTCTTACTGCGCTTCCGTGGCGATGCGACCAGCAACGCCGTGATGCGATGAAGATCCGGTGCAATGAAACAAAGATGGCGTCTTCTTCTTGATGCGACACGATGCGTGCATGCCCAACGGCGACAACGATTCTTCTGAGCCGCGACAGGCCCTGCGACACGCTTCCCGGTGATGCGGCGGCGTCTGATGCGACGTCGATCCTCTTCTCCGGCGATACGAGGCGCTTCAGCAATGCGACAGCTGCAGCGGCGACACCCTTCTTCAGCGATGCGACGACAGTGGCTGCGGCGGCGACACGCTTCTCTGATGATGCAGCGGCGTCTGATGCGACGTCGATCCTCTTCTCCGGCGATGCGAGGCGCTTCTGCATTGCGAAGCAACAGCGGCGACACCCGTCTTCAGCGATGCAACAGCGGCGGCGACACGCTTCTTCTTCGTGAGTCGCGCTTCCAGCTCCTTGCGACACGCAGTCCCTCAGAAGGCCCAACACAACAGCAGGCACTTCCAAAGAACTCTTGGGGAGCTGGTGGGTGAAGTCTGTTGTCCCTGAGGCTTCAGCAGGAGGCAAGCTCTTTCTCAAGCCATTGGAGATCTTTTACAACTTGATGAAAGTACACACAAAGTTCCTTTCGCCTTTCTTTGGTAGTCAGGCAACCACTGCAGGCCAATCCCCCAAACAGCACTCAGGTTAGGGATAGTCTCCTCCTCAGTTTCTCTGGTTCCTCTCCTCAGCAAAGGTTCTTCTTGTTTCCCAAAGTGATCTAAAGTTCTGGGGTTTGGGTCCCCTCTTTTATACTCATTTTCCCTTTGTTCTCTGAAGGCAGAGAGGCCCTTGCCTAGTCCAAACCAGTTCTGGTCAGTCCTGGAGCACTTTGTTGACAAGACTCCTTCTTTCCTTTCACAGTGTAGGCCAGGGACATCAGACGCACCACAGGAGGTGGAGCCAGGATTGTGGAGGGAAGGCACAGCCCTATTCAGGTCCCAGGTGCAACTCTCACCCACCTCCATGCAGATCTCTCTATTCAGCCCTGTGCTGACTCACCCTGTCTCCTGGAATCCCCCAGCCCCTGTCACTCACAAACCAGACAAGGAATACACAACCTAGCAGAGGCAGGCTTGGATAGTTAGGCAAGAAAATACCTACTTTCTAAAAGTGGTATTTTCAAACACAGAATGTTAAAACCAACTTCACTAAAAGATGTGTTTTATCATTCTGAGTTCTGGCATACTAAATTCGTTTTTCTACCATGTTCCCTGGGTCAGTTAGGATTATAAGATGTAATAATCAAGCTGCCCATTCTGGCCTATGGGGAACAGGTAGCCTTGCAATAGTGAAAAACGAAAATGGCTGTAATTCACTATTAGGACATGCCACACACACCAGGGCATGTCCTACCTTATACTTACAATGCACCCTGCCCTTGGGCCTACCATAGGGGTGTCTGATATGAAGAAAAGGGAAGGTTTAGGGACTGGCAAGTGGGTGCACTTGCCCAGTCAACATGGCCGTACCAGACTGCACACAGGCTCTGCAATGGCAGACCTGAGACACACTTTTACAGGCTGCTTCTGTGGGTGGCACAACCAGTGCTGCAAGCCCACCAGCAGCATTTGGTTTACAAGCCCTGGGCACACTCAGTGCACTGTACTGGGGTCTGACAAGTAAACCAAACCAACCAATCATGGAATCACTAATCCATACATCAATTTACCATAGGGAGCACTTGCACTGTGGCACTGAATAGCAGTGGCACAGTGCCCAAAGCATCTATAACCAGCAAAAACACATGAGGCAACAGCAAACAAATGGAAGGGAGACCCACGCCAACAGTGCCAGGTCTAACACTCCTTATCAGGAGGAGGAGCCTCACCTGTGGTTTGTGAGTTAGCTCTCGTGCGAGCATTGGAAACCACAAGAGAGTCTAAAGGCAACTGACCTCTGATGTAAACAGGGTTTGTGGGTGAAGGTTTATATTTTTTCTCGACTCTAGGTGTAATTATTCTTGCCCTCACAGGATCTTTAAATATCTCGTCTGTGTGTTTCAACATACCTTTTAGCATAGGTAAGGTATGAGTGGCTCTCTGAGAGGAACTAAGTGTCTCAGAGAGGAAATCTCTTCTAAAGGCTCTTTATGCAGCTCCACCCCATGATATTGAGCAGCCCTGTTAAGGAGCTCAATGTACCCAATGTTATCAGGTGGGGAGGGTCTAGACGGGTACAAATCAGGGTCATTATCTGGGCTTGGGTCAGTATGATAATCCTCCCAAGGGTCAATGTCCTGTGGCCTACCTTGATCTTCCTCCTCATCCCCGTCATCCTGTGGGTCAGGTGTAAGTGGTGATGGTGGTGAATTTGATGGTGCAATAAGTAAATTGGGATCAGTGGGGGAAGGAGGTGGAATGTAAGGTGGAGAAGGGTTAGTGCTCACACTTTTGCTTTTGAGAGGAATGTGGCAGTCCTCTGGTTGGTCCACTCGCTGGTCTATCTTCCATTTTTTTGGAAGAGTGGCATGGATATGTCCTGTATCAGGGTTGATCACAAGTTTTTTCTGCTTTGGATCCGAAGGCGGGTCATCGGGTCGGGGCTCTTTAGACAAAGTATCTTTATCTTTAGTTGTTTGTTTCGGCGTCGAAGGTTTCGGCTCCGAGTCTTTCGGCGTCTGAGGTTTCGGCTCCGAGCTTTTCGGTGTCTAAGGCAGAGTCTTCGGCAACGGTGGAATTGTGACCAACACATGTTTAGATTTGGGTTTCGGTGCCGAAGGTGTTTTTCGGCACCGGAGTGGGGCCGACTCGAGCCC
This sequence comes from Calotriton arnoldi, assembly GCA_963921515.1. Taxonomy (NCBI): domain Eukaryota; kingdom Metazoa; phylum Chordata; class Amphibia; order Caudata; family Salamandridae; genus Calotriton; species Calotriton arnoldi. The sequence goes on from CAWUFW010000600.1 coordinate 3,806,297, forward strand.
GAGCCAGAAGGCTTCTGTTTATGTTTCGGAGCCTGGCCCGAGGGCGGGGCATCAGAAACCTTTTGTCGGTGCCGACCTTGGCCCGAAGGCAGAGGAGGGACCGGAGCCTTTGTCTTTGGTTGTTGAGGGGGCAAAGGGGTGTCTTTACTCACGGTACGTGACCCGGAGTAACTGGCTCCTCTTCTTCTATGTCGGAGTCGACTTCAGACACAGAGAAATGTTCTTCCTCTTCTTGAGCTTGCTGTTCTGTGTCGGAATCTTCACCGAAGATGTCCGGTGCGGAGCCGCTCTGGTGTTGCATCTCGTGGCGTCGAGCCAGACGGTCACGAAGTGTCTTTTTCGATCGAAACGATCGACATGCGTCGTAGTCTTTCTCGCTATGTTCAGGGGACAGGCAGAGGTTGCACACTTCGTGCAAGTCGGTGTGTGGAAATTTAGCACGACACCCGAGACATAACTTAAAGGGAGTCCGTTCCATCGACTGCTAGTGCGGTCGGCGCGGGTAGGCCCGACGGCCCGCCACGAGTTTTCCGATCGAAGTTTTTCGAGGTGAGACGATACGCGACAAATGGAGAACCGCGATTGATAACAATACGGTCGAGGGTAGTTGATTGCGCGTCGAAGGGAACCGAGAAACGGTGCCGAACCGGAGCGCAGCAATACACAACCGAACCCGATGGCGGAAAAAAACAATCTAACAATGGAGTCGATGCCCATGCGCACTATCACCGAAAGGAGGAGTCACCTACCTCGTGACTGGAAAGACTTCTTCTAAGAAAAACAAAGTGCAACCATCTGGACCCAACACTAGAAGGCGATCTATGCTTAGCATATGATCTACAGCTCATATGCCTCGAACACGATTTTACTTACCTGTTTACAGGAAATGTCCCAGAGTAGTATCCAGGTATACTACTCTGAGTAAGAAAAGTACTCTCAAAAGTAACTTACCTGTAATTTTATTGAAAACCCTATAGAAAGTATATGTACTGTATTTACTAATCATTGTATTTCTCAGAAACATTACTGCAAGTCAAACCAAAGTACATTTACAATTGCAATTCAAACTGTTTACAAACTGCATTACTACTGTAAAGTATTTATTGCTTACCTGTGCCAGGCTTGCTTGGTTCTAGAAAATAAAATAACTTAAAGAATATTTTCATACAAAAACAATTGATCTGAAGTTCACTCTGAGTGTTTGAATTCATTTGCTGACTGAGTGTGTACAACAAATGCTTAACACTGTCCTTTGATACTGCCTTACTGCTCGACCACACTACCACAAATAGAGAGTGAGGTGCTATCTAACTTTGCCTCTGCCTACCTTTGGGGTTCCACTGGACTCTGTGCACACTATACCTCACTTTGTTATAGTATATACAGAGCCAGCTTCCTACAGATACCCCTCCCTGCCCCCCTCTTTTAGGCCATGTGTGAGGCTGGCCGCAGGGCCTGGCCTCTGGCCAGGCCCTGCACTCCAACCCCCGCAGATGGCCACGCCCTCACCGTGCACAACCGAAGGGCACCCAATCCCCCAACCAATATTCGGTTGGTGAGAAGAGGAAGGGGGTGGCGGTCAGCATACCCCACTCCCTGCCCCCTTATACCTATTTTTTTTATGTGTAGAACTCTGGGACAGACATGTAATGGCCGCTGCAATATTTTTGTTCAGGTTACAGCTAGCCATCCACAACACAAGCTGCTGTGAGAGAAAAGTACTCAGCCAATTGGAACACTTTTTTTAATTTGCCGTCCCACTGGTCCAATAGTCATATCTATACAAAACTACTGCACAGATTTACAACAAATCATAAAAAACATGCTTTTTGAGTAAAGACCTAGCATTCTCCCAAATGTCAGCAGTTTTTTCTGTATTGTCTAATTTTTCCTATGAGAAATGCATGGAGGGGGAAAGTGTTTTCGGACCTGCCTGATCCTAGGCCAATGCTTGACAGATCACCTCGAAACTTTTCAGGAAGAGCTACAGTGAATGAAGTTATTTTGGGAACGTTTTGTGATGAATCAAACGGCACCAAAGTTATTAGTAAAAATATTAGTAAAAACAAAAAAACGCGCTGTGTAAACTCTGACTTACATTGTGTGTAATACAGGGCGTGGGTGTGTGTGTTTGTGTGAGAGAGAGAGAGCGAGAGAGAGCGAGAGAGAGCGAGAGTGCCGGCGGCAGATCCTTCTCCCACCTCGCCGCCAAGACCTGGAACACCCTCCCCACCAACCTCCGACAGACCCAAGACCTACTGGCCTTCAGAAGACTCCTCAAGACCTGGCTCTTCGATCAGTAGCAGCACCACCCCCCTCTTCCCCCAGTGCCTTGAGACCCTCGAGGGTATGTAGTGCGCTTTATAAGTGACATGATTGATTGATTGAATGTTTAAAAAATAAAATCGGATTGACTTTGTGCACATAATGCTGCCTTGAGATACTTAGAACAGCAGGTAGACTGTAGAAGATTTCATACACCTGGACTTCAGTGAATGTGCTACACTGGGGTCAGATTTCCACTCACTACTCCAACTCTAACACTATACTGTCAACTTCCCAAGCTCCTCTCACATATTGTATAGCATTGGACTAACCTCAGCATTACAAACGCTCAGCATAACTAGCCTGAGGAATGTCCAACTATGAGAAGCTGTTCACTCCTTTCTGTCTGCGCTCACATACATCCTTTCCCCCAGCTGTTAGACTGTTAGACTATGCCTGGCCTTAGAAACATGACTCACCACATCTTCTATTACTCACACACTATACATATAGACATCAGTCTTGTAAAATGCTTTTCTCAACAACTACTCCTGACAAGGGGGATAACAAGTAGGTTTCTCTCTAGTACACAAACAACTGCAGAGATCACCACAATACAATGTTGTCTACTACATCTACCGCAGCAGGCACCAAGCTAATCACTCTACTCACATTGGCTATGGCATTGGAGAATTGCCATGGATACAAAAGAATCTCCTGGTGCGCTATAAAGATGGACCTCTCCTAAAAGGAAATCACATGAGCCAGTACAAACACAAATATTCCCAGGACTATTTCACCAATCAACGTTCGCTCAGCTCCAATGATGTTCTCCTAGTGTACCTAGATCTCACCTTTGACCGGACATTGTAGCCCAACCTTCTAACCGTATTTATAGTACCTTGGTGCTCATGATCAAACCTGTCAAATGATTCATGAACAGTATTGGAAAGAATGCTCAATTATTTACATCAGGGCATGGAGGACTTTCCAGGTTCTAAATGCAGCACTTAGATCAACAATACTTTTCTATGAAGGGTTATACCTTCAGTAGTAATGTGAATGGAAAAACAAGCTTGACTCACCTCACATTAGAGTTGGGTTGAGAAGTAGGCTGTCCCGGCTGAGGGGACGGTTGAGGCTGAGGAGGTGGTGGCATGGACTGTGGGGTGTGGACTTGAGAAACTGGGGAAGGAGAGGACATGGAGGTGACATTGCCTTGGTTGACCTGAAAGAGCAAGAAAACATAAAACAGAACTGAAAAAATCAGGGTTTTCAAACAATAAAATGGCAATTTTTGTTCAAATTATTTAAAAATCTCCTATGTTTCATCCAACCATACTACAATCTGGCTGATGGGATTTGTGATTAATTTTGGTTTTCTTCCTCGCCTTGCCAAACAAACTACAGAAAGAAGCCATTTTTCACGTCCAAACGAATGCACCCCACCTAATAACAATCACTACATAATACCTATTCACAGGCTTGACAGTGTATGGATCATAGGCATGACTTTAGACTTGGACAAAGATGTTTTCATCCATAAGAAAAATCAGACATTCAGCAGCCTCCATTTTATTTGTCACATCAACCCTGCAAGGACTAGATTGTAAAAAACAGAGGCAGTGAGTGTTTTACAAGGAAATCTTCAAATTCTAACACTTGGATTACTTGACAGTAAGTACATTTTCATTAAGGAGCAGTACTTTTCTGTGGTCTCTGCCTGCAGACTTCAATGACCTTCTGTTTTGGGATTCCGTGAATGGGCACAATTATTTCGCAATAACGGTTTATGACTCCATTAGTGGAGAATACAAAACTCTGGCAAATCATAATACATTTCAATTTTAAAATGTTCAGGAAGGTGTTTGATATCCAATTGTCAAAATGAGGTCTTTCTCCTGGATAAAGGGACACCAGATTTGAGAAACCTATGCCTGTATTCATAGATCTCAAACAACAGCAAATTGCTTCTTTAGGGCAAGACGTTTTTCCAAATTTGACCCAGCTCTTCAAACAGGTAGATTCACAAAGGAACCCAACGTTCACTTAACAAGGAATAATATCAAGAGGAATGGATTTTGTGCTTATGTAAGTATAGGAAAGGAGTCTTGAACTCAGATGCATACAAATTGCTGTATCAAACATACACACAGCAAGTTCTCCAATTTAACTCCTTAAAGCTTAATTTACTGAGTCCAGAAGAGGTGCCTCAAGTCATGATCTGATTAATATCACTGTATGAACCTGTCCTCAGTAACCCAACACAGAAAAGTAGCCACCTTCAAAGAGATCTTTTGTGCACATTCCCCTCCGAGACATCAGACACCCGTCATGGACAATGGTTTTCATTGAAGCAGTCACTTCAGAAGAACTTGGCCTAGCTTGGCCACATTATTCTTGCCCAAAATAATTTCACATTTGCATATAAATCACCACTGCTTCACCCAGTTTATTTCCGATATCAGTCCCTGCAGAAAAAACTGTAAATATGCTTGCTGTAATAGCCACATTGAAATATCTGCAGATCTGTAAATGTTAGACGTGTTTGTCAGTTTCTCATGATCTTTTGTGCTATTATAAGAAAGAAAGCCCTGTCAAAAGCAGATCTGCTAAACTGCAGCACTGTTGCATTCAAAAGGCATGGTTACCAATTAATAATTGGTTACTAGCAGTGTCAAAAGTACATTCGGGGGGGGGGGGGGAGGAGATTCTTTAACGCCCCACTTCTGTATCAAACCACATCCTAAACAAAACATGCTCATCTACAACAGATTCATGCTACAAACAAGGTATTGCATTCCTGCACTGTAAAGCTGTAGAAAGTAAATTTAACGAGTCTCAAAAGAACCCAAATAACTCGTCTCCAAAGAACCCAAATATGCCATGCTATCCATGGGGATTTAGTGAATCCATTCGAGGTCAAAAGAGGTTAGATTTCTGATCCTCTCCCTGACTGTCCAAATGAGGGAGAAGCAAGCGTAGCACGAAGAAACTGCACTTTAATGTGGCTCCTTTAAGCACACCAGTAATGCCCCCAAAAAAGACACTAAAAGGACCCATTGGCACCTGCAAATACAAGGAGAACCTTCTGCATTATGAATGTGACTGAACTATAAGGGGAAACTGGGGTTACGGATTGACTCAGATCTGCCCCACCTGTTCGATTTCTACCTGCGCAAGACGGCAGCTTGGACACCTTTGACCCTGTCCACCTGGAGAGCGCTGGTATGTTGCGGACCCATGCACGGAGGTGAGGAGAGTGGGCCCTATTGCTACAGAGGCGGCTTTGCGGCCACTTGCTCTACATCGTACGAGAGGGGTGAGTGCGCGTACTACACTAAACAGGGTGGCTGCCAGCACCTGGCGCCCCTGGCCCGGTGCTAAATTTAGGTCGGTGGTGAGGTCGGGCCTGGTTTGCAGACTCTGTGGCGAAGACTCCATGCCACCAGGGCTGGGGTGCAGGTGATGCGCTTCCCCACTACTGTGAGACTGGGACGGAGTTCTCGAACTGAACCTCAGTCCCAGCATCAGATCCGCTTGACACGTGTGTAGAGAGGTCTCCTGGCAAACCCTTGAGAAGATGTGCGCAACTAGAGGAACAAAGACCTGCAAGACTGAAGAGAATACTCATTTATGAATGCTAGATACAGACTTGGGCGCCACTTGGGCCTGGGCACTATTGTGGCACCTGAGGGTCAGCCCCCTCCACGGATAAATAACTGATAAGAAGCTCAACTCCTCCGAGGAAACTAACAGAGAATCCACACCTGATAATCCTTGACACGCCAATCAAGTACATGCACACTCTTCTTTAAATTAGGCACTTGCGGCACATACTATGGGCAAGTCTGACAGATCACAATCGAAACTCAACTTTGACCCTCTCTTAAAAAAAATCCACATGAGGACGGGATGGCGGTGAATCGTCAGACATAGTTGAGAGACTGACAGTATGCCAGAAGACTATGATCGCCGCACTATATTATGCAGTATGCAACGAAATCTCCAAACCACTGACTGGAAAATAGATGCACTATCTTGCAGAATGGATCGCATGACGGAAAGACTTGACAAACATTCATCAAGGCAAGATATGGCTGACCGAAGTATCTTGGACATCAGAGAGGACATTGTTACTAGTAAAGACACTGACTATCCTGAAGGCCAAAATAGGAGAGGCGAAGGATGGACATGGATGGAAGTATAGCCAGGGAGCACATTGGGTTGGAGATGAGGTGCTGAACCACAATTTGTTGTTAGTTCAGTTTAATGGTTCATAAGGCAGAGTAGATAATGACAACTTTTAAACACAGCTATACATCTTGCGTTTTCATCAGACCTTTTCTGGACTCCATTACCTTTTTTATACCTGCCACAGATCTGGCATGGGTAGGAGTGTCTTGCTTCCTTCCCAGAGAACTATCCGATCACTCTCCACCGGAGCTACACTTGGGACACAGCAGAGAGGGAAATTGGGCTACCTGGAACCTCAACACCTGGTGGTTGGATGAGGCGGAATTAAATTACTCCCTTCGGACAGAACTCAAAGCCTATTTTAAATTAAATACAGGATCTGTCTTGTCGGTCCTACACTTTGGGAGGTCAGCAAAGCTGTCACCCAAGTGCGAACACCTACCTTTGCAACAAAGGTAAGGTGATAAACACTTGTGAGGCTAAAATTCTCAACATGGACTGGAACATAGGTTTATCACAAAAGGAGACGCTAGTCTGCTACGCAAGCTTGAGACAGACAGTTGCTGAAACAGACGGCCCTTGATGCTTCCTGGTTGATTTGGATGGCAATATATCACCCATATGAAACAGGTGACAAGGCTAGGAAACTGTTGAACTAACTTTGCCAAGTGAGACAATCTCAGGGCCCCCATAGACATAGATCAGATTCTTTAATAAGTGTTAAATATTTGCAGCCTATTATTGCTCCTCATATAAAGCCCATCACCCCCCCTTTCCCCAGCTAGGGAGAGAGAGTCACCATTGATTGGCAAAAACAGTCACTGAGTGACTGCATGTGCTCACCGAGTCTCATTGACTGAGGCGCATTAGAGCTTCTGTTTTCAATTTAAGAAGCCCACGCAAGCTATATGCGGCATGCAGTTCAGAAAAATTCCTGGTTCAAATGGCTTCCCACTTGAATACTTTAAACGGTTCCTTTCAGTGTAGACCCCCACACACTTATTAAACATGTTCAACAAGACTATACAAGATAAGGCCTTGCCAGAATATCTTAAAGTGGCCACAATTCCTTATAAAACCAGGATGCCTCCCCCAAATCAATATGCTTCTTATCACCCAATCTCACCCATCAATGGCAAACAAAAATGTTAGTCAAGATAGAACTAGTCAATAGGCTTGTTGAGGTAATCACCTCTTTTGTCCTGGGTTGGAGCATTAGACATCGTTACAGAAGGGTACAGATGGTCCTGTCCTGGGCACATGAGTTTTCTGGACCTAGAGCACTTTATATTAGGCTTCGTGAAGGCCTTCGAGTCCCTCAACTGGTTCTTCTTCTTGCCAGGATTACACCAAATGAACTTCAGCCCTCGCTAGTTATTCTCCATACGGGTCCTTTTAATAACCCTCAATCCCAAGTTACAATCAACGAGATGATGTTGAGTCTCTTATCCGTTCCTTCAAATGGGCACAAGACAGGGATGCCCCCTATCTCCTCTACCGTTTGCACTAGAGCCACTTGTGCCATAGATCAAGTGTGATGCTCTGGTGCAGGGGTTTCAGTGGGACGGAAGCACTGAGAACGGCATAGCCCCGCTGACATGCTCCTTTGGTTGAGCTAACTATGCTGGATTCGGCAGAGGCTGATTGAGATTCTCAGGCTCTACAGTGAGGCCTCTGTCCTGGACGTTCACTGGGGAAAGTAGACAATTAAAATAGGAGGATGTGGGGTGACAAACCCAACTGGCAAACTAATCTTTGTGTTTAGTCTTGCAGTTTGAAATATCTAGGTGTCCACATCTCTTTAGACTAGAACCTATGCTTAGAACAGGGTGGGACCCGATGATGAAGCATGACACTAATAGGGTGTGTGAGGTTCCATAAAAAACCATGAATGGTTCCCTATGGAGGAGGAAGTTTTTTCGGAAGCTCAGCAAAAATGGTGGCAGGATACCTAAATGTTTAATGAGTTATAGACAGGGAGGCAGTATCCTGAGGTTCTCCATGACAAAAAAAAAAACATTCTTCCCTCCCCTACACACGGTTGCAGGTTATGATTTAAGGGCTACTGCACTCAAAGCAGGCTCTACAAGATGGATAAAAACCTTTCACCAGAATGCAGTAGATCTTATGTATAAAAGGCGATTTTGTTAACATGGGGATGTCGCTTGATACAGGTATACTTACGCACTACAATCCAAACACTATTCAATGTGCTGAGTAGTTTCATTGACATTTCACAAAAATTAATACTGTTGGGTATACTAAAAGATCTCTGGGGCACCAGAGGAGAGCAAACATTATTACGGATGGGTACTCTTTTAGCTAAAAGAGATATATTCAACCATCTGCAGTCCGAAATGACTCCACGAATGCATGAGTGGCTAAGAGGACAGATTCTTGAAGTTGAAGTAATCAATCTACAGAGTCAGTGGTTGCCCACATAAAAATAAGAACATATAGGGCCTTTGGGAGGGACTGGTTTCATATTTCTCCTTCCTAATTCAGAAAATAGGTGCATGCTACACAACAAAGGAATGATATGATGTTTATTTTGTGGTATGTTAGCCATGTTCCAATTCAAAGACACAAAAGACATGTCTTGGATAATCTGCCAACTATTTGAAAATACGATAAAAAGTTATATAATAATAATTAAAAAAGATACCCCCAGATCCAATATCTGTTCTACAAGAATATGAGTAGCTTCAATAGATTAATTTAGCAAAATCATAGCTTGGCCCACGAACCCTCTAAAAAATGCACTAACAAATAAAGATGCACACGCCCAATAACTGGTCAGCACTGATACCACCTCATGATAGCGGTTACTTTCATGCTAGCTATTAACGCCAGGCTTTGCTGCCAAAATGAAAGCTATGAAAAGCTACCTATCAATCTTAATGTGTGTGTGGAGGTGTCTGCATGTGTTTGTGAGATTAACAGGTTATTTTGTGCTTATGGGTAATTTTTGGTTCGCTGTTCTGATCCATTAACTCTAGCTTTTATTCAAAGGACAATCTAATTTAAAATTTAAAATGGCGATGCACTGTAAAAATACCAAAGCCTGCTTGTGGCTTTGGTGTGTTCTATTAGTGCCATGCCTCCCAGGAGCAAAGAGTACTTTATGGTTAAAAGGTTCATTTGTCATTGTGACTTCCTGTTTTTACATCTGTAACATCTATTGGAGACTAGTGGATGACTAAGGTCAACACTGACAAAAAACATCAAAATACAGGTGTCCAAGTCTGTAGTCCTCCTGATGGGGTAGAGCTTGGAGGAGTGGCCGACATAGCAGTGTTAAGCAGGAACCTTGGCCTTATTTGCAATGCACCTCAGGCCATAGCTGCTGCACTCGTCTTGGAGGTCAGATGGACATCAGACAAAAGTAATTGCAAACGGATAATGTAGGGCAGAGGCTGAATGTAGAGGGGTTTGTGCAACCGTGTGGGAGCAAGCAGCAAAAGGCATGAATCCTGAAAATCTTCTCTGGGGGAGCACAATCTCTTATGGGATCAAGCATCAATGAGGAAGAAAACTACAGAGGAAGAAGCATGAGCAACAACATGGGAGAACAGTGAGGAGGAAGGAGCACATGCATGACGAACAAGTGGGACCAATAAAAGAGGAACATTCACGTGTGTTAGTGGCAATGTGGACGAACCACGAGGAGGCAGGGTATGTGCATAAGTAAACACATGAGAGAACCAGAAATAGAAAAGTTCACGTTCGGGAAGTGGCAATCTGGGAGAACCAGAAAGAGAATTAAGGACATGCTTGAACACCACGAACGGAAGATCATCAGGGAAATGTACGACATCGCTCCGCTGTAATGATGACTTCAAACTATAAGTGGAAGGAATACATGCTCTTAGTCATGAATGAGCAAAGACAGGTGAAAGGGTGCAAGGAAGATAACCATAAGGGGAAATAAGAGAGGCCCAGGCGATGAGGGCAACAAGAGAAGGCAGCATACATGCTGTCCATCAGGAATGATGGGCCAAGGCGAGGGAATCAAAAGAAGGGGCATATGCAATCAGTCAGAGTTTATAGGACATAAGACCTATAAAGAGAAAGGCTTGCATGCCAACAGCTGGGCGTGGACTATAGAGAACCACAATGAAGAAGGATAAAATACAAGGAAGTGAGCAGCAAAGAACTTAACATTGAGATGGTCTCTAAAACTGAGCATCTGAAATGCCTCGAGAAAGGAATCCAGCTAGTCAAGAGGGAGAACTTAAGAGTACCTGCAGTAGTATAGCAGGCATTATGGGTTGATAAAATAAGAGGTACTTGTTAAACTTAACAGTAACCCCCAATAACAAAAGGTCCAAACAGAAATGCAGTTCGAAGAGATGTGCATAGCATGGTCAGGAAAAGGAAACTATGATTGGAATTTTAAAGAATCATTTCATTTTCACAAGACAGCTGGTAAGCCTGAATGCAGATGTGATTACTTTCAAGAATAGACAAATCAACTGACTGATGAATCAGCCATGAAACATTTAAAAATCAATGATCAAACATTAAAATTCCATCTTGGTTAACGAGCTTACTTTTTTCTCAGGCTGCAGAAGTTAATCTAAATTATTGGCTAATACATTAATATTCTGGGAAGTGCCTGTCAAACAGTGTCTCTGCATAGGGCTCTAGTACAGCACCCAGTGCCAATTCAGGTGTTTTAATTCTGAGCCATCTGTGAAGGTTCATTAGTACCTTTTCAGTCTCTGCACGGAGCCACCTTTGTTAGGCTAGAGACAAAACTTATAAGAAAAGACAGACAGAATTCAAAATGAGATTGTTTTGAGAGGAATCCTGAAACATGTAAAGCTTTAGTTAGATGTACTATGTTGTGTGAGCTTAATAGAACAGCTTTTGCAAAACTGTCATGTCTGGGATGATGAATTTCCTCAACCAAGCACAAAAAACTCTCTGCTCCCCTCAAATGGCGAAGTTACTTTGAGAAGTTGTACTTGGAAAAACAGAATTATTTGAATATGACAGTCCAGTAGTGCATTCTTTACTTGAAAAGAGTTTATAAGATCTATAAAGTGCAAGCATATTGCATCCTATGTCAGGACTGTAGGCTTCAGATTATGCATTTCTTTCCTCATTTATTTATCTCAATAGCCAATAACCACTATAGCACTGCGAAAGGACTTAAACTCCCATGAGGCCAAGCAACTTCAGCAGAAAAAGCGTCCAGCAATCAGATGCCTAAGGACCTGGATAAAGCCATCTTCAAGGAAAAGCACTTCCTCTTTATTCGCTGTTCAGCAGCCAGATAAGTGCTTTTCCTAAATGAGGACTTATTAGTTTAGGCGTTATTGTGCCCGTTTTTCATGCGTACATGTTACTGGAAAAATCAAAACACTGTGCTAGCCTTGATCGCTGCCAGTTAGGGTTGGTCCCTCAGCCCTGTGGGAGGTTCCCAGATCTGGGGTGCTTCATACAGGCACCTCTAGCTACCGCACACTAGGAGTCGATTTCCCGGTCGGGCATAGTTGGCCTGTGTAGTGCGCGGCAGTTGGGGCGGCTGGGCACTTCTGGAGACTCTGAGGGGGGTTTCACTGCTTGCTCGGGGGTGGCCGGGAACCGCTGGAGATTCCCTCGTCGTGAATCTTAGCCCGCTCACTTGGGCGCGGCCCAGCTTGGCCTGCAAGCCCTCCCTGTGGTGCCAGGGGATTGCGGCTTGAAGGCCATGTAGACGCGATAGCCACTTGCAGCCAGCCCATCTCGTGTCCCTCAGCGCTTAGTTGTTGTAGTCAGTTGGCTGAACAGTCTCAGCCCTGCCAAGTACCACGCAACAGGTGTTAGACTAACACATTTCAGTGTGGTGGTCCGCATCACCGCACAGAAATGCAAAGTCACGCATAATCAGTATAGCGCCTGCCTGCCTCGGCTGTCAAGCCTACCACTGATATGCTGAAGCTGGAGTGGTAGAGGCTGTTGAAACTCACTTCTCCCAGCAGGTTTGGGGGCTCCCGGCTGGCTGAGCTAGCTACTTACTGGCTACAATGTATCAATAGGGCCGCAGTGCGGCATTACCTAATTCCGACTGAGTGACGTCAGGAGAGGCAATGTCCAATGCCAATTACCAAGACATTGTGACGCCGACTCAGGTTTGGCACCGTGACTTAATAGGCGAAGGACGTTATGTGCTGCTGCCGCCTGGGGCGCGAGTGGGTGACTGCAGTTTTTATTATTAGAAGTTTGTGGGAGGCAGGTTACGGAAATGGCACAACTAGCACCGCTGCGTGGTAAATTCAAATCAATGATCCACGCAACCGACGCCGGACCCAACACCACGGGATCGCGCAGCCCAGAGCACACACTACAGCTGCCTGTTGCTGAGCCTAAATGCAGCACGTTTGTCGATGGAGTCGACGTTCTTTTGCGGCCAGGAGGACTCTAAGGAGTCAGGCGGCCTAGCCATAAAACGGAATTGCTGCAGCTTGCCTCGCAAGGTGTCAGTCTCAGACAGTGGTGCATCACTGGACTGTCTCTCACGGACTCAAAAATGGGCTTTATTTTATAAATGGCACTTAGCGCGCAGTCAGTGATCAGCTGCCTACCCTACGGCTGAAGTTATATGGACCGCAATGAATTTAACAAAAAACACGTTTTAAAAACTACACTTTGCAAAATGTTCTTTGGACTTTGATGGAGAGGCAGACAAACGTCTTCTACCAGGGGCTCTGGTGACAGAAGGAAGACGTGACAACTGTGAAGGTGCTAGTCTGCGAGGGACAGAAGGCAAAAAGCATTACGTGTGGAACATGTGACAGGGAGGGAGCGTGACAACCACAACACATACGTTTGTGCATACCCTTCCCCCTTCCAGTCTCACCGAGACACTTCTCCTTGAATGGTAGGTTGGCGTACTGTAGGCTCCTATCAAAGAGCGGCATCCTCACTTCTAAGAAAGAAACAGAGTCGGGGGTTTCTGTAGCAAGGGTGTCCGGCTTCCGGGGTGCACACCCCTGGGGGGCGAGGGATCACTTTGGGTTCGTTTTCGTGAAGGGGTGGCTTTCACTCTAGGCTTGTAGGGGTCTGTTCCTGGCTGTAGACTCGGGGCTGTTTCAGTCCTAGTTAGGTCTCGCCTGAGCCAGCGCATGCGCTGCTCTGGCGAGACATTTAGTAAGTGGGCTTTTAAAAGTCCGACCACACGCTTTTGCTGGCCTCAAGCTTGCGGTTACGCGCGCGTGCACGCGCACAGCCGCCATCTGCTCGTCATGGCTCATTAACTCTCTAGTCATGCACACACACAACCCGCCCCCCCCCCCTCTCTTCCTCATTAAGCATGAGATCGCTTTCACTTTCGCGGCCGCGTCACTTTCACGGCCGCGCGGCCAATGCTTGTTTTTTTTTTTTTAACTTGCAGCGCGAGGCGCGCGCGCGCTTGTTAAACATGGCTGTTGCCTGCCTTTCTTTTCTATGTTTAACAAGCACGAGGCGCGCGCGCTTGTTAATTAGCGCTGCGCGCACCACGCACACTACTCTCACTCGCTCCCGCTTCTCTCAGCTTGTCTTCTTGCATGCTCTGTAGCTCCCAGCAACCTCTAACGAAATCTTCAGTGCGTGGTGAATGCAGCCGGTGATCTATGGGGAGTTGTGCCGAGAGCTCGGGCTCGACGCCGGGCCCTCTCGGTCTCACACTCATTCTCTTTCTCCCTTCATTCTTCCTTGCCGTTCTCTTCCCCCCAGCTGTCTTTCTCCTCGTGCCTCTCCCTTAACACCTTTCTATCTACTTCTGCCCCCGGCTTCTTTGCTATCCTCTATCTCATTCTCTGCTTCTTTTCTCTACGATTCTTCTTTTCTCGTTAGCCTTCTTTCTTCTCCCTCTCGACCCTTTTCTTCTGCACTCATCCACCCGTGCCGCAGTTGTGGGAGAGAAAGCACAAACAAACATATGTGTGGCAATGGTAGTCAGGGACAAGACTCAGCTGCCGTGGGTGCCCAGCACATTTATTTCACGGGGGTGGGTCTGTCGAGCCCGCTGGTGTTTCAGGTGCTTCTCCGGGCGTGTTATGTTTTCGGGGATATTTAACGCTCTTCCATGTCATTCCATCAGGGTTACCTTGTGCGCGCTGAACCCCTGTATTCCACATCATAAGTCCTTGTGTGAGCGCTGAACCCCTGTATTCCACATCATAAGTCCTTGTGTGAGCGCTGAACCCCTTTCTTCCACGTCATGTTTAAGTCCATCTGTTTTCTGAGCAGATGTCTTGAAAACGATAGTGACGGCCGTGGCCTGCCGTAAGCTGGTCCATGTCACACCGACGCCATCTTACAGCAGCCCCCCCCCTCCACATCCCAGTCACTTCTGTACCCCTCTTGATCTCCCAACTGCGCCGCGTTTGTACCCCACCTTCAGGGCGCTTTCACCTCCCCTCAAATGGTGGCTACCTTTTTTTACTTTAAATATGCATAAATATCTATGCTCTTACTGTCCACTTTCTGCCCCCCCCCCCCCGAACCTTACTGCCTTCAGACTGAACGGTCCCACCCGTCCACCAGGTCTTTCGGGGCCACATCTGCGGGGCGGTTGGCCCCTGCACATTTTGTCCCTTCGGTTTGATGTCCCCTGCCGTCGGGGGAGTTGCTGGTCCCATGGAGGTGTCCTCCGTTGAAGGCTCCTCACCGCGGGACTCCCTGCTGGAGCACCCCATCCTTTCCTTGTCCAGCTGTGATTAATGCTCCAAGCACAACTCTGCCATTCAAGGGCTGTAAGTCCAGCGCCAAGACACCTCCAGCTAGGTTGTGAGCGCTACACATCCGTCATCATGATTCATTCATTCATTCCTCTGACCTTCCTGCAGTCAGGAGAAGCCGAAAGAGAAAACAATATACTGCTGGGCGCTGCAGCTTACTTCAGGGAAAGTTAGTAGTATCTAAAATTAACTTTCTCTCTTATACCCTCCCTCCCCCGAATAAAATTAAATAAATCACTCGTCCCCTTTTTACGGTAATTGTCATTTTAAATTTCGTTCTTAAAATAAGCCGCTGTGTAAACATTTGTAATAGGTTTGGCAAGGTTAAACGAGATGGAGTAACAGATATTACCACGTCCATGGCGTTTCCCCCCACCAACCTCCAAATGGGACTCTACGGTTTTTATAAAGCCAGCAGGGTTTTCCGCTTCTGCTTCTTGGATTGTTTTTGAATATTTTTGTTCCTTTCTTAAGAAAGACCTGTGCATCGGAAGGGTTCGGTAAGGTGCCCCTGGCAGGCAGGGTCCTGCTTCTGTGGGTGAGTGGGAGGCGGCTCAGGTGGATATTCCAAGCCTTGCTGGTGACGTCATGCGGCGCCCCTTCCGAACAGTATCATGTCCCGCTGTTGTGTGCGCCTGTCCTTTTTACATGGACATGTGAACCTGCGAGTGTCGCCCTATGACAGTTTAAAGCCTGTTCTCTTGTGTTTGGCATAGAGTATACGGTAGGTCGAGCGCCCAAGATCACACACCGTGGCAAGGAGCGGAGCCGGGACTGAGCCGTCATAACCTGAAAACAAGCATTGGCATAGCCAATAGGTCTCGCCTTTGGGACCTTATAAGTGTTTAGTTATCAAGCACAATATCCTTGGTGCAACAACATCAACTGTTGCATGGCTAAACACTTATAAGGTCCCAAAGGCGAGACCTATTGGCTATGCCAATGCTTGTTTTTAATGTAGGGTTGAGGGAGGTTAGTCTTCCTCCTCGCTTCTGAGGAGTGACTGGACCGGAGAAGACAACTTTTAGAGGACTGTGGAAAGGAGCAGCTCACTCCTGCTGTTCGCAATCAGTCTCTCACTTTCTCCTGTCAAGGCCTGAGGCCCTCCTCGGTTGGTAGCTCTAATACCCCTCCCCTCCAGATACAAGCTGCCAGAGAACCGACTCAAATTGGCCAGAGCAGCTCCGGCCCCTAAACACCTTCCTCCTCCCATGAGTTCGCACTTCAGCACTGCTCACACTAGAACCTGCATGCTCACAGTGACCACTGCTGAGTGCCGAATCATGCTGATGGGACCGCCATAAGACTTCCCTCCCCTCCACTTACTGGTGGATAGAGCCCACCGCCTACCTCAGCCCCCCCCCCACAAACCCCACATATAACCTCCAACCTGGACCTCGAGCAACTGCACATAACCCCTCCCTAGACCCCACCCTTGTTATTTGGAAATCTATTTTCTTTATTTTCCATCTCAGTTTGGATTACAATTAATTCCTGTCCATCTAGGAGAGGAAACGTAATTAAAAAACACAGAGACACCAAGTGGTCCAACTGGCCTCTCTAAGGAGAAACCATTCAGTTAAACGATCTGAGTGGAGAAGGGGACAAGTTTTTACTTTTTTACAAGCACTATGTAAGCACGGCCTGGTAGAGCCTTTGTGGCGCTTTATCAAGAGCAAGTATGGACGAATGTATCAATTCTGAGCTGGAGGAGTGGACCAGTAGTAACTCACACTTATCCCTCATCTTACCCGGAGATATTGTGTAACATGACCAGAAACCGACAGACTTTATGGCTGTTGTGAGTTCTGGCAGCTCTTAGCCTCAAGTGCATTCACACCGGAAACCCACACTATTCTTTTTAAAGGCATTACTGTAAGCGGATTATAGTGCAGAATGGAAGAAACAAAACAACCCTACAAATGATCCGAGTCTGTGTGCCATGTCAGTTAGACTAGTGCCCTTCCATTCCTGGTGTTTTGTGACAGTTTTATGATCTTCTTAGAGTTTCTTGTTGCTCAAATGGGTGTAATTTCTGATATTTATGTTTCCCTCGTCTTCATTGCTTTATTTTTGCTCATGAGAAAGTGTCACTCATAGTATTTGAAATATCACTCATAATTACACTGAAATTATGAAAATGTCACACACAGCAATCTGAAACCTTGGCAGCTATGCAGTCAGTTACAAATTCGGCATACACGGTTCCAGTCTAAATTTCACTCACTTTTTTGCTGGACTATGCATGTGTACGCTGGGTCACCGCTTAATTTTATACAATTAGTGCTTGTGCCTTAAGCACACATTCCACATAGACAAAAAGAACAACTTTAGGCCTTCGTCTCTTCACTGGTTATTTCTTTTAAGGCCTGAACTCCAGTGGCGAGGAACCCTTCAGACTGGTGTTGGAGGTCTCTCTCCCCCTCCCCCCTGTTCTGGACAATGAGTTTGTTGACGCAGTAGACTCCACATTACAGAGAGCCATGTCACTCGCCCTAGAGACTTTGAGTAGGTAGATACTACTGGTTACTGCTCAGAGCAGTTTGAGGTACCCCTTGTGGGAATTAGTGGCCCCTTGGAGGCCGTTCGAGTAGACGCCAGTCACAAACTCCACTGGCAAGACTAAGGATACAGTGAATAAACAGATCTCTGGGTCGCCTAACCTCTGAAGCCTTCAAACTGCTCCGTCAAACATTCCTAAAACGCAGAGCCTCGACCCCGGTGGACTGTAGTGAATCAGGACAACCTGGGTTTACACCTGCAGATGCTCCA
Source organism: Calotriton arnoldi (assembly GCA_963921515.1). Taxonomy (NCBI): domain Eukaryota; kingdom Metazoa; phylum Chordata; class Amphibia; order Caudata; family Salamandridae; genus Calotriton; species Calotriton arnoldi. The sequence continues at coordinate 3,824,242 of CAWUFW010000600.1, forward strand.
GGAGCTCCCATTGAATAGGACGGGGAAGATTTAGGTGACCCATGCCAGGACGACGATTCTGATAGGTTGAGTCCTAGTAGACCTTGGAGAGCGGAAGGCGGTCTTAAATGTCCCAGATTAGATAGCCCTACTAATAAGGGGGTTTCCAGTGTCCAAGATGTGGAGTGCATGTTTGATCCGGATGATAATTATCACCCCAGGTCTGCGGACTGCATTCCAGCACCTCGAGTAGCCCAGTATGTGGCAAAAGGAATCAGGGAGCCTTTAAAGAGGTAAGGGGTCGCTTTCGGGAGGAGTGTCCTCGTCCATGCCTGGATGGAAAGTTTGCTCCAGCACCTGCAATTGATGTCAAAATTGCCACTTTTGCCACCTAATTCATGAAGGATCCTAAAAAAGGGATAGATCGCTTCTGTAGAAACTGACAGGACAAGTTACTTGATGTACTGGGTCCGCTAACCAATATATTAGACAAGGCCGAGGAGGACAAAGAGACGGGCAACCTTATTTCTCCAAATCTCTTGCCTGACTGGGCTAAAAGGGCCATATGCTTTCCAGAGAAAGCAAACTGTGCACTCTCGTCTGAACGCTGTCGCTCCCTCCTGATCAAAATCGACCTAAAGTTGTGAGAAATAACCACTTCGGAATCCGGGCCGCTGGCTGATGGGGGCCTCTTTTGGGACCCCTTCCTTAAGGAGTTAAGTTCGTTTGTCACATCTTTTTTGTCCCGTACTTTTTCAACAACCTACCAGAGACATCCAGGTGGCCAGCTGCAACAACAAATTCAATACCAGGACCAGAAATGGTACAGAGGCTTCTTTCCATCCCGTGGCATAAGTCGAAGTAGAGGAAGCTTCTGAGGACAAATCAATGCCCCTTTTGGGCCTGCAGATAAGGAATATCCTCTCTTCCCATCAAACGTGGGAGGTCGTCTGGGTCTTTTTCGCCACGCCTGGAGAGAGATTGCAGGGGATGCATGGGTCTTGAAAACCATCTCAGGTTTCTACATCAAGTTTTAAAGAACCCCTGTGCACGTCACAGTCCCATGGCCGATGGTCCACTCCTGCACAGACAGGAGCTTAATTGCCCTAGAGGTAAGATCCCTCTTAAACAAAGGAGCTATCATGCCAACTTATCTGTATCCTCAGGGTTTTCTCAGCAATCTTTTCCTGGTCAAGAAACAAGACAAGGGTATGCTGCCAGTGATAAACCTACGGGAGATCAACCACTGGTTGGTCTACCATGATTTCAAGATGGAGGTCCTCCATCTTCTGCGGGACACTCTGTTGCCAAACGATTAGATGGTGAGATTCGACCCTGGAGACGCTTACTTCACCATTCCTATCTTCCCACCACAAGGCAGGTTCCTGCAGTTCATATGGGACGGTCAGGTTTACAAGTTTACAGCTCTCGCCTTTGGGCTATCATTGGCACCATGGTGCTTCATCAAGGTTAAATGCGCGGTGGTTCAATGGCTCCGTTTCAGGGGTGTCAGACTGATCAATTATCTAAAGGATCTCCTGCATCAGGACCGTGAGTCTCGCCTCCAACAGTTCCCTGCAGCCATCTCTCGGCTTCATCATCAATAAACGGAAATCCGAGATCACTCCCTCGCAGGTTTCCTGGATTTCCTCAGACTCGATCCAACAGATCCTAAATATTCAGCACAAAAAGCTATCCTTGATCAGGAAAGAACTGAGATGCACAGTGACAAAGGAATTTATCTCCCTTCAGAACCTAGAACGGATTGTAGGAATCTTAGCATTATCGATTCAGGCGATCTTCAAGTACCCTGCACTACAGGGCCCTGCAGAGATTGAAGGCGGCTCATCTAAGAAGGGGGTTACCTTACTCAGCCCTGGTCCGGCTCTCAATGGAGGCAAGGACGGAGATGCAGTGGCGGCTAGACCACATGACGGCCTGGAACAGCAGAGCCATCTTTGGGTCGGTGCCAGGCATACTCAAATCGGATGCCAGTCTCACAGACTGGGGTGCACGATGTGGAGAAGTCGCCACAGGAGGCCCTTTGTCAGATAAGGAGAGAAGGTAGCAGATCAACTGCTTTTAGTTGCTTGCAGACTCCTTTGCAGTTCAGTCTCTAACAAGGAAAAAGTTATTGTGTTCCATCTTCTTGAAAATGAACAACATATCGGCAGTTCGGTACATCTATCATCTCAGAGGGACATGGTCAAGGGCACTGGCAGTGCTCACGAAGAGTTTGTGGCATTACTGTCTCGACAGGAAGAGAGGCAGACCGGAATACCTTGCAGGAAAACAATCGCATCTCAGATTGGAATTCACAACATCTGAAGGATTTCAGCGCTTGGAAGTTGGTCCCACTCTTGTTCAGAATGATCATGGACAGATGGGGTCCTTGCGAAGTGCATCTACTTGCGCCGTGCCAGGATCATCAACTCCCACACTTCTTCAAACGACACCCAGACCCTTTGGTGGTGGTGACGGATGCCTTCCCGCACGATTGGAGTTAAATTCGGGGATAGGCGTTCCTACCCAGTTTGCGATAACTACCAGGGTGACGGCGCAACTTGGTGTCAAAGGGCATTCCTGATTCCGAGAACGCCGGTTTGAAGATCGCAAGGATGATTTCCAGTTCTTTTGGTACTTTCTATGGATTTTCTCAATTTGACTTCCCCAGACCACGTCAACGCTGACGGATGAAGAGGCAACCTGCACTCCCTAATCCTGGATGGATCGCTTCACCTCATGGCTTACAAGGATTACCGGGTGTCGATGGAATCGCCTGAGACTTTCGAAACAAACTTCGGCTCTCATCAGGAGAGCGTGGGCGGATTCCATCGCCAAACAATATGCCGCCACTTGGCGCAGATGGTTATGTTGGTGCTTGAAAAGGAATCTGGATCACTAGGGGGAAGATTTAGTGCACATCTCAACTTTTGTCTGAGCTCTCTGAGAAAGGTCTGGTGTACCCAACAATTAATACCGCTAGATCTGCCGTTTCAGCAGGTCATGAACCATGGTTGGGTTTCCCGTTGGGGGAGCATACTTTGGTGCGCAAGTTATTGAGGTGAGTGGGGCTCTCTAATACCACAAAATGTAGATATTGTCACATATGGGATGTCAATCTGGTTTTACAACTCTGAGTATTGGCAAAACAATGTGAACATATCCAGGAAAGTTGGTTATGCTTCTATGTTTGATTTCTTGCAAGCACGGTTCAGGTGTGAGGGCTCTGGATTTTACGTCTAAGATTTTCTGTCCAGATGGGGACATTCACAGTGTCTAGAAGCACCAAGGCTAGCATTTGGTCAGTCAATCAGCATTTCCGGATCACCTTAAACTCCGTGTAGTGCGTTGAATTAAACCGTATGAGAAGGTCACAGAGGAATACAGATGAGTAGGTCACGGAGGAATACAGATGAGTAGGTCACGGAGGAATACCGACCAGCAGGCACACATCAGTTGTTAATTTCTCTAAAGAAGCCTTTCAAACCGGTTTCCTCTACCACAATAGCCAAGTGGGTCCACTGGGTGACGATCATGAATATGGCAACAATAGGGGTAAGTAAGCTTTGAACAAGCATAATCTGAAGCCTCTGGTCCTGACAGATTGAAAAATGTCCTAACTAACGTAAAGGAAAGGAAAGTTCCAATTCTATTAAGGACACAGTGGTGAAGGTTATCCTCCCAATCGTGCCTGAGGACATTGAACAAATTCACCCAAATGCAGGGCATGGAAAAGAAAGGTTCAATAAGGGCCAAATTCCACACAGTACCTCATGCAAGGGGAGAACTGCAGCATCTTTTTGTAAAGGAGCAGTACAGTAGAATGACCAAAAATTGGTTATCAAAGGTTAAAATCTAAGAAACACAAACATAAAATGATCAAACCACATGTATGCATCTTCAAAATCTGGCATAAAAAGACAAATGCAAATTACGTGCAAACAAAAGCACTATTTGTACAGAGGCCATAAATAGAATGCATGTGCCGCAAAAGCAGAGATTGTTAATGTCAAAGATAATGACATCATACACATCACAGTGTAACACAAAGGATTATGTTACTGGCAGAAAAAATAAACTCCTTGATCACAGATGCCATCTCACCACTGGCCTCCAACCGTCACCCCCCTCCGTTAAGACAACTATGCCTTTCAAAACTGACTCGCACCCCCGGCTGAAAGCATCCTTGGTACCTTAAGGTGCAAAGATGTTGGCTCATGTCTTGGTTTCAACAAATGTTATAAGCCTCATGTTCCAAATGGAAAGTCATTCTCTTGGATAGCAGAACATATGTAATGTCCCCACAAAATAGCGACTGAGCATTACAAAAATACCGTCTGAACCAGAGCCAGAAGGAGTCCCCTGGGAGAGGCGAGATGCATGAAGTGTCTTGCTTCTCTGTAAGAGACTGGAGAACAAAAATGTACATCTTAGATTCCAGAAGCTAGAAATGTTGGATCCAAAGTACCCAACCGCTTTACAAGGATGCTGTCTAAGTGAAAAAATGAGGCTGCAATTTCAAGGTCAATGTACAGGTATAAAGGTTTGAAAAGCGAGCAAAACGAACATTCTGCCTGCAGGCCAGTAAAATGAGAAAGTACCTATTATACCCAGGAAAAGAGAAGTAAACCGATAATCAAGTACAATACGGTCTAATTAAAGAACTGCAGAAGGTATTATGATCGGATTTGTTGACCTGCTTTCATCAAGAACAGCTCTACAACCTCATCCTATAAGGAATCCTGACCATCTGTTTTGTGAAGTCCGGGAGTCTCACCAAAGAGCAGGGTTGAATCCAACCTAGTTCCTACGGGCTATTACATTCTGCACCAAGATAGGTATGTCAGTAGGGGAGAAGACGTTGCTCTAATATACAAAAGCAACCTGTTTTTCACATTATGCCTGGCTTCTGAGGTTTTTTGTTTTGTTCTTAATGAAGCACAAGTTACTAACTTGTGTAACGGTATATCTGTAAGAGACAGTAGTTAGTGACAGATTCCTTACCTTAGAATATCCCCAGGCGTCAGGCTGGATCCGGAAAGTTTTTGCGTAGCAGTACCCTTGCGCGTCGGTAGGCGGCGTCGTGCGGCTCCGCGTCCGTCGTCGGCGTCGTGATCGCCGGGATGACGTCGCGGGCAGTACTTAGACGCCGCCCCTGCGCGCTGACGTCAGTTCTGTACACGACTTTCCGCGCCAGGAACGCAGAGCCATGCAAGAAACTGACACTGGTGTCTGAAAACTAGGGCCCTGAAAGGGATGACCTTAACCCTAGAAATCAGTTCGCAGAACGGGGAGGATGGGTGGGCGGTAAGGAATCTGTCACTAACTACTGTCTCTTACAGATATATCGTTACACAAGTTAGTAACTTGTGCATCTGAAAGAGACACGTTAGTGACAGATTCCTTACCTTAGAATAGATACCCCAGCAATACCAACCCCGGTGGTGGGTCTGCGAACAAAGATCAGACAAGGAAGTCCCGGAGGACAGAACGGCCAAAGAAGCCGGCCCTCCGGACCTGACTGTCAAGGCAGTAATGCTTTGTAAATGTGTGCAGCGAGGCCCACATAGCTGCCTGACAGATATCCTGCGAAAAACAAGAACAAGGGAGACCCTACTCGCCAGGAACCAGGGTAATTAGGTATGTAACAGAGACAGCAGTTCCTGCGGGGCAATGAAAACTGGGGACACCTAGCACTATTATGTTTTTTCTTTTATGTACATATTGATACATTGTTTGACATATAAAAACAATATTGCGAATACAGTCATCTGTGTCCTTGCTAGCTTTTCTTTCTGACGTCATTGTAACCCTTTATCATTGCGATTGTGCATATTATTATCAAGATAGTTTTCATTGCCCCGCAGGAACCGCTGTCTCTGTTACATGACAGATATCCTGCAGCGGAACACCGCGGCCTAAAGCCGTGTTAGCAGCCGTTGCCCTGGTGGAATGGGCACGCAGCCCAACAGGAGGCTCCTTCTTAGCCAAAGAATAGCAGGCTTTGATACACAAGGTTACCCAGCGGGAGATGGTTCTCTTGTGCACCGCCCGACCTTTTTTGGCGCCCACGTAGCCAACAAAGAGCTGGTCATCCACCGGAAGTGTTGTGTGCGGTTGATATAAAAGGAAAGCGCACGTTTTGGGTCCAGACGGTGGAGCCTCTCTCCTCTCTGGAAGGATGCGGAGGCAGAAAGAAGGTGGGCAAAGTGATGGTCTGCCCAATGTGGAAGGCAGTAACCACCTTTGGCAAGAAGGACGGACGCGTCCTAAGAACAACCTTGTCTGGATGGACAGACAGAAAGGGAGGTTTGCATGATAGAGCCTGGAGCTCACTCACCCGCCGAGCGGAGGTGATGGCCACCAGAAAGGCTGTCTTCAGAGTCAGAAGACGAAGAGGATAGTTATGTAGAGGCTCAAAGGAGCGCACATAAGAAAGGTAAGAACCAAGTTCAAGTCCCACTGAGGCATCACAAACGGAACAGGAGGGAAGAGGTGTGTAATGCCTTTTAGGAACCTGTTAACAACAGGGGACTTGAAAAGGGAGGGCTGATCAGGAAGCCTGAGGAAGGCCGAGATAGCACAAAGATAGCCCTTGATGGTACCCAGGGCAGAACCCTGTTGGGCCAGGGAAAGAAGGAACAGAAGAACCTCAGAAAGAGGGGCAGAGAGAGGGTTCACAGCCTTTGCTGTGCACCATGCCACAAACTTGTCCACCTGCAGGCGTATACCACCTTAGTGGAGGGACGCCTGGCTGCCAGAATCACATCACAAACTTCGGGAGGCAAGTCAAAAGGAATCAACTGCCGCCGCTCAATCTCCACGCAAGCAGGTGGAGGCTGGACAGGTTCGGGTGGAGGACCATCCCCTGCTGCTGTGACAGAAGATCCTCCCGAAGAGGCAGACGGATCGGGGGATCGACGCTCATACTGAGTAGCTCGGGATACCAAACTCTTCGAGCCAAGTCCGGAGCCACAAGGATGACTTGGGCCCGGTCGCGCCGAATCTTCTTCAACACTCTGGGTAGAAGTGGTATAGGCGGAAAGGCGTACAACAGACCGCAACTCCACTCGCGACGAAAAGCGTCGCCGAGCGAGTGCCGCCTTGGAAATTCCAACGCGCAGAACTGATGACATTGCGCGTTCTCTTCGGTGGCGAATAGATCTAACCAAGGCTCCCCCACTGCAGAAAGAGTCCTTGCGCCACTTCCGAGTGAAGACGCCATTCGTGATCCATCATGCACCTGCGGCTGAGTTCGTCAGCCCTGGCGTTCAGGGAACCTGCCAGGTGTTGAACCATCAGGAACATGCCCTGATGTTCCAGCCATGTCCAGAGGCGCAGAGCCTCCTGACAGAGGGTCCATGACCCCACCCCGCCTTGTTTGTTGCAGTACCACATGGCGGTGGTGTTGTCTGTGAACACCTGCACTACCTTCCCTTTGACAGAGGGAAGGAATGCCTTGAGTGCAAGTCGGATCGCCCGGAGCTCCAGAATGTTGATATGGAGCCGGGAATCCGCCGGAGACCAGAGGCCTCTGATCTCTGCCTCTCCCATGTGACCGCCCCATCCCAGAAGGGACGCGTCCGTCACAACTGTGTGCTCTGGCTGGGGAAGGGAGAGGGATCTGCCCAGGACCCATTGCCGGTTCGAGAGCCACCACTGCAACTGTTTTGCAGTCCCCTCCGAGATCTGGACGTGATCGGACAGGTTGCCCTGGTGCTGCGCCCACTGGAACTTCAGGTCCCACTGCAGAGCCCGCATATGCCATCTGGCATGATCGACCAGCAGGATGCAGGAGGCCATGAGGCCCAGCAGCCTCAGGGTCATCCGTACCGAAACCCAGGATAAAGGCTGAAAGATCGGAATCATAGCCTGAATATCCCGGACTCGCCGTTCGGGAGGATAGGCCCGAAACTGCGTCGTGTCCAGAACTGCTCCGATGAAAAGGAGCTGTGGAGAAGGAATCAGATGCGACTTCGGCACATTGATGGAGAACCCCAGCGAGTGCAGGAGTTCGGCCGTAGTCTGGAGGTGGGAGACGACTGCCTGGGACGAGCCCGCCTTCAGCAGCCAGTCGTCGAGGTAGGGGAAGACTGGAACCCCTGCCCGGCGCAGATGAGCTGCGACCACCGCCATCACTTTCGTGAACACCCGAGGGGCACTTGTAAGGCCAAGGGGAGCACGGTGAACTGAAAATGCTCGAGGCCTACCGTGAACCGCAGGTAACGCCGGTGGGCCGGCAGGACGGGGATGTGAAAATAAGCGTCCTGCAAGTCCAACGCTACCAACCAGTCTCCAGGGTCGAGGGCAGTCAAGACCTGAGCTAGGGTGAGCATCTTGAACTTCTCCTTCCGGAGGAAGCGATTGACGTTCCGGAGGTCTAAGATAGGACGCATGTCCTCCTTGTCCATTTTGGGCACCAGAAAGTAGTGGGAGTAGCAACCACGTCCTACTTCTGGGGTCGGAACATGCTCGATGGCCCTCTTGGCCAAGAGGGCCGTGACTTCCTTCTGCAGAAGCACCAAGTGATCCCCTGACATGCGGTGGGATTGAGGTGGCATGGCTGGGGGTGGTCTCGAAGGGGAGGGAGTAGCCCCTTCGGACAATGTCCAAGACCCACCTGTCCGAGGTGATGGCATGCCAGTGGTGAAGGTGATGGCGGACCCTGTCCCCTACTGGCGTGCTGTGCACCTGAAAGGAAGGACTAGGAGGGCTTGGAGGCCGCGGACGGGGCGGAGTTGGTGGCCTGACCCGCACGCTGGTTGCCCGAACCGCCACGGCGGTAGCCACGTCCTCGGCCACGCGAAGACGGTTGCTGCACGGGCCGGTGGCTGGGCAGCGGACGTGACTGGGCGCCCCTTTCGTGCAGAGGTTAGCGGAGGGCGCACAACAGAAAGGCCCAGGGACTTGGCAGTAGCCCGTGTGTCCTTAAAACGCTCCAGCGCATGGTCAGCTTTGGAACCAAAAAGACCGACCATCAAAGGGCATGTCCATGAGTGTATTCTGGACATCACCCGAGAAACCAGTTGTTCTCAGCCAGGCGTGGCGACGCAGCGCCACCGTCGTTGCAAGTGATCTGCCCAGCGAGTCGGCGGTATCAAGGCCACAACGTATGGTGTACTTTGCCGCATCCCTACCTTCCGCAATGGTGCGGGTAAGCAGTGTCTGGACCTCCTCAAAACACTGGGGCAAACGCCGCCACCGAATCCCACAGAGAGTGGGAATATCGGCCCAAAAGGCAAGCGGTGTTGACGGACCGCAAGCTAGCACTGGAGGAAGAAAAGGCCTTCTTCCCAAATTGGTCCAGGCGTTTGGATTCCCTATCCGGAGGGGCGGTAGGGAAGGCGGTTTGGGAGGCAGAGGCTTGGACAACCAAGCTCTCGGGGGAGGGATGTTGAGAGAGAAACAAAGGGTCGCCCGGAGCAGGGCGATGGCGTCGGGCCACGTTCCTATCCACAGGAGCCCCTGTGGTGGGCTTGGACCAGGTGCCCAAAAGAACGTCAGACAGTGCATCATTAAACGGCAGCAATGGCTCCGAGGAGGTAGCTGCCGGCTGAAGCACTTCCGTCAGGAGATTAGTCCTGACAGCCACAGTAGGCAATTGGAGGTGCAAGGCTCCAGCTGCTCTCACGCAACACCGTTGCGAAATTTGCTCCCTCCTCCGTAGCCACGGAAGGAGGAGACAGCATGCCAGAGTCAGGAGAAGTGTCCAGACCACTGGCATCCCCAAGTTCCTCTGCCCAGTCCTGATCATACTCACACTGCTGTGTGAGAGGGTCTTCCGACCCCTCCCAGCTCTCCTGGTCCTCCTCTGGCTCAAAATATGGTGGAGGAGGGACATCTGGGACCCAAGGTCTCATCGGCGCCGGCGTCCGAGCGACGTCGGTCCGGCTCCATGTCCGGAACCGGAGAGAACCGGGGAACGACGCCGCCCGGAGCCCCGGGCGGCGTCAGGAACGGCACCGGGGACATCGGCGCCGGCGTGGTTAGGTCAACCGGCGTCGATCGGGGTTGCGGTACCACCGGAGCCGGGATCGGGGCCGGAGCCGAGGCCGGGATCAAGGCTGGCGGGACGGGCGACGCCGGGACCGGAGTCGCCGGCGACGCCGGAGCAACCCCATAGAGCCCGCGGGGCCCGAAGGCGCACCGGAGGGACCTTGAGGCCCGAAGAGGCGGGCCATGGCCGACAGGAATTCCTGTAGTTTGGGCCGGAGTCGCCCCGAACCCGGAAAGGATGGATAATGCGGGGCGGCCCACAGGCACGTCCGGGGCCGCGGGGCAGGGACGGTGCCGACAGGGGCCTCAGCCGAGTCGCGAGACCGGCGAGGCGAAGTCTTAGGAGCGATGATGCTTCTTAGACTTTTTGTGCTTTGACTTACCCGAGGAGTGCGAAGACTTGGACCTCGACGACCAGCGGGGGGCTCCGCGACCGGCCCCTCGACCTCTCACGGGACCGGGGCTTGGTGCGGCGCGGAGCAGACTGCCGGACCTCGAGGAGCTTTCGAGACCGCTCTCGCAAAGCTTTCAGGTGTAAGGCCCGGCAGTCAGGGCACGACTTTGTGTCGTGGTCTCGGCCGAGACAGTAGAGACACTCTAAGTGCGGGTCTGTGATCGACATCATTCGACCACAGACGTCGCATGGCTTGAAGCCGGGCATCCCTACCGACACCTAGAGTCGAGATGACTCGAAAAGAAACAGTGAAAAATCACTAAAAATTTAGTCAAAAATTGACTAGGGCACTGCTTCACGGATCTGCGCTTACTGGCGCGGAAAAGAAGAACTGACGTCAGCGCGCAGGGGCGGCGTCTAAGTACTGCCCGCGACGTCATCCCGGCGATCACGACGCCGACGACGGACGCGGAGCCGCACGATGCCGCCTACCGACGCGCAAGGGTACTGCTACGCAAAACCTTTCCGGATCCAGCCTGACGCCTGGGGATATTCTACGGTAAGGAATCTGTCACTAACGTGTCTCTTTCAGATCTGCAAATTTCATACTCATAACCTAATCTTTTCCCCCAAACATACCATCACATGGCTGACCTGCCACCAGAGAAAAACACTGCCTTTCTGATCAGTCTCATAAAACTGACTGATTACTTATCAGTTAGATCATTCACTCTTATTGTGCTGAGAGACTTCAACCTGTAGCTGGATGTTCCTTCGCATACTACTACCCCGAATTGCACATATTATATGGCATGGCCCTCGTCCGCTGCTCAGACGTGCTACTTACCTCAAAATACACAACCCTGATGACCCATCTCTACAAGAATGTCAAAATTATTGTGAAGTGTATTTGTTATTTGATGCAACCAGGCTAGAACGGATTTTAAGTTATCAATCCTACCTCCCCCTTGTTCCCTGGCTATTTTCCATTTGGACCCCTAACCTTATAATTAAAATACAGTCATGACACTATTTCTTTGGCTCAGTTGATCACAAATCTTGACTCTGCAATCTCAAACCTTGTACCACTCTTTCTTGTAGAACTAGTGTTTATCTGTAGGCTATATCCTCGAGATCCTATGCATAGAGAGTACAGTTAAGTATCGCCCATAGACTCCTTGGCCAGGAAATGACTCCAGATTTGGTGGAAAATATGCTGCTGAGCATTAGGGCAGTATATCATTTTGCCATACCCTGCCAATGTACTTAACAGTCATTCCTTGTGAGTAGGTATTTCCTGTGTTTTCCACTTTCTCAGGACTCATACTTTGGCTACTGCCAACAAAGTAGAGAATCATCTCCTTTGATGACTTGTCATACCTGAGGCATGAGATGTGTCATGGCGTAATACCAGAGATTCCGTTCCTGAAAAATCATTTTCAAAGCCTTGTTTCACTGTTTACCATATATTTAGGTCACAAATTATCTCTGTGCACAGTCAACTGTGTTCACTGGGGTGGAGATTTGCTAATCTGAGTCTGTGTGGCGACCAGTGCCATTTTTTTTTTTTTAGCAGTTCTCCCCCCCCACTTTTTGCCCCCTTTTTATCTATTAGATGCTGGTTTTCGACTGATAGTGCACGGAGGCCTGCTAACCAGACTTCCGTGCCAGTGCTGCTTCCTTAAAACAAGGTGATGTCTAATTGTACACAACTGGCAAAGGGCTTTAGCACCACTGTAAGTCCCTAGTAAATTGTACTTGTGGTGTCTAGGGCATAGGTACTAAAGAGGGGCCCTAAGGGCTGCAGCATATCTTATGCCACCCTATCAGACTCACAAATTCCACGTGGACTACCATTGCAGGCTACATGCCATGGTGCAAACCATGAGTGAAAACATGATATGGCACACTCCTGTGCGCCACGGCAATGTCACTGCATTTAACATAAGTCACCCCTACAGCAAGCCTGTGAGCCCGAAGGCAGGGAGATTTATATTTTATGTGAGGACATATCTGCATGAGCAGATATGCCCCTACGATGTCTAGTTCTATCATTAGATATTATAAGTGAACAGGGAAGCCATCTTAAGATATGTACTGGACACTGGTCAAAACGAGTTACCCAGCTACATAATAACTTCACTGAAACACATGATGTTTGGCATCAAACACTTCGTTTTAATAAACCCACACTGATTCCTGGGATGGATTTAATAAGACATGCTCCCAGAGGGTACCTTAGAGGTACCCCCTGAACCCTACTAGTCCTCTAGTGTCCTGTCCAGAATGCCACCACAGGCGAGTTTGACGCACTAGGAGGTGAGAGCCCCGCTCTCAGAAGTCAGAAATAGTGCCTGCTCTGGCAAGAGGTGTTTACACCTCCACCAGGATGGCTAGTAAATTAGCATGTCAAGGCAGGAAGCTTCAAAGAGCACACTGCCTTTGATATGCGAGCCTGGCTACCCCCAGACCTGGAGGATGACACTGCTGCTCTGAGGCCCATTTGGCACCAGGACAGGCGGCAAATTAGATATGCACAGAGGCGTGTTGCACCTCCAGGCTAGTCACACCCCTAGGGTGGGTTATCTTAATTGAACACGAAACTTAGGATTTCACCATCTTGGTTGTGGTGAAATTAGAACTATGGGAAAGGGTGATGCCCACTCCCCATAGGAAGTGGCCGACTAGGGGGTGTAGTGACCCCAGGGTAAGTAGCGGTAGGAAAGTGGGTTTCTGTTGCAGTAACCTCTCCACTTTTTGCCTTTCTGATGCACTTTGACTGAATGTGTACTGGGTCCCTGCTAATCAGGTTTCCAGTGCCCGTGTTCTTTCTCAAAACTGTAACCTTGTTTCCACAATTGGCACACCTCTGGCCCACATACAAGCCCCTTGTAAACGGTACCGCTGGTACCATGGGCCATGTGACCAGAGAGGGTCTCTAAGGGCTGCAGCATGTATTGTGTCACCCTCAGAGACCCCTCACCTAACGCATACACTGACAGTGCAGACTGTCCCTGGGTGCCATGCCTACAAACACGGTCTGTGGCATAGGTAAGTCACCCCTTTAGCAGCCCTCACAGTCCTAAGGCAGGGTGCACTATACCACAGGTGAGGCCATAGCTGAACGAGCAATATGCCCCTACAGTGTCTAAGGCCATTCTTAGACATTGTAAGTGCAGTAAAGTCATATTGAGTGCATGGGCTGGGAGTTTGTCATTACAAACTTCACAGCTCCATGATGGCTTTACTGAATGCTAAGAAGTTTGGTATCAAACTTCTCAGCGCAATAAACACACACTGATGCCAGTGTTGGATTTATTGTAAAATGCACACAAATGCATTTTAGAGATGCACCCTGAAAAACGATCACCTCCCTACTGTACAGCTGACTGGTCTGCACCAGCCTGCCACACACAGACATGTTTCTGACCCCCTGAGGTGGGACCCCTATTGCTCTTGTGGGTCAGGATCAAAGCACTTGGGGTGGAGGTGCTTCTCACCTACCCCCAAACAGGAGCAGCATTCAGGGCGGCGAGACTCAAAGGCTTCCTGCCCATTGTTATGCTAGCCAGGGCATCTCCAGTCAGTGGAGTTGCCCGTCCCCCTGACCAAGCCCCACTTTTGGCGGCAAGGTCGGCGGGACATTTTGTAGTCAGGAGAGGTGTGTCCCCTCTCAGCCAGGACCAGCCCTACGGTGCCCTGAGCTGAAGTGACACCCTGCTTTGAAAAGCCTCCATGTTGAATAGAAGGATTTTAGCCAATCAGGTTAGGGGATGCCCCCTCCCTAAAGGGAGGGGACATACAAAGGGTGTAGCCACCCTAAAGGTAAGTAGCCCATTGCCTAGTACCTGCCAGGACCTGTAACACCCCTAAATACAGCATTTAGGAGCACCCCTGAACCTTGATCCTCAGATCTGTGACTACCTAAGAAGAAAGACGACATCCCTGAAGCCGACCCTGCAGAGAAGCCTGAAGACGATGACTGCCTTGGCCCCAGCCCTACCGGCCTTTCTCCAGCTTCGAAGAGTCTGCAATAAAAAGGCGATCTGTCTTGCGGCCAGCGACCTCTGAAAACCCTGGTAGGACTGCTACTTTTGAAAGAGACTCCAATCTCTCGTGGACAGTGGACCTGTCCAGACAAAATGAACTCCAAGGCCTCCTGTGCCACCTGGAACCGCGAGTCATGCCCACTCCGCACCCAACGCGCACGGCCCGAGTTTGAGTGGCTCATCTGTCCAGTGAAGTCTCCCCAGCGATCCTGACCTCTAATCCAGCGTTGGCTGACCTCTCCTTACCTCCACGACCGCGCCTGCAGGGTGAATCCAAAGAACCTCCTCCCCCCACCTCCAACCGTGATCGGCCAGGTAAGAAGAAATGTCCAAAGGCACCCCTGCGCCCGCAGCCCCCTGCTTTGGGGAGCTTAACCAGCGGTACTCCTGTGACTCAACATCTCAACTTGCCAGTGCTGTCGCTGGTTTTCTGCCTGCACCCTTGGTTCGACGCCTGCAGCTGTTCTCCAAAAAGATGAATCTCTTCAGGATTGCATTGGAAACTGTTTACACCCTGCACCCGGCCGCCCCTGTCCCTCTGGTGGTGTAGCTCTGGTGCTGCCTTGTGGCAACCCCCCTACTCCCTTGCCTGCCTAAACCCCCGGGGCCTGTGCTCTGAAACCACGGGTACCTACCTGCAACCAGCACGTCTCGTGGGCGCTCCCAGTCTACATTGACTAACATTAGGCCCAGAGACCTCTGTACCCGGCCGCCACAGTGCTGCTGGTGGTGCAGTACCTACCTTGATCTGACGCTTGCTCAGTGTTGGTCTAAACCCCTGAAGACTGGATGTGTACGTCAAGTACTTACCTGTACATGTACATAACTGTTTTTCTCCCATAGGATTGCACTGCATTTCTTGATATTGCAGAAAGTGTCCATCTTTTAGACTGCTAAGTTACGGGTACTGTTGATTTGACACCACAAAGTATTTTTAGTATCACTGTAAAGTATTTTCATTACTTTTGCAAACACATTTGATTGTACCTCAAAAGTATTGCTGTTTTAAAACTGGTAATTACATGCAACAGAGTTTCTCTTGGTTATAGAAATAAAACTAACAAAGTAGTATTTTTGTATACAAAACAATTGGTCTTGGATTCAGTCCGAGTGTGTGTAATCATTTCTTGCCCGAGTGTGTACAACAAATACTTAACACAGCCCTCTGATAAGCCTGACTGCTCAACCACACTACCACAAAAGAGAGTAAGGTATTAACTACTTTAACTTCTATAAAGCCTCTGGGGATCCACTGGACTCTCTGCACTCTATACCTTACTTTGGTATAGTATATGCAGAGCCAGCTTCCTACAGTATCCCATTGGCTACTACCCTTCACTCCCCTTTACGCCCCAAAATTGAGCATTTAGGTGGACCCCTGATGCCAGGAAAGTAGATTCAACTACTGGGAACCTAGGAAGAAAGAAGGACCGTAGAAAGCGAGAACTGAAGACCTGCACCTAAGATTGGCACAAAATCCGGCTAGGCTGCTTGCACTTCGACTATCGCGGGGACCGACTTCTCCAAGAGCTGGACACCCTGCCCAAACCCTTAGAGGACTGCCCAGCACCTCAACAACTGGGAAAGATCTCCCTTGGAGTAGAGGAGCTGCTCCCCTGCTTTTTGCATTTGACAACCTAAGTGGGAAGGGTATGCCCAGACATGGGTCCCATGCTCACTATGCCACCGGATTCAGGCTAGCCTGGATGATGAGGTGATATGCCGAAACCGGTCCTAGGATGCTTGTTTCCGGTCCAGGGAGGACCTGGCCTGGCAGTCCGGGCTGGACTGTTTCCATGGGGAGCAGGGTCAAGACTGATTTGCATACAGCTGGGTCCAAACTGGGGTGGTGTGGTGAGTAAAAAAAACAATGGATTAAACCCAGATCTGTGACTGGGGGTCAATGTTAGATTTGCTCAGAATTCCATCCATCTGTTTCTTTTGCCCCTGCATCTGCACGCACCACAAGGCATCTGCAGGTCCACTTTGTTGCTAGGCATCGGGCTTGCCGAAGGAGCAGAGCGACAGGAGAAAGATCTTCGTGCTCCAGGACGTCAGATCAGTCTCCTTACCAAGTTTTGAGACATCAGGACCCCCAGGGGCCACCCAGCACCAATACCCTGGGTATTGGAGTAGTTGCGGCAACCTAAGCTAGTTGGTGGTCCAGTCCAGACTCCAACAACGCCAAGCACGACCTACCGTCGAGGGACATCGAAAATCCATCAGGCCAGCCCAAGAGGCCCTGCTGCCTTGTTTCCCCTCTTCACCAGGTCACAAAGAACCAGAGTGAGCCTCTGACCGACCCCGACAACACCTCAAAGCACCCCTGTACCCGCACTCCAGAGCCCGAGTGTGAGGGAGGCAATGGTGCCAACATGGTCCTGAGCCCCTCAGGGGCGGAGCCCATCCTTGGGTTTGGCCAGACTGGTTTCCCAGTCGCCGCCTGCAACCTTTTTCTGAAGGGACCGAGAACTACAAGAGTCTGCAACAGCGCGAACCCGCTGAACAAAGCACCACTGCACACGAGCCCCCCACCCTGAGTGGACCGACGGGGTCCCTGTATGCCCAAGATCCTCAATGTAGGAAAGTGCCCCTTTTTGACATGGTCACACTCACTTTTTGCCTGGCAATTGAAGCAATATTTACTGAGAGTGCACTGGGTTCCTGCTATCCAAGTCCCCAGTGCCAGATCTCTTTCACCAACTCCGTACAATTATTCCACCAATTGGCAATACCTTTAGCACCCCTGTAAGTGCCTAGTAAAGGGTACCCCAAGTACCTAGGACATGGGCACTAAAGAAACTACCCTAAGGGACCCTTCACCACACTCCTGCAAACTGCCTTTGCAGGCTGTGTGACATGGTGCAAAGCAAAGTTACCTCCTGTGTGCCGTGCCTGCAGACACTGCATGTAATATATGTAAGTCACTCCTACAGCAGGCCTTACAGCCCTAAGGCAGGGTACATTTTTACATGTGAGGACATGTCTGCATTAGCAGATATGCCTCTGTATTGTCTTGTATTGTAATTGCATTTATATAGCGCTTACTACCCCCGACGAGGCGTCAAAGCGCTTTTTTGGCGAGTAGCACGCTACTCCGGAACCCATAAAGGATTAGTGTTGAATTAGTATAGTGAAATATGAAAGTAATTTGAGTGATGGATAGGTTAGTCCGTTAGTTGGATTCAGAAGGATAGCGCCGGGATATAAGAGGGAAAAAGGTTTGCATTTATATAGCGCTTGTTACCCCCGATGGAGTGTTGAAGTGCTTTTTTGGAAAGCAGCACGCTACTCCGGAACCAATTAAAGGATTAGTGTTCAATTAGTGTAGTGAAATATGAAAGTAATTTGAGTGGTGGATATGTTAGTCAGTTATTTGGATTGAGATGGGTAGCAGAGGGATAGAAGAGGGACAAAGGTTTACATATATATTCTAGTCGATTCTTGGGCATTGCCAGTGAACAGGGATGCCATCTTGGGTATATGTACTGAGCACTGGGGATTATAAGTTCCCCAGCTACATGTTGGCTTCACTGAAACCAATGATATTTGGTATCAAACATCTGTTATTAATAAACCCACACTGATTCCAGTGATGGATTTATTAATACATGCACCCAGAGGGCACCTTAGGGGTGCCCCCTGAAAACCTACAAACCTTTAGTGTGCTGGCTGACTGGTGTAGACCACCCTTCCACCACAGACAGGTTTCTGACACCCTGCAGGTGAGAGCCCACACTCTCTAAGCGCAGAAACAATGCCTGGTCAGGCTGGAGGTGTTGTCACTCCTCCACGCAAGATGGCTACGTAATCAGCATATCAAGGCGGGAGTCTTCAAAGGCCTCTGCCGCCTTTGATATGTGACCCAGGCTTCCCTCAGACAAGGGAAATGCCACCCCCCTGCCACAGTCCCATTTGGCACCGGGACAGGTGGGAAAATTAGCTAGTCAGGAGGCGTGTTCCCTATCAGGCTAGCCACACCCCTAAGGTGGGCAACCTGATGAGAACACGAAAACTAGGAATTACACCATCTTGGTTTTTGGTGGAATTAGGCTCACTGGGTCAGGTTTATGCCCACAGGAAGTGGTCATATAGTGGGTGTAATCACCCTAAAGGTAAGTAGCCAGTTGACTACTACTGGTCGCTACCCTTACCGCTCCTAAATTGAGTATTTAGGAGGCACCGATGCCAGGAACTTGGATTCGCCAGAAGAAGAAACGGACAAAGATGAGCAGCAAGAAAACAACTGAAGACTTGCTGTGGACTTTTGGCACCAAACCCGGACACCCTGCACCAGTTTCGACAGTTGTGACCAAGTGACTCATCCTGCAACTGAGCATCTGCTAAGAACTCCGGTTCACTGCCAGCCCTTCACAAATCGCCAGCAGACTCCCTTGGAGTAGAAGAGTTACTCCGAGGCAGTCCACAGCCACCGAAGAAGCTGAGTCTGGTTCACCGTGGTGCAGCTCCCCGACCAGCCAGACACAGCAGCCGCCTACGAAGAGGTTATCATTTTTGCCTCTGCAAACCAATAAGAGTTGTCTGGACTCTATACAGTGTACCTCATTTAGGTGCACTATAAAGAGAGCCAGCTTCCTACACTCAAGACCTGAGCCCTCCTGTGAGTTCAACTGGACTGGTCCCCAAGTCCCTGCTTGCAGCCTCTTTTCAACATGACTGTCTCCCATCGACTTTAACGGGGCATCCAATGCCGAAAAGCACCTCTCTCTGCACCCTGATGCCCCAGAGCCGACTGAGATAACCTGTTGGAGCTGCCTTAGACCTTGCCCCATACTTACCTTAAGCGCAGAAGAACAGCCTTGTAAGTCGCTGACAAGTGACTGTATGCAATATATGTTTTTCTCAATAGAATAACATTACTGCTTTAAAGATACAAATACAGTGCATTTAAAGTTTTTGAAAAATCACCATCTTGAAAAGTAATTACCCGATTACGATAATCTTGGTTTCTACATTTATATAAAAATCTGTGTTATTTATATAAATTGGTGTGGGATTCCTTTATTGAGTGTGTGTCTCACTTACTGACTCTCAAAACTATCTTCTGATAAGCCTAAGCTGCTCACCCACACTACCACAAAAGAGCATTTGGAATTATTTTAACCCCTGTAAACCAGTAAGGGTCACCCAACAGGCAGGTGTGCCTTCATCTCATATCTCACCACATAATGCATGAAAGGCCAGCAAGTCCCAACAAGGAAACCTCAGATTCCACATCCAAAACCATAACAAGTACAGTGGAAGGCAAACACGTAGATTCATCTTGGGAAAAATTCGAGAGCAAGAATCTTTAATGCAGCAAATAATTTTAACACCAGAATATGAATCACAGGGTGGGCATGATATTTTAAATAGAGGCAACATATTAAAACTGTAAGAAGAAATTACCGCCTTAAAGCATTTAGATTCAACAAACCTTCTGGCTGTAGAATTCCTTTTAATAGGGAAACAAAACAGCAAAGAACAAACGCTCACTACATGGCAGTCAGAAGAAGTCGTCCAGCTCATTATGAACTTTTCCCAACAATTTGAATCATGGGGTATAAAACTATCCAAACCAATCTTTCCACGCTACCCCGGACCCTTTATTGGAAATTCCTCCTACAAGGCAAAACAAGGATTAAGATAAACAAAAGAGAAGCCGCAGGTGTATTCGGTATTGCAGAATGCAAAAGGGAGAAGTCCAACTATTCCAACGAGGAGTGATGCATACAGAGGCCAGAAGGCAAATACAGGATCAGACCAAAGTCAATGGAGTTGGCTCCCAGGCACCCTTAATGTTATGAAGGGTGATTGACCCATGGGAAGACAAACATGTAAACTCAATAATGGAAATATCCACTTGCTCTCATGGAACATAGCCGGAGCAAAAAAATGGTAATTTCACTACCACTGATGCCATTACTCTCCCAATTCTCTATCGAATACACCATCCGGAGCGACCACTGTTATCAACACATTTATTTCAACCTAAACTTACCTAAGCATCAGCCTAATCCAGTAATGGAGGGAAACATCTATTCAAATGATCTAAAGCGCCTTCAATGGACAAACAAAACCTTACAGGATCTACAAAACACAATAAAAGAATTAATAGCCAGTGGCTAGGAGGGTCCCAATACAATACAAGCCTGGACAAATTTCACATCAAAATTGACATCATTAATGTCGGGAAAACAAAAACAGGCATCAAGAAATAAAAACTGTAAGGAATTAACGAGTGAAGTTCAAATCCTAAAATGTGAAGTAAAGAAAACCTTTAGGAAATTAAAAACAACTGATCCTGATCAAACAGCATGGGACTCCGTACGACAGCTGAGGAAAGAATACAAAAAGAAGAAGGTATGAGAATACAATAGAAATAGAAACAAGAGATTCTGGTCAAAACTACTGTTTAGTGTTAGGCAAACCAACTGCAGCACCTTTTGGGAAATAATAAACACCTTGAATAGTCCAGTGAATGCCTTAACTTCAAATGTACAAGAACACGATTGGGCCAATTTTCTAACAAGATTTATGGAGATCACAGCTCCCGAACAACTGTCTCTGAAGTACCTGGATGGCTTTTATCAACAAGACCCAGCAACAGCAACTGGAAAAGCAGAAAACTACAGCTGCGGAAAAGATGGTATTTGCAGTTCAAAGGAAAAAACATTTGTCATCTTATTCAGCAGATTAAATGATCAACACAATACGGAAAGGCAGAGAAGATGGAGCACCAGGGCCTAATGGCATCCCTCAAGCAATTTCTAAATACGATCCAGCTTTCTGGAGCAAACATCAAGCCACACACTTTTTTAGAAGTTGAGCTACTCAATCAGATTCCATCTAGTTGGCAAAGCTCAATTATTACACCAATCTACAAAGGCGGAGATATAACAAGCCCGTTAAATTATAGGTTAATTGCCCTATTAGACGTAGAAGCAAAGTACTATGCTTCTTTGATCTTGGCAGACCTGATTGATTGGTGGGACAAGTTTAATTGATTCCCATTAAACAGACAGGTTTTAGAAAAGGGATCGGAACGATCACAAATATTCGAACTCTCTCACTAATAGTAGAAAAATGCAAGCGGAAGAAACAACAACTGCACCTTTGCTTCATAGATCTAAAGGCAGCCTTTGACAGCGTGGATTGTCACCACCTGTGGAAAAAACTGAGAGCTTAGAACATCCCTGATAGAATAGTAAGAGGTATACTGTTATTCTACTCCCAAACATGGATATGAATAAAGTTAGGTGATTGCTCCAGATTATCAAGAAAGCTGAACACAAATAAAGGCTTAAAACAAGGATGCGTGTTGGCGCCGCACCTCTTTAATCTGTTTATGTCTGACCTGGTGCAACGGCTTGACAAGATCAACTATCATCCACCGCATTTGGGAAAGCTATCATTATCTCATCTTTCATATGCAGATGATGCAGTGTTAATGAGCCTAACTAAGGTTGGTCTCGAAGGACACTTAGTGAAATGATGGAATATATAACAACTAAAACTAATTACTCACCTCCTGTGTTACACGGTAGTTCCTCTTATCTTTCTTTTGTTGTGAATCCCAAGCACCTTTATTTGCTGACAAGATTAAGATTAAACTACGCTCCTCTGATGTTGGGCTTCCCAGAAAATACACATTCACTAAACCATTTACCAGTATGTCTGTGCGACGCCTTATCTAAACAAACTACTTCCCACTTTTTATTTTTCTGTGCCTTATATGTGACGGAGAGGAAAAGGTTTGTCCGGCTATTGCGTCAGCTCAGCTTGTATAATCACTCCTCGGCTGTTTTAGTTGTTACAGTTAGAAACACCTTTTGTTTGTTTTATGATGGCGTCCTTTTTACAAGCTGTTCTAAAAACTAGGAAGACTGTTGATATAAAGTTACTGTGATTTAATCGACATCAGATAATGATGACCCAATTGTGTGGGTCCTAAAAGGGGATATATGTTCATCTTCCCCCTGCTCCTACGCAATATTTAAATGTCCAAATGCATAGATTACAAGCTAGTTAGCCCTATTGGTAAGGGTTGGCATTCCTTACAGGAGCACACCACCACCATTTAACCCTCCATCATTTTATAATATTTTATATTTTAAATAGTTATGTAAAATTTCTTAAATTAATTTATCGAAATGTCTGATTTGATATAATGTGGTCATCTGTACCATATTGTTTTTTAGTAATATATTAATAGTTCGTAGTGAATTTTATGTACTTTTATGCGAAATAAAGTTAATAGATTGATTGGAACTAACAAATTAGAAATTAACACATCAAAAAGTAAAACAATGCTCATTAGCAATCGTCCTAGCACCAAGCAGAACATCTGGCTTGACGGTAAACCACTAGAGGAAGTAACTAGTTACAAATACTTGAGGTTTTACATGGATAATAGACTAAATCATCAAGAGCAGAACTATACGTCACAAAGAACCAGCACATTAGCTTTCACTTTTAGGACCCTGCCAAAAACATTTAAGGGCCCGTCCTATAAACCACTGCGTACCGTGGTAGCAGCAAAAATGCTGCCAACAATATCTTTTGCCAGCATTGCTTTACAGGGTAAAGATTCTGTACTGTACTTTTGAACAAACTGTTAGTTACAACCTACAAAAATGTCTCGCGCTGCGCGAGCACTGCAGCGCAGAGCAACGCTAGGCGCGAGACCTAAAAAAATCTTTCAGATCCACCAGTCAGCATCACCAGCACAGGTGTGACTTGAATTCGGTCTTATAAATGAAATAGGGAGAATGTATACCACAATAAACCTCTGGTATCGACTGAAAGAATAAAGCGTGTTCCCTACTCAATAAGGCCCAATGGACGACCTTGAAAATGACAAAAAATCAGTGTACAATCAATATCTCCAAAAAGCGTTAACTACCTGCACTGCTATGGAACAACAATCTCCCTTTTTCAACTTTTAAACAAGTCATAAATAAAGTAGCAAAATTCCATTCCTTGCTTTTTGACAAAAACACCTTCAGCCATAGATCGCACACCTGGATGGTGATTAAAAATTATAAGACTCTTGCACCAGCACCTTACTTAAGTATCACATTTTCGGTACATCTAAAAAGACAGCTGATGGGCCTATGCTTCAGAAAACTACTGTCGATTGCGGACCAGCCAAGCTGGTATATAAAGGGCAGACAGTATGCAGACTGTGGTAGCAAAAAGAGAACCTCATTCATTTAATCTGCATATTCCACAAACCTTATACAGCATAAGTCACTTTATTAAGAAAAGCTCTTATCAGAGGAATAAGGACATGCAGAGCTGCTATAATGCAAGGGCTAGATTAGTCAGTTCCTCAAATGAACTGCAAGCTAATAAAAAATCTCATACTCCACCACCAGGCTGTGAAAACTGAAATTCGATAGGAGCATGGACTATATCCTTTTAAAATGAGATGGTGGCATACTATGGCTTTAATGCCCGAAAAAACAAAAAAGCAATATGTAATTAAATACTGCTCTGAATTTTGTTAGCTAGCGGTCTTGCGTCTCAACAGCGGAACAAATGATCATTTAATTCATCCAATCATTATAATACCCCATTTTACTATGATTTTTTTATTATTATAAAGCAAAGTAAAGAGAAAAAAAGTCAGTTAAAGAAAGTATGTTACCTATTTTGGAAATTAAATCAATTGTGGATCAAATTCGTAGATTATCATGTGTCACGACTGAAGATTTACTTGACCTTTGCTTATGACAATATTGGATTTTATTACCTGTGATCAGGAACATTATTGGATGCAAAGGAAGACTAACTATCCTGAGGATCAAGGGTGTATACCGTAGAATGTTAGAATTTCTGGATTATGAAGATATATTATTGTACTGGCTAGGAACATTATTGGATGTACACTAATACTAGCGATCGTAAGGATCAAGGGTGTATACCCTAAAATGTGAAACCTTGTTTTAAAATTATGAAGATATTTTATTGCATTCTTTTGATCTATGCAAAATTTATTAAGGTTTTAATTAACTAAACTATAAACATTCATTCAGTAAGGGTCGCCTGCACTCTCTGCACAGTGTACCTCATTTTGGTGCACTATAGAGAACCAGCTTTCTACACTATCCAATAACATTTCTCAGGCTGTCATTCAACTAAACAGGTCTCCCTTCCTAGTGTACAGTCGGGTATTATTCCTCTTTCAGATCTTGAAATAGTTTGTGTGCCCTGATGAGTCAAGGATTTTTGAGTTTTGATACCTCTTGATGATCATTGGTTCCAGTTCACAAACTGGCATCCAAATTTATCAGAGTGTTCGTGCAAATAACCAATGATCCATAGATTTTCGAGGACGTTGTGCCATGCCGGGTACACAGAATGTAGAATGGGATTGACTTTCTGAAACTTCTATTTGTTCACAATACAGTACATTCAGGGAATCATGGCACTGAAGGAGATTTTGCTCTATGCAAGTTGTTGGCTAAGGGAGTGTAACGAGGGCGGTCGGATGAAGAGCGGGATGCGCCCACAGGAAGGTGGGGAGAGTGTGATTACCTCCGACACCCCTCTTGTTTTCCTGCAGCAGGACGAATGGACTTGGCCGGACATTCGAGCCGGGGACGTGGAAGACGAAAAGGAACACCTTTCCTTTAAGTGGGATGACTGGTCACTGAACCACGCCCCTTCGATGACGACGAGGAGGTCGGCCCTTCAAAGACGGGAGGAAGGCGGAAGTACGGGTGTGCTAGCACCGGAGGCGCAGGAGGAGTCGAGGGAGTCGAGAACCAAGGGAAGCAGACGGAAGCAACAGCAGGAGCAGAGGCGGAACGGTCGCAAGACGGAAAGGAGCCAGGAGGCCAACGTTCCCGTGTATCGCCCAGCCACGTTCCAGGAGGAGCGTGGCTTTCGCAGGTACGAGACCGCTTGACGGGCTGGGTGGGTAAAAGTGAGAGCCCGAGAACCTAGTGCATCAGTCCCCGTATCCCGGTACCCCCATCCTGAGCACTGCCCTCACCTTTGTAGAAGTGTTACGCACCGTGTGACTCCTCACTACCCCCTTCCCTTGTCAACCTAGTGAATACGTGCACTACACTCACACCACGCTACTTTCTCTTCCTTCCCCATCCACGCTTCCTCTGTACCGGACGGACCCGTGCTGGAGCGGCTACGAAGGGTGCGGACCTCGCCGAGGGACCGAGAACGTAGAGAGAAGACAGAAGAACAACCCTTGCCTTATTATAGACCGGTCTCACGACAGAGGCGTGTTCTTAGACCAATAAAGCCTTCTTTGACCCCCACCTGTCTCCCGTATGTGCCTCCTAACCCGCTACAAGTGGTGGAGAATGCAGGCATAGAGGCACCCATCTGTAATTCCACGATGGACGCCCTCATACAGCACCTGGTAAAGGGCCAAGAACAGCTGGGATGGGCGGTGGAGAGACAGCTAACATCGGCGCAAGCGGACCGGGACACGTTTAAGGACACCATAACCGCTCAGTTGGAGGGACTGCACAGGGTGATGCGTGACCAGCCGCTCCCCACGCCGCAAGAACCTCGGACCCCAACCCCGGGGCCCTCTGGCATATCACTACAGAAGTATGTAGTGGGAGAGGACCCCGACGCCTTCATGCTCAATTTCGAACGCGCCGCACGGGCCTGCGGTTGGCCCGTGGAGAAGTGGCCGTTCTTCCTAGCCCCATTGTTGACAGGAGAAGCGCAAGCCGCCTATCAGGTGGCTAACGCAGCCGGAAACACCCCGTATGCTGATATTAAAACGGTCATATTGGACCACTTAGGTCTTGATGCTGAAGCGTATCGAGTACGCTTCGAAGGGAGAGAGGTAACCCGGGAGAGAACCCAAAAACCTTGTTCTTCCGGCTAAAAATGGCTGCGGATAAATGGCTAACACCGCATTTGTGTACCAAAGAAGAGATAATGGACAAGATCTATCTCGAACAGTACCTGGACGCTCTCCCTTTAACACGCAGAAATGGTTGCGCCAGCACTCACACCTGACCACGGAACAAGCCATGGATATGGCCGCTACGTTTTCCCGGGCTCAACCCAAGCAGAGCGGGTTGGAAAATGAGAAACCCAGTAGGTCCCTGGTGTTCAAACAAGACAGGAGAAGCCATACGTTTATGGAACCACACAAACCGCGACCCAGCAGACCAGAGACTCCACAGTTCAGGGGACCCCAATGCTTCGAGTGTGGGGACTGGGGCCATATCGCGAGGTTGTGCCCCCGACGGAAACCCTCCGAAGAACCAATGGAGGTGGGATACGTCCCCAAATCCATTCTTTACTCCGCTGAGATGGGGAGCGCCTTTCACGTGAGTGTACGGGTGAACGGGACCAAGGTAAAGGCCCTCCTAGATTCGGGTTGTAGGCAGTCCGTAATACAGGGGTCTTCATATTGCCCAAACAAGTTATCCCCGACACCATGGTCCACATCAGGTGCGTCCATGGAGACGTCAAGCCATACCCCGTGGCGGTAGTACCCCTGGTCCATTCCGACGGTAGCACCTATGTCCTCCGGGTGGGGGTGTTGGAGGGGTTACCAGAAGAGCTCATAATTGGGACAGATAACCCCGAATTCCGAGACCTATTCATACACCGCCTTAGGAAAGAGACCCCACAGCCCCAACGAGGACCGGTAGCGACATCACCAGTACCCGCTTTCATAACCCCTGAACCTTGGACTTTGGACAAAGGTTTCAAATTTGCCCAGGCTAACGACTCCTCCTTATTCAATGCATGGGAACAAGCCCATAGAACACAGGACTGTACCAACCCTGTTTATCCACGTTTTCTTATAAAAAACGGTCTTCTATATCGTCAGGGTTCCAGAGAAGACCCCCTTCAACTTTTGGTTCCTCAGACCTTTAGGGAGCAAATCATGTTCTTTTCACACTCACACTTGACTGCAGGACACGTAGGGAGCGAAAAGACTACCCAGAACGTGTTAAGACATTTTTTTTGGCCGGGGGTCTATAAAGATATTAAAACCCACTGTCAGGTCTGCGACATTTGCCAGATAAAGAACCTTCATCGCCCCAGCGTCCCTTTACAACCCCTCCCGGTAATAGGTACCCCTTTCGAAAGAGTGGGAATGGACCTGATAGGACCCCTACCAAAGACACGCCGAGGGA
Organism: Calotriton arnoldi; assembly: GCA_963921515.1. Lineage (NCBI taxonomy): Eukaryota > Metazoa > Chordata > Amphibia > Caudata > Salamandridae > Calotriton > Calotriton arnoldi. Next base: position 3,851,802 of record CAWUFW010000600.1, read on the forward strand.
ACCAATATGCCCTCGTTATAATAGACTATGCCACCAGGTACCCGGAAGCCTTCCCTCTGAGAGCCACCACCACGCGCCTGATCTCCGAGAAGTTTCTGGAATTGTTTTCCCGGGTGGGGTTCCCCAAGGAGATCTTGACCGACCAGGGTACCCCTTTTGTGTCAAGGCTAATGAAGGAGGTATGCAGGATTTTACAACTGCGGCAGATCAGAACATCGGTCTACCACCCACAAACCGACGGCCTAGTAGAGAGGTATAATAGGACTCTCAAAACCACATTAAAGAAAATGCTTTCCGTGAACGGCCGGGAATGGGACCAAGTACTACCACTGGCATTGTACGTGATCAGGGGGCAAAAACAGAGCAGTCTGGGGTGTTCGTCGTTCGAGATGCTATATGGACGACAACCCCGGTCGCTCCTGGAGATGACCAAGGAGGCGTGGGAGAAGGAAGAGGGCGATGAAGAACGTGGGATGTTGGAATATACCCAGGCCCTAAAGTCAACAATAGGAAAATTGAGAGACCTGGCCTATTCCAACCTGGAGAAGAGTCAAGAAAAACAGAAGGCGTCCTATGATAAAGGGAAACGATGGAGACGACTGGAAGTGAATGATTGGGCCCTAGTATTACTACCCTCGTCCACGAAGAAGTTCCAGGCGGAGTGGATGGGACCCTACAAAGTCGTGGGGACCATTGGGAAAACCAGCTACAAATTACAGATCACCCCACGAAGAAGCCAGACCTATCACATAAACCTTCTGAAAAAATGGCTAGGACCCCCACCGAAAGCTGCCCACCTTACGTTACCGACGCACGCCCCTCCTCTTCTACCTTGGAACAGTTGGTTATCAACGAGGAACTGAGAGAACAGGAAAAGAAGACCTCCAGAGAACCCTGATTCCCTTTTCCTCCGTCTTTTCGGACAAACCGGGAAAAACCACCTTGACCGAACATAGGATAGAGACACCCCCAGGAAAGACCATCAAACAGCGGCCGTACCGAATCCCCGCAGCAAAAAGGAAGGCAGTACAAAAGAAGTACAGGAGATGCTACGCCTAGGGGTCATACGACCGTCTAGAAGCGAATGGTCCTCACCCATCGTGATGGTGCCCAAACCTGATGGTAGTACCAGGTTCTGCATGGACTTCCGCGCCCTTAACGACATCTCCTCCTTCGATGCATATCCCATCCCCCGCATCGATGAGTTGATCGAAAAATTAGGTGAAGCCAAATATATTACCACCTTGGACCTGACCAAAGGTTATTGGCAGGTACTCCTACGGGAAGAAGATAGAAGGAAGACCGCTTTTTCTACACCTGACGGCTTATACGAGTTTACTGTTCTTCCCTTCGGCCTACACGGGGCGCCAGCAACATTCCAGCGCCTCATGAACACGGTGCTCCGGGAACATCAGTCGTTCACCTCTGCGTACTTGGACGACATAGTGATCTTCAGTCCTTGTTGGAAAACCCACCTAGCCCATCTCCAGACCATCTTATCCGCCCTGCAACAGGCCGGATTACACATAAACTCAAAGAAATCAAGGGTGGGTTACCAGAAGGTGAAATATCTGGGTTATGTACTAGGCCACGGGATGATTGAACCCCAGATTGAGAAAATCAGAGCGATAGCCGAAACCCCTTTCCCCAGCACCAAGAAGGAAATGAGAGCGTTTTTGGGGTTGATAGGGTACTACCGTCGCTTCATTCCCCAATTCTCAGAGGTAGCCGCCCCTTGACCGATACCCTCAAACAAGACGTAAAAGCACAGTCCCTCTTACACCCCACGCCCCTAATGTGGAAGGCATTCAACGGCTTGAAACGGGTTATAACCACTGGTCCCGTGCTCTCCTCCCCTGACTTTACCCGTCCTTTCATACTCCACACCGATGCATCAGATTATGGAATTGGGGCCGTCTTATCACAGTTGTCTCCCGAGGGCATGGACCACCCCATCCTCTATATTAGCAGAAAGCTCTTTCCCCGGGAGCTCCGATACCCTACCATCGAGAAGGAGTGCCTGGCGATCAAATGGGCTATCGACAAGTTGAGGTACTATCTCGAGGGCCGCCCCTTCACCCTATACACAGATCACGCCCCTCCAGTGGATGAGCAGGAACATGGCTCTGAACCCCAGGGTTCTTAGGTGGTTCCTCTCCCTGCAGCCTTTTTCATTTACTGTGAAACATCGGAAAGGCTCAGAGAATGGGAGCGCTGACTACCTCTCCAGATTTCCTCTCCCCGATCGGGAGAGTCCAAGGGGGTGGTGTGTAACGAGGGCGGTCGGATGAAGAGCGGGATGCGCCCACAGGAAGGTGGGGAGAGTGTGATTACCTCCGACACCCCTCTTGTTTTCCTGCAGCAGGACGAATGGACTTGGCCGGACATTCGAGCCGGGGACGTGGAAGACGAAAAGGACCACCTTTCCTTTAAGTGGGATGACTGGTCACTGAACCACGCCCCCTTCGATGACGACGAGGAGGTCGGCCCTTCAAAGACGGGAGGAAGGCGGAAGTACGGGTGTGCTAGCACCGGAGGCGCAGGAGGAGTCGAGGGAGTCGAGAACCAAGGGAAGCAGACGGAAGCAACAGCAGGAGCAGAGGCGGAACGGTCGCAAGACGGAAAGGAGCCAGGAGGCCAACGTTCCCGTGTATCGCCCAGCCACGTTCCAGGAGGAGCGTGGCTTTCGCAGGTACGAGACCGCTTGACGGGCTGGGTGGGTAAAAGTGAGAGCCCGAGAACCTAGTGCATCAGTCCCCGTATCCCGGTACCCCCATCCTGAGCACTGCCCTCACCTTTGTAGAAGTGTTACGCACTGTGTGACTCCTCACTACCCCCTTCCCTTGTCAACCTAGTGAATACGTGCACTACACTCACACCACGCTACTTTCTCTTTCCTTCCCCATCCACGCTTCCTCTGTACCGGACGGACCCGTGCTGGAGCGGCTACGAAGGGTGCGGACCTCGCCGAGGGACCGAGAACGTAGAGAGAAGACAGAAGAACAACCCTTGCCTTATTATAGACCGGTCTCACGACAGAGGCGTGTTCTTAGACCAATAAAGCCTTCTTTGACCCCCACCTGTCTCCCGTATGTGCCTCCTAACCCGCTACAGGGAGGAAAGCATTTTTTGATATGCTCTCCCGTCAGTTGGTTATTCTCCAAGAGATCATATGAGGAATCCTAGGGCCCCATGATTTTGTAGCAGCAAACAGTTTAGAGGCTTTCAACCTCGGCTTGGCTGAGTTTCATATAAAACATTTGATGCCATGTCCAATGATTTAAGTACTCTAAGCGGTACTTTTAGGTTAGCATGCCAAAGATGTTGTTAAATTGGGAGGCAACGTTCAATTTATTAATTTGCACCTGCCCCCATAAATGACAGTAGTGAGACTTCTGCCTGGAGAAATGTCCTTCATCCTCCCACACAGGGTAAGGAGGTCCACTCGGTCCTGCACGGCACAAACCGCAACAACCATATTGGGAGAAACTCTAATACTTTTTCCAAGACCCCAAAGGATCTCAGAATAACCTGCAGCAACAACAAAAGGGCTGCGCACCTTTGGACCCCAACAAGGGACCCAGTGGGGGATGGAATCTACCACAGGTGTCATTCCTAGCAATGAGTTTAGGCAGGGAGAACTGAAACGCCCCAGGAAGAAGGCTGCTCCCAAAAACGAACTATAATGTAGCAGTGGTCAAAAAAAACTCTGAAGAAAAAGCCGCTCTTGATTACCTTTTTTATGGTGACATTCTGTGTACCCAGTAGACCTGGGCCACGGCAACTAGGCCGCTTGTAGGTTATTATGAATTTCATTGTGCTGCCACCAGACATAATATATTTGGGCGACCATCAGGTGGCCTTTCCATCTTTATTAAACACACCCGTAAAATAGTGGTCACTGAAATACCTACCAAATCACAAGCCCTTCAAGCTCTCCTAATAAAAGGTACAAAGCTCAACTCTCAGCCCCTACGTCTGCTGTTGGTAAATTGTTACCTGAATCCTGCACCGCTCCAGAAGAAACGGGCATAGGTCTTCTTAGCAAACACAATTGACGAGCTGCTGACCAAATACGAGTCGCACAAGGCAATTATAGCCGGGGACTTTAATCTTAAGGACGTGGCAAGCCTCTAAACTCACTCAAGCAGTCAGGCGTAGCTGCACCCCTACATGCTCTATTTTCCAACCATAACCTTAGCTCGTCTCAAATCATAAAGGGCGCCTGCTCACCTCTTTGGCGCTCCACCCCCAAGTTCAGGAATATCTCCATAATAGACTACATCTTTGTCAGCGTAGCGCTGGTCCCCATGCTCCAAGATTTTGAAATCTACAACAGGAAGGAGAGAGACCACAGACCCCTGCGTATAACTTTCCAACTAGTCTCTGCAGACTCCCCATCTATACCTCCGATTGGGGAACCAACAGAGGACGAGCGCCACAAAGTCCTTCATGGAATTAAATGGACCACCAAACTAGGGGTGAATCTCCAAGCCTGGATAGAGGGAAGAAAACCGGCCATTATATCAACCAGATCAAAAACACCTTTTGAGCACTGGGAGGACCTCGTATTGGACCTTCAGCAGGCGTTGGGGAAAAGGCAACAGAAAACTCCTAGTAGTTTAATCTCAACACAGATCCATCGCCACTCCAAGAAGCTTACTGCCTGCAAACGCACCCTCCAGAGGGCCCTGGCTGCCAGAAGAAGAGGCATTAAGCCAGGTAATGACCGTTCTATCTCCCACCTTAGGGCAATTTACAAGCATAAAATATGGCAGCATAAAAAGGAGCACAACGAAACGGAGTGGCTTAGAATTTTCACGTTACTAAAAGATAAAAGCCACGCTAGACTGTGGAGGTATATAAATCACCTGGGCAACCCAGGGCACACCAAGGTAAAGGGTGTGGCGGAGAAGGACTGAATTAGTCATGTGGAACAGTTATATACAACCGTCCAAGCAACAGCAGCAGACCCCTCTCTGCCCCCTACTATTCCAGACTCTGGGGTCCAACACAGGATGACAATTACAGTAGGCACAGTAACCGCCATAATCTACAAAATGAGAAACTATGGGGGCCCCAGGGGCGGTTAGGATTCCTGCTTCCGTGTTTAAAACAGTGCAAGCCTTTTGGCAGTCTATTTTAACGCCACTTTCTAACAATGCTTTTGCCACTGCAATAATCCCCGTCTCCTGGAGGGGCTCCATCCTTTTCCCCCATTCACAAAAAGGAAAACCGCTCTAACCCGGCCAGTTACAGGCTTGTAGCTCTACTCGATTTGGAAGCAAAGGCCTATGCTCGCATTCTTCAAAAAAAGCTGGAAACATGGGTAGCGGAAAAACGTATTCTCCCGCTTTACCAATCTGGATTTAGGGCCAAGAGCTCAACAATGAGTAACATCTTACCTCTATCTCACTTAACACAAGCGGCCAGGAAGAAGCAACCACCCTTGTTATTCTGTTTTATGGACTACAATACTGCCTTCGACAGGGTGAACCGGGGCAAGCTATGGGGGAAGCTAGACGCCTGGGAGATCCCGCTGCCGCTTCTTAGTGCAATCGCATCATTATGCAAGGGAACATGGGTCTGGGTTAAAACAAGTCCCACCAATGCCACCACCTGTGTGCCTACCAACAACAGGCTTAAACAGGGCTGCGTGCTGGTTCCCCTCCTTTTCAACCTTTATACTGCAGATATGGGAGCAGCTCTGGAAGGAGCCGGATTAGTAACACCAAGACTGGGAAGGTTGCGTTTCCCAATCCTGCAGTATGCTAACGATACTGCTATCTTGGATCACACCAGAGTCGGCCTGCAGAGAGCCATCAAAGCACTTCACAGTTACAACCAAGTAAAGAATCTTCAGGTGAACCAGGGCAAAACCAAGGTTGTCTTATTTTGGAAATTCCTTCACAAAAACAACTTCAATGGCAGCTGGGAGTCCTCCAAATTAAGACTCCTTCAGCCTAGAACTATTTTGGATTGTGGCTTGCTGAAAGTGCCAAACCAGCCGTCCACTTGAAGCACCTTAGAACTAAGGCAATCACTGTTATCCACTCACTGAAGTGCCTTAGTAACCATCTGCAGAGCCCATGTTGACTGTCTTGAAAGCAAAACTCATCCCGGCCCTCAACTACAGTCACTTGGCGATCCCCGGCACCTTTGACACATTTTTAATAAATTCCCAGATCAAGGCGTACAAGAAAATCTTACTCTCCCCCGACAAGCCAGAAGAACAAGGCTGAGGCTGGAGCTGGGCCTCAGGTGCCCTGACCTCATGGGCCTGAGGGATCTAAATGTTCTATCTCCGGGTCTTGCAGGCCCCAGAGTCCTCGCTCAAATATCATTTGAAACCCATCTTCGGAGCAGCAGGGTCTCCCTGGTAACTAAAGCTAGCAACCACCACTCTGAAAATCAGGACAGATAGCCTGCATCTCCAAGAAATTCCTTACTCTGCCTTGAAAAAAGTTGTGAACAGGCAAGTACTATTAACGTCCTTTGAACGGGATATCGGTAGTCTTCGACCCAGTACCCTGACCTAGGCGATGGATGAGTCTTATACTTCTGGGAAGGCACAGACATACTTTAAACAAGCGCTCTCAACCCAGGCCCGGCATGAAAATTCTCTATATGAGGCTAATTGCACTGCCAATTTTAGACTTCAATCCTGGTTGGGCCCACCAAGATGAAGTAATTTCATGCAGGTTATGAAACTACCGAAAAGAATCCTGGTTCCATCTGTTGTGCTGCTGCCCCAAATTGACTGAGTAACGACACCGCCTGCTCCTCCTGCTGTAGTGAGGGGCTAAGTGCTGTAAGGAGGCGTCGGATATGTGCTTTACAGAAAACATACCAAGCACACTAGCTAGACTGAGGAAATTCACGAGCCTTAGTCACCTTTCACTGATTGAAACAAGGACAACAGCCACTGGCCATAGAAACCAGGACCAGCATTTAGCAGCTAGCTCTTAGGAGAGCCACCAACTGAAACGGATAATCTCTAGGGAATTGTGCAGCATCCTACACGGTTATGTGGCCTCGGGACATGGGGACTGCTAACTCAGAATATACGACCGTCTGCTGTTCATCATTTACTGAGGGCAGGGACGCCCCATCAGTCATGACAAACAGTTTGGGGTACCGAGTCGTTTGTAATCCAAGCCCTAACAGCAGGAGGACTTATTAGTTTGCACACGGCACATTGCACTTTATCTGTAAAACCTAGGACACTATCTCAACTATGCATGGCAGGTATTAACTATCTTTATACCTATGGAACAATACAGTTTGCTATTGTTTTTAAATCCCTTTATTCATGATTATATCTTAAGTGAAAATGCATTGTACAGGTCTTAGTCATGTAATGGTTTTAATTAATCGAACATGAATGAATAAATAAAAAAACTTAACTATTGAAATCGAGGAGCATTTTTTGCATTAACAGAAGGATGTTATTTTGCATTAGGTTTTTTAATCAAGTATTCCAAGGTATTTTAAATTGGTTTTATTCCATTTAAACCTGTCAGGTAGCTATTCAGCTTTTGCTTGTATGAAAAGTGAGTCAAAGTAAGGAAAATGCTACTTACCCAGTCTGCATCTGTTCTTGGCATGTAGAGCTGTAGATTCACATGCTTTGCATAGCCTGCCATCTAGTGTCGGGTCTGGATGTTTGCACTTTGTTTTTCTTCGAAGAAGTCTTTTCCAGTCACGAGGTAGGTGACTCCTCCTTTCGGTGATAGTGCGCATGGGCATCGACTCCATTGTTAGATTGTTTTCCCGCAGAGGGTGATAATGGAGTTAGTGAGAGTAGTAGAAAGAGATGTCCATGTATATATCTATCTAAGTAAGATGTCACTGCAACAGGTATAGGTACCCAGGGAGGCGGGTGGGCGCATGTGAATCTACAGCTCTACATGCCAAGAACAGATGCATACTGGCTAGGTAGCATTTTCCGTTCAAGGCATGTGAGCTGTAGATCACATGCTTTGCATAGACTATATAGCAGTTATATCCCAAAGCGGTGGCTAACCTGTAGTTGTTGAAGTCGTTTGAAATAGTGTACGTAAAACTGCTTGGCCTACACTCGTTTGCTGTCTTGCTAACACATCTACACAATAGTGTTTTGTGAATGTGTGAGGTGTAGACCATGTTGCAGCTTTGCAGTTGTCATCTATGGGTATATTTCCTAAGAATGCCATAGAAGCCCCTAGTTTGCGTGTGGAGTGCACTCTATGGGGAATTGTCAATGTTCGTTTTGCTTTTGCATAGCATGTTTGAATGCACTTGACTATCCACCGTGCAATACCTGATTTTGATATGGGATTGCCTTTATATGGTGGAGCAAAAGCCACAAATAGTTGTTTTGTCTTACGGAAAGGTTTTGTCCTTTCTATGTAGTAGAGTAATGCTCTTTTCACGTCTAAGGGGTGTAAAGCACATTCTGCCACAGAATCTGGTTGAGGGAAGAACACAGGCAACTCAACAGATTGGTTGATATGAAAGGCAGAAATGACCTTGGGTAGAAATTTTGGGTTGGTCCGAAGAACCACTTTGTTTTGGTGTACTTGTAAAAATGGTTCTTCTATGGTTAGTGCCTGAAGCTCACTTACTCTCCTCAGTGATGTGATAGCTATGAGGAAAGCTATCTTCCAAGGGAGAAATTGCAGCTCACATCTGTGCAATGGCTCAAAAGGTGGACCCATGAGTCTGGTCAGGACAATGTTGAGATTCCATACTGGAGCAGGTGGAAGTCTTGGGGGAATGACTCTTAAGTCCCTCCATAAATGCTTTAATGACAAGCACTGTGAAGAGAGACAGATGTTGTCTATTCTGGAGGTATGCAGCTATGCAACAAGATGTAAGCGTATGGATGTGTACGCTAAATTTGAACGCTGCAGATGTAATAAATAGCATATTATGTTTTGAACTGAAGCATCAAGCGGGCTGATCTGATTGTTATTACAGTATATGACAAAGCGCTTCGACTTTGCTGCATAGCAAGCTCTTGTGGTAGGACGTCTAGCCTCTTTGATGATATTCATGCAGTCTGGTGGGAGATTGAGGTAGCCAAACTCTAAGACTTCAGGAGCCAGATCGCAAGGTTGAGATGACTTCTCTCTCCACGGCTCTGCGCAAGAAGATTGGGTGTAATATGTAGTTTTTGGTGAGGAACTACTGAGAGCTCCAACAGGGTTGTGAACCAGGGTTGACGGGCCCATGTTGGAGCAACTAGGATTAGTGTCAGGGACGCCTGTCTGAGTTTCCGAACCACTAATGGAATGAGTGGGAGAGGCGGAAAAGCATAGGCAAATATCCCTGACCAATTCATCCATAGTGCATTGTCTCTGGACAATGGGTGCGGATACCTGGATGCGAAGCTTGGGAATTTTGCATTTAGGTTTGTGGCGAACAGATCTAGGTGTGGAAAGCCCCACATCTGAAAGAATGGGAGGAGAACTTGAGGGTGGAGTTCCCATTTGTGGATCTGTTGTCTTTGACGACTGAGCAGATCTGCAATTTGATTGTTTACTCCTGGAAGGTGTTCTGCGAGGAGATACATTTTGTGACGTATGGCCCATCTCCAGATGTTCTGTGCTAGTTGTGACAGCTGGAGAGAGTGTGTCCCCCCCCCCCCCCCTATTTTTGTATATAGTACATTGCTGTCATGTTGTCTGTATGGATCAGGACAGCTTTGCCTACTAGATGAACTTGAAATGCTTCGAGCGCTAGAAAAATTGCTAGCAGCTTTAGATGATTTATGAGCAGCTGCTTTTGCTGCAGGCTCCACATGCCCTGAATTGTATGTGTCTGGAGATTAGCTCCCCAACCAGTGAGCGATGCGTCTGCTGTTAGCACGGTCTGTGGAACCGGGTCAATGAAGGGCTGCCCTTTGGAAAGGTTTTGTGAATTCCACCACTGCAGAGAGCGATGGGTGCGTCCGTCCACCAACACTAGATCTGATAACAGACCCTGAGCCTGGTTCCACTGACGTGCTAAGCACTCTTGAAGGGGATGCATTTGAAGTCTTGCGTAAGGGACTATTAGGATGCAAGATGGCATCATCCCCAGTAACTGCATGAACACTTGAGCTGGCAATGAGTGTTGAGGCTGAAACTGATAGAGTAGAGTCTGCATGTTGCGGATTCTGGCCGGATTGGGGTAGGCCTTTTGTGTATCTATTGTGGCTCCCAGATATGCCTGTGTGTTGGATGGTTGGAGATGGGACTTGGACAGATTTACTGTGAATCCAAGATTGTGGAGCAACTGCACTGTTTTGTGAGTGTGACGTATTTTATTTATTGAGTTTTATATAGCGCTGGCTAGACCCGGAGGTATCAGAGCGCTTTACATGAGGAAGAAACATTGTTTCAGAACATGGTTACAAAGTTACATCAGTTACTGGAGCTTAGTTGCAGGAATTACATGAGTACAAAAGCATAGCATAAACATGAGGAAAAAATAGGCAAGGGGAGAGAAGAATAGGGGAGGTAGAGGAAAATAATGGGGGGGGAAGAGGAGGGTGAAGGTATAGGAGGCACAACGGGGAGACGAAGAAAAACAGTGTCTGACGTCCGGCTGGGTAGGTGACGGCCGAGGGGTGAACCAGAGCCAAACTCCTCTATAGCTGCGTGGGACAGCTCCACCGGTCATCGGTCAAAGGTTGCTCGGGCACCGCAGTACATACATAAGGGTTATAGTTTCCGCCTGAGGGCATAGTCCAAAAAGTTCCATTGAGCGTGCCGGTCACGGTGTACAGTGCTGTGCTCCCAGCGGTAATGGGGTAAGAACCCAGGCCTCCGCTGTGTGAGACTCCCTTGTCGCTGTGGACTCTCTCAGAGGGGTCTCTGAGACTCCAGGGCATAAATGCTGGATCCCTCCCCAACAAGGGGAGAAGGAGTGCTTTGGAAAGGGGCCCACTCATGGTGGCCATTATTAGAAAATTGGTGTCCGATGTCCCCAGAGGCGGCCATTTCGACCTAATTTTGCTTCAATAGACCGGACTAGCTGGTTCGGCCAGGCTGAGTACTGCTGGGCTGTGTCCGTGGGCTTGTATACATCAGGGAGGCGCAGGATTTCACAAGCCTCCTTGCTAAGAGGGTGCTAGCTGACAGTACATGCCCCAGATGGCAAGCATTACGTCAGGACATCCGCCAGTCAACTGCTCGATGAGGTGCGAGCCGCCATCTTGAGGTCAGGCAGAGTCAGGCGTGGAGTTAACGGTCATTGAACATCCGCTCGAGTGTCCACTGGGCCGAGTCCCCTGTGGTCCCGCTACACCACACTTCCTCCAGGCTGGCCCGTTGTTGCTCCTACCTTCCTCGCCGCATTGGAAGTCCTCACACGTGTGCCTCGCGGCGTAGCTCGCGATCCCTGCCGCGTTCCTCCGAGGTCTTGCGCCACCCGGCGAGGCTCACCCAGTCACAGGCATTGGCCCCGAGGGTCGTACAGGGGAGCAGTCGTGCCAGTGGGTCACTCGATCTTCCCGCGGGGGACGTAGACAGCTTTGTTGCGAGCTGGCTTTTATGAGCCAGTCGTCCAAATATGGGAAGATGTGAATGTGTTGTCTACGTAGATGAGCTGCGACTACTGCTAGGCATTTGGTGAAAACCCTGGGTGCTGTAGTTACTCCGAATGGGAGCACCTTCCACTGATAATGCTGGCCTGCTACTACGAACCTGAGGTATTTGCGGTGAGCAGGGTGTATTGGGATATGGAAATAGGCGTCCTTTAAGTCCAGAGTGGACAGAAAGTCGCCTTGTTGAAGGAGCGGGAGCACTTGTTGGAGTGTGACCATGTGAAAATGGTCCGACTGAATGTATAAATTTAGATCTCTGAGGTCTAGTATAGGCCTGAGATAGCCATCCTTCTTGGGAATTAAGAACTACATGGCGTATACCCCAGCCCCTTGATATTTTAATGGGACTGGTTCTATAGCTCCTTTCTCTAACAGAGAGAACTTCTTGCTTTAGAAGGGTAAGATGTTCTTGTGACATTGCGTGTGATCATGGAAGAATGTTTGGGTGAGTGTCTGTAAGTTCCAGGCAGTAACCAGATTGGATAATTTGTAGAACCCATTTGTCAGGTGACTGTGTTCCAGACAGAGAGAAATTGGGAGAGACGTCCCCTGACAGGAGTGGAATGATCGGGGGTAGTGGAAGGAAGTCACTGATTGTTATTTGCGGTGGAAGTGCGTGTGGAGTTGCCTCTGCCTCTTCCCTTACCATTGTTTCCTCTAAAACCTCCTCTGAAATAGCCTCTTGATGAGGGCGATTGGTTGTTGCCATTGTAAGAGGAGGAGGGATTTTCTGTGGAAATATTCTTGGAGCCACCCCTGTAAAAGGAGCGACGAAAGGAACCACTATTTGTAGGTAACTGCAAGGCCCCCATGGACTTTGCGACCTCAGTATCTTTTTTCATTTTTTCCAGTGAGGTGTAAACTGCTGGACCAAAGAGGTGTTCTTTGTTAAATGGCTGGTTGAGAATAGAGGCTTGCACCTCAGGTTTGAAACCTGAAATCCTCAACCGAGCATGCCTGCGTAGCAGTACGTTGGTGTTTACTGCGCGCGCTGCTGTATCTGCAGCGTCTAGGGCGCACCTGATGGAGGTATTGGTGATTAGTTTGCCCTCCTGAATAAGATCATTAGCCTTAGATTTATGTTCATCAGGCAGAATTTGCATTAGCTTTTCTAACTCATCATAATGAGCCCTATCATATCTGGCTAACAAAGCCTGAGCATTAGCAATGCGCCAATGATTAGCCGCTTGTGACGCTACCCTTTTGCCAGAGGCATCAATTAATTTCGACTCCTTATCAGGAGGAGGGGCCTCACCTGTGGTCTGTGACTTAGCTCTCTTGCGAGCATTGGAAACCACAAGAGAGTCTAAGGGCAGCTGACCTTTGATGTAGGCAGGGTCAGTAGGTGCAGGTTTATATTTTTTCTCAACCCCAGGTGTGATGATTCTTGCCCTTACAGGATTCTTTAAAAACCTCATCTGCGTGTTTAAGCATCCCCTTAAGCATTGGCAGTGTATGGGTAGATCTTTGAGAGGAACTTAGGGTCTCAAATAAGAAATCCTCCTCTAAAGCCTCCTTATGTAGTTCCACCCCATGAGCCGTCCTTTTAAGTACCTCAATGTATCCTAGATTGTCGTCGGGTGGTGAGGGTCTGGACAAATATAAGTCAGTGTCATTATCCGTGTTTGAGTCAGTGTCATAGTCCTCCCATGGGTCAGTATCCTGTGACCTATACTGATCCCCATCCCCATCCCCTTCATCCTGTGGGTCAGGTGATAGTGGTGGTGGTGAATTTGTGGGTGTGATGAGTACGTTGGGATCAGTGGGCGAAGGAGGTGGAATATAAGGTGGTGAAGAGTTAGTACCCACATTTTTTCTCTTCAAAGGAATGTGGTACTCCTCTTGTTGGGCCATCTTCCTTTTTTCAGGCAATTTGGCATGGATATGTCCAGTGTCTGGGTTTATACCCAGCTCTTTGTTTCGGATCCGAAGGTGGAACGTCGGACCGAGGCTCCTTTGGTGGAGTCTTTTTGTCTTTGCTTGCCGTTTTCGGCGTCGAAAGTTTCGGCTCCTAACCCTTCGGCTCCGAAGATTTAGGAGTTAGATAAAGGTGGGATGAGGACCACGACATGCTTTGATTTCAACGCCGAGGATTTCGGTACGGCTCCGGCATGGGGCTGACTCGAGCTTGAGCCGGAAGGCTTCTCTTTGTGTTTCGGGGCCAGGGGGGGTGCTCGAAACTTTTTCTTGGTGCCGACCTTGGCCCGCAGGCAGAGGAAGGACCGGAGCCTTTTTGGTCTTGTGTTGTTGGGGCAAGGGGGCTCCTGTACTCACGGTACGCTGACCCGTTGTAACTTGCTCCTCTTCTTCCATGTCAGAGTCGGCCTCGGACACTGAGACGTGTTCTGCTTCCTCGGCTCCTTGAGCTTGTTGCTCTTCTCGATCGGAATCTTCGCCGAAGATGTCCGGTACAGAGCCGTCTTGATGTTGCATCTTGTGAAATCGAGCCCGACGGTCACAAAGCTTCTTCAGTCGAAACGATCGGTATGCGTCGCAGTCTTTCTCGTCGTGTTCTGGAGATAGACAGAGGTTGCACACTTCGTGCAGGTCGGTGCACAGAAACTTGGCGCAACACCCGGGACAGAGTTTGAATGGAGTCCGTTCCATCGACTGCTAGCGAGCCCGGCGCGGGTAGGCCCAACGGCCCTCCACGAGTTTTCCGATCGAAGGTCTTTGGGTCGAAACGATACGCGGAGGATGGGAAACGCGATCGAGAAACAATACCGTCGAGGGTAGTGGATTGCGCATCGAAGGGAACCCGAGAAACTGTGCCGAACCGGAGTGCAGCAATTCACATCCGAACCAGATGGCGGAAAAAGACAATCTAACAATGGAGTCGATGCCCATGTGCACTTTCACCGAAAGGAGGAGTCACCTACCTCGCGATTGGAAAATAATTCTTCGAAGAAAAACAAAGTGCAAATATCCGGACCCAACACTAGATGGCAGGCTATGCAAAGCATGTGATCTACAGCTCCCATGCCTCGAACTCCTATTTTAACCAAGTGGTCTTGAAGCCTGAGAAGATCAAAAACTTGGATATCATTGTAAATAAACAGGGAACAGAAGTCATAGGCTGTTCCATCGTAAGCCGGATGTTATCTGCATTTTGTGAGCTTGCTGTTGTGGGTATTCCTTTGACTTCCTCATTCCGGCAAATAGCTGCTGTCAACAGTTCAAGTGCCACTATGTACAGCAGTGGGATAATGGACAACCTTCCTGGTTCCCCTTTTGATTGGGAAGATTTCTGACACATACTCCCCATAATTAACTCTCATTGTTGGTTCACTGTATAAGCATTTGACCACAGCAATGAAGCCACTTCCCAGACCTACTCTCTGAAAACTGAATAATAAGTAGTCCCATTTCAAACACTCAAACGCTTTCTCAGAATCTAAAGAAAGCGCCACTTTATGTAGATTGGGACGTTTACCAAAAGTATACATATCCAGAAAATGGTGTTCTTACAAAAACTTAGTCAACATTCTATTGACATATTTCTCCATTATCTTGGGCGGAAAAGGTAAAAGGGGAGATGGGGCGAAAAGTATTGGGCTTATTGGGATCCCAAGAGGGTTTGAACGCTGGAGAATTACTTTGGCATGTTTCCATGGGCCAGGCACTGAGCCAGATCATAAGGAGAGATTAAAAAGAATGGGAGTAGAAGATTCTGGCGTTCTAAGATGAGATCTTGTCTGATGGTGTCGTCGGGAGAGACAGATTTAGCTTGGTCCGCCTGATCACTTGCAATGCCCTAGTAGAGGTACTAGGCATCACAGGGCCATACCTGCTCATGCAGATATGCCCTCACATGTATTATAATGCACCCTGCCTTAGGGCGCTAATGCCTGCTGTAGGGGTGACTTTCATACAAGACATGCAGAGTATTAGGGCATTGCACACAGGGAATGTACAATGTTGCGTTTTCAGAAGGGCTTGCGCCCTTTCACGCATTCTGCAATGGCAGCTTCCATGTAGTTTTTTGGGGGGTTCCTTTGGGTGAATATACATGCTGCAGCCCACCGGGACCCTTTTTAGTACCCATGCCCTAGGTACCATAGGTAGCATTTATCAGGGGCTTACAAGGGTGCTAAAATGCTGGCCAATTGAATGTGTTGCAGTTTGAGGGAAAGAGCACTGGCATTGGGGCCCGTTTAGCAGGAACCCAGTGCACATCCAGTCAAGAACATCAGCACCAGTGGGCAAAAAGTGGGGGTGACCATGTCAAAAAGAGCACTTTGCTACACAGCCCCTGCTCCCCTCACCCCCCCCAAATGAAAGGGAATTAAACTAGCTTTTCCCAAGAGAGTCTTTATTGTCTAAGTGGAAGAACTTGGAAAGACTGTCTGCATTGGCATGGGCAGTCCCAGGTCTGTGTTCCACTGTAAAGTTCAATCCCTGTAGGGAGATGGACCACCTCAACAGTTTAGGATTTTCCTCTTTCATTTGCAATGGCCTTCTGAGAGGCCTGTGGTCAGTTTGAACAAGGAAGTGAGTCCCAAACGGGTAGGGTCTCAGCTTCTTCAGCTACTAAACCACAGCAAAGGCTTCCCTCTCAATGGCATCCCAACTTTTTTCTCTGGGGAGTAACCTTCTGCTAATAAAAGCAACAGGCTGGTCCTGGCCATCTGTCCACACAATGAACTGCTTTGTATAATCTAGAGCTTTTAGTAAGGGTGCTGAGCACATTGCTTCCTTCAGTGTCAAAAGCCTTTTGACAGCTTACTGTCCAGTTTACTTTCTTTGGCTGCTTCTTTGAGGTCAGTCCAGTGAGGGGTGCCATACCCCTTCACAGATCTCCTGTAGTACCCAGTCAAGCCAAGAAATGCCCTGACTTGAGTCTGGGTGGTTGAAGCCTCTCAGTCCAGAATAGTCTGGATCTTGGGTTGTAAGGGTTGAATTTGGCCTCCAACTACAAAGTGGCCCAAGTATACATCTGAGCCCTGCCCTATCTGGCACTTGCTTGCCTGGATAGTAAATCCTGCCTTCCGCAGGGCCTCAAGGACCTTTCCCAGGCAGATCAGGTGATCCTCCCAAGTGGAGGTATAGACAGCAATATAATCAAGATAGGCTGCACTAAAAACTCCAGCCCAGCCAGGACTTTGTTTACCAGCCTTTGGAAGGTTGCAGGGACATTCTTTAAACCAAAGGGCATCACAGTAAACTGTAATGCCCATCTGGGATGGAGAATGCCGCTTTCTCTTTGGCTCTTGGGGTGAGTCCAATTTGCCAGTACCCTGATGTCAAATCAAAAGTACTGAGAAACGTGACTGCACCCAACCAACCTGTCCATCAGCTCTTGCAACAGGGTGTGCATCTGTTTTAGTGACTGCATTGAGAACTTTATAGTCCACACAAAACCTCAGCTCTGGTTTACAACCCTTGGAATAAGACCACTGGGCTGGCCAAGGGACATTCAGAGGTCTCTATCACCCATAACGCCAGCATCTTGCGGACTTCAGCTCTTCTGCTTTTCTTGACTAGATCAGGCTGCCTGCAAATTTTGTTTTTGACAGGTAGGGTGTCCCCAGTATCCACATCATGTTTACACAAGGTTGTCTGACCGGGGGTCAAAGAAAAAAGCTCATCATGCTGAATCAGGACTTTCCTACAGTCAGTTTGCTGTTGGGCAATGAGGGTGTCTGACAAGACAACTTCCTCAACAGACCCATCTTTAGGATTGTTTGAGAGGAGGTCATGGAGAGGCTCATTCTCTTCTTCCTGATCCTCATCAGTGACCATCAGCAAGGTCACATTAGCCCTGTGATGAAAAGGTTTTAGACAGTTTACATGGATGACCTTGTTGGGGCTGCTGCAAGTGCCTAGGCCTACCAGATAGGCGACTTCTTTTCTTTCTAGGATAGGGTAGGGACCACTCCATTTGTCATAGAGGGCCCTAGTTGCCACATGGTCCAAAACCCATACTTTCTGTCCTGGCTAAAACTCAGTCAGTGCAGCCTTTTGGTCAAACCATTGCTACTAGAGCTCCTGGCTTGCCTCAAGGTTTTTATTTGCTTTTTCCATATACTCAGTCATCCCAGAACAAAGGTCAAGCACATGATCCACAATGACAATTTTGGGCTCTTTGAGAGGCCTCTCACAACCTTCCCTCACTAGACTCAGGGACTCCTAATAGGATGGCTAAACAGAAGGTCAAAGGGACTAAAGCCCATTCCTTTCTGTGGCACCTCTCTGTAGGTGAAAAGCAGGCATAGCCAAAGGACCTCCCATCTCCTTCTGAGTTTTTCAGGGAGCCCCATGATCATACCTTTCATGATTATGTTGAATCTCTCAGCCAGAAAATTGGTTTGTGGGTGATATGGGGTAGTGAATTTATTAGGCACACTAAATTCATTCCACATGGCTTTTAGGTAAGCAGACATGAAGTTACTACCTCTGTCTGAAACCACCTCCTTAGGGAAACCCATTCTAGTAAAAATATTTAAGAGGGCTCTGGCAACTACAGGAAAAGTGACAGTCCTAAGGGGAATTGCTTCAGGATACCTGACGGCATGATCCACTACCACCAGTATGAATCAGTTTCCTGATGCGGGTTGATGGCCAAGGGGACCAACAATGCCAATCCCTACTCTTTCAAAGGGAATCCCAACCACTGGTAGTGGAATTAAGGGGGCCCTTGGTTTGCTACCTGTCTTGCCACTGTCTTGCCACTGTCTTGAACACAGAAGTTACAAAACTCCTTCACTTTCTGGGACATACCTGGCCAGTAGAAGTGGGTGACAAACCTACTCCAAGTTTTTTTCTGGCCAAGATGCCCAGCTAGGCGAATATCACATGTCAAGGTAAGAACTCTCTGTATTGCTGAGGCACTACCACTCTCCTAGTGGCACCAGGTTTGGGGTCTCTGGCCTCAGTATACAGGAGTCCCTCCTCCCAATAGGTGGTTCTGGGGGAGCCCCTTGACATCTTCCTTCTCCTGGTCAGCAGCTTGCTTTCTCAGGCTCTTAAGAGTGGGACAGGTCCTTTGCCCCTGGCAAAGATCTTCCCTACAGGGTCCCCCTGGGACTAGGAGCTCTGCAGTGTAAGGCCCAAGTTTCTGGGGTTCAGCTCCCTCAAAGGCTGACAGGTCTTCTCCCTGAGGAGAGGGAACCTGAGCTTGTCTCTCATCCGAAGTTGGTTTCAAAACCTTCTTGCCTTTTCTCCTGGAGGATAGGGCCATTATTCCAGTCCACAATACCTATTTTTCACCCTGGGCTTTGCGCTCTTGTTTTTAAACACCCATTCAGGTATTTCCAGCATGGCTACATGGATTCTCATCTCTACCTCAGCTGAAGCAGAGGACTCCAGATCATTACCTAGCACACATTCTACTGATATTGGAGGGCACGACCACCTTCTTTTGGCCAGTAACCCCTCCCCATTCCAAGGTTATCATAGCCATGGGATGAACCTTGACAATGCTATCAGCATTGATAACTGGATATGTCTGTCCAGTTAAGTACTGTTCTGAGGATATCCGTTTTTCATTCATCATGGTGACACTTGCACCTGAATCCCTCCGTGCTTCTACTTCATCCCCATTGATATGTGGCTTTTGTCTGTATTTCTGAAGGTTACTGGGCCATAGAGCCCAGAGGGAGCCTTTAATCTCCCTCTGAGATTAAAGTAGCTTCAGTGTGCTCTCTGACCTGGTCAGGGCACACCAAGGATCCCGTCTGGAGACTAAAAACACCCAAAGGTATTTGACTAGTGGAAACACTTTTGGGACAGGAAGAGTCCCCAGTTCGGAGACCATTCTCCTTCGAGATGGCACCAAGCCTTTTTGGGACCCCAGTTTTTACCCTGGTACCCACCCCTCTGATTGGGAGATGTCTCTGAGCCCACTGTCTAGCACAGTTTTTTGGGGCCTTTTAGAAGACTCTTTGGATGTTTCCCTGTTGTGTCCCACATCTTTCCCTTTGGGGGTTCGGGGGGGGGGGGGAGACAGGTAGAAGCAGCAACCCCTTTCTTTTGGTCACCCCCACTGTAGGTATTTCTGGACACCCTTCTTTTGACTGAGTAATCAGCCTTCTTCACTAATCCTAACTCCACTGGGTACTGATGCAGATGTTCAGATGTACAATTACTTAACAGATGCTCTTTCATTATCAAATTATAGAGCCCTTCATAATCTTGCACCTTGCTATCTTTTAAACAGCCTCTTAGTGTTTTGACTGAGAAGTCAACATAATCTACCCACGACTGACTCGAGGTTTTGGGAGTCTCCCTGAACCCCGTCACATACTCCTCAATGGTGAGTCCAAAGCCCTCAATCAGGGTATCCTTCATAAGGTCATAGGACTCCGTATCTTCCTCATCCAGTGTCAGGAAAGGAGTCTATCCCTGTACTTTCCTGAGAATAACTCCCACATTAGAGAGCCCCAGTGTCTCTGGTGTAATTTCCTCATTTTACAAGCCCTCTGAAAGGCTGTAACCACTTTGTGATAGCATCACCCCCAACATATTTGGACACAATCCCTTTGGGGATTTTGGGATCAAAAGTTTCCTTTTTCCTTATTGAGTTTGTTGCTGCCAACCCTCATGGGTGCTAGACCAATCTCAGCCCTCTCTTTTTCTATAGCAGGGATGTTGGCTTCAAGGGCTGCTCTTTTGGCTGGTCTCTCAAGGAATACTTCCTCATCCACTAGCTCTTCTTCCTTTACTGAGTTGCCTGTCCTACCCCCAAGTAGGGGACGGCACTCTAGGTACCGTTTTATGGGAGATGTGAGGGTGTACCCCATCACCTTCTCTAGTTAGGTTAGGGGGACCACCCTCTGGAGTACTGTTTCCAGACTCATTATCACTGCTCACGTCCTCATCTACAGGGATGCCATGATCTGCTGTCAAACGGGTTGCATCAAACTCTGCAAGGAGCTCCTGTAGCTGTGTTTTTGTAGGGTTGAGCTATTTTTGATTTTGCTTGCTGTACAGAGGTTCCATAACTGCTTCATTCTAAGATGCAGATAAGGGATCAGGTTGAGTTCCTGGACTACCTCCTCTGTGCCAGACATTTTTAGTGCAGTTGGGACCTTTTTAGAAAATTGAAAAGAAATCTAAAATACTTTAAGGCTTAACTGACTAGTATACTTTTTAAAATTTCTAAAGCAATTGACTGGGGCACTTAACACAAGGCCCTAAGAGTTTGGATTAAAAAAAACTAAAAAATAAAATAAAAAAAATAAAAAACACAATAAATGTTTTTGACTAAAGTAATTTGTGGATTTCTTCATGGAATCACCCATTCACCAAGTGGTATCAGCAAATGCAAAGTCTTGTACCCCAGGGCTGATCCACCAATGTAGGAAGTTGGATTTTTAAGTGGTAGTGCCAATGTAAAGGCACATCATGCAAAAAGTAAAGACAACCCTTATTGGTTTACAGGGCTTAAATTAATAACCCCAAGTGCTTTATTTGTGGTAGTGTGGTTGAGCAGCTAAGCCTTATCAGACAGTGGTGTTAAGCATTTGTTGTATATACAGAGCCAATAAATGAGACATACAATAAGACGAATTTAGAAAAATAACACCAGCATCTTATACAATTTTAGACACCAAGATCATCTGAATCAGGTAAGTACTTTTGGAGTTATATATTTTTGTAGAAATAGAAAATACAGTTCAATAATAGTTTTGAGGTATGAGCCTCGAACGCATTAATGTTATCTTATGGGAGAAACATACACTGCATAGATATACTTGCAAACGTTTTTCGAGGAAGTCTTCTAGGACTTAAGGTGCTTAGGGGCCAAGGTCCAAGAAACCACCAGCAGTCCGGTTTTACCTTCCCTGGTGTGTCCGGGTGTAGAGGTGCTGATCACGTTAATAGCCTTGACCGCTTCGCAGTAAAGTCAATGGAAGATGGAGAGAAAACAGGGCAGCAGGGCCACTCTTGATGAAGGCCTCAATGTCGGCGTTGGTGGTGCCCGGACTGGACACGCAACAAGCTTTGGTAGTTGTAAGGGCTCTAGTACACAGGGTATTGCCAGGGCATGCCAAGATGGCGGCGGAGTAACAGCTCGAAGCTGGAGCTCCGCCGGGTGAGGCCCAAAATTAGCAGGGAATCCGTCCTTGTAGGGCGGCAATTCCCCTTCTGAAGCGTTGGAGGACCTGTCAGACTGGCAGTGGGGTCCGCAGAAACCCGATCCGGAGGAACGAAGCTACCGCTACAGCTGCGGCCGCCCGTCCCGCCCACTGCCGTGCTGCGCTGGCGGCTGCCCGCACCGACATGGCAAACATCAATGAGGTCGCACCGATCCCGTGGACAGGAGGTTTAAAGGAGAACCTCCGGCGTCCGCGCAGTCTGGAGAAATTCGCCGGACAGTGGACCGACGCGGCGCGACCCAAGATGGCGACATTCTGACTAACGCTCCGCGACTAGCCAGGGGCCGGGGGCAGGGACCGAGACAGGTCCGAGTTGGACTGGAGAAGAGATCGCACGGCACCTCTTGGAGACCAAGTAGTGACAATCCCAGCAGTCCGGCAAGCGGGAAACCGGAGAAGAGCTGTGGGAGCCGCGAGCATTGAAGGGCACGGCGGCCGTAATTAAAAGTGACCCCGGAGGGGTGAGTTGGCTTCTGGGGCCCCTGGGACTCACCAGCGCTGGGCATATTCCTCCGGAGTGCAGGGGGTGCAATAACACGGCCACAGTAAAGGAGGAATAGCACATATCTCGGCCCGCCTGACCCCAAAATGGCAGTCGTCATCCCCCACACAGGAGGAGTGCAGGAGGCTTCCTTGTAGTCTCATGGGGGTAAGGAGGACTGAAGTAAGGCTCCCTGTAATGTCGTGGGCAGATGTGAAGAATGGCACAGGCTCACAGCCATTGCCTGACCTTAAGATGGCCACCGTGTGACATTATTACCTCTAGGGGACCACCATTTCAGGCACTAATCGTGCCTGATCGTGGGACTCTGCACAGTGGGGGCCCGGAGTGCTTTATATCCACATTCCAACCCACACCATCCTAAATCCAATCACACACTTCGAGTCTCTTACCGCCCCGTATCCATTGATGGCACCGGTGCGGGGGCCCGATGCACTGGAGCTGCTGCAAGACTCGGAAGTGGCCGTACTTTACCCCTAATCTCCCTAAATTATGTCACCTGGCCTCCACATCTTAAGGATTTCCCCCCTGGGACCCATTTCAAACAATTTCAGACAAGAATCATAATGAGGGCCCCATAGATAGTGGGATAGCAGACCTAGCAACTTTGCCCGATGCCCGATGCCCGGTGGAGCTACCTAGGTAGCTATAGAGGAGATGGGCTGTGGATCACCCCCTCGGCCGTCACCTACCCAGCCGGACATTGGACAGACTTTCCTTCGTCTCTCTGCCGTGTCTCCTTCCTCCCCCGCCTTCCGACGAATCAGCCGACTTGTTTGACTTTCACTTTGTCTTTTTGGTTCTCCTTAACTACTTTCCCCCTTGCCGGGCTTTCCTGACCTGATCTACATTCCAACCCCATTTTACTCTTCCCCCTCTTCCTTCTATACCCCATAGGATGTGTGTATATGTTAAGCTATGCTCTAGTAACTCATGTTACTGTGTAACACTGTTTTTTCTCTAAGTTATACTAGGCTCCTGTAACTGACGTAATTTTGTAACTCGCTAATCCTCATGTAAAGCGCTCTGATACCTCCGGGTCTAGCCACCGCTATATAAAACTCTGCAAATAAATAAATTGGTGCCGAGAGGCTCCTGGAGGGGTCAGCGTGTCGAGACTTGGTGAAAGCAACGGGGCTGACCACCTGGACTCATGACAACCGCTTCCTTGCGAGTTGCTCTCTTGGTGAGCCCAATGGCCAGCAAGACAAAGAAATGGGTTGATGCAATCGGTACCTGCAGACGCAGGGGGTTGGCTCCACCACCCCAAGGGAGATGCTGTTTAGTTGTTGAAGAGGAGAACAGTCCTTTAAGGGTGTAGGAAGGCTGTTCAACTTCTGGACGAGTCTGTCTTTGTGATTGTCACAGTGCAAGCAGACACAGGGTTTGGCGCCAATCGCGGTGCAGGACTTCTGTTCTCACGACTTTGACTCTTCTTTGTCCTTCCTTCGGTTCCCAGTAGACTAATCTCAGTTTCCAGTGTCAGGAGTACCCCTAAATACTGAATTTAGGTGCGTTATTGGGAGTGTAGGGTAGTAGCAAATGAGCTACTAACTCCTGGGATGACCACTTCCTGGGAAGAGTGGGCATAAACCTGACCCAGAGTTCCTAATTTTCCAAAAAACAATATGGTGAAATCCTGCCTCAAGTGTTCTCTTCAGGTGGCCCACCTTAGAGGTATGCCTAGTCTCAATGTGACACCTTCTGCCTATCTAATCTCCCCACCTCCCTGCTCTGGTGCCAAATGGGACTAAGGGCAGGCGGTGGCGTTCCCCAGGTCTGGGGGAAGCCAGGGTCATATATCAAAGGCTTTGAAGCCTCTGGCTTTGATATGCTAAATAAGTAGTCATCCTGCTGGAGGAGGTGTTACCACCTTCCTCCGGAGCAGGCATTGTTTCTGGCCTTTGAGAGTGTGGGCTCTCACCTACAGGGGGTCAGAAGTGTGTCTATGGTGGCAGGCTAGACGATACCAGTCAGCCAACACACTAGAGGGCTAGTAGATTTTTAGGGGGCACCTCTAAGGTGCCCTCTAGGTGCATGTCACAATAAATCTGATACTGGCATCAGTACAGATTTATTGAGACAAGATGTCCCATAGCAAACACAATTTTTTCAGTGCAGCCATTATGTAACTGGGTAACTCGTAATGACCAATGCCCAGTACATACCTTTAACATGGCTGAGAGATCACTTGCAATGCCCTAGTAATGGTACTAGGCATCACAGGGGGATACTGCTCATGCAGATATGCTCTCACATTTATTATAATGCACCCTGCCTTTGGGCTTTAAGGCCTGCTGTAGGGGTGACTTACATATAAGACATGCAGTGCATTTGGGCATTGCACACGGGAAGTGTGCAATGTCGTGCTTTAGGAAGGGCTTGAGCCCTTTCATGCATTCTGCAATGGCAGTCTGCATGTACTTTGTGTATAGGTCCCTTTGGGTGGCATGATACATGATGCAGCCCATGGGGACCCTGTTTTGTACCCATGCCCTGGGTACCATAGCTACCATTTAGCAGGGACTTACAAGGGTTCTAAAGTCCTGGCCACCTGAATTACAATTGGACATGTTGCAGTTTTAGAGAAAGAGCACTGGCACTGGAGCCTGTTTAGCAGGGACCCAGTGCACATCCAGTTGAGAACATCAGTACCAGAGGGCAAAAAGTGGGGGTAGCCATGTCAAAAACGGCACTTTCCTACAAACTGCTTTAGATTAAATGCCAACAGGACTGAAATTCTTCTGCTAGGTAAACACCCTCACTCCTAGGGAGACCACTGGTGGCCAATCACCCTCAGTCCACCTCCCAAGCACAAACCGGTTATTAAAAACCTAGGAGTCTGGATGGAGAACACTCTGACCTTTGAGGCCCAAGCCAAATCACGGACGGGCATGTGTTTCGGGATCCTGAGAAGCCTCAAACCCATCATTGGCTTGTAAGACCCCCCACACTACGCAAACCATTATTTAAGCTTTGATTTTGTTCCGTCTGGATTACTGCAATGTCCTATATGAAAATGAGTTACTTACCTGTAACTGCAGTTCTCCACTATTGGTATCTTTCATAGATTCACATGCTTGAATCAATCCCCATCGTCGAATTGAGAATCGCACGGTACTATAATACAGCAGTGTGTATCACTATCATAGGCAAAAATAGCAATGAACAATCACTTAGATAGCATATGTCTTTTTTTTTTTTTAAAAGAAACAAACTTTAAAGGTTAATCAATTAGGTGATAACCCTCTAGAACTCTCCCAAGAGAGGCTGATTCCCTCAGATTTTCAAGCACAAGTGGGAATAAAATAATCCTGAGCTGTAAGGGGAGCCTCTCAGGGGAGAAGGTGGGTCGCATGTGAATCTATAAAAGATACCAATACTGGAGAACTGCAGTTACAGGTAAGTAACTCATTTTCTTTTCCAGTATTGGATCTTTCATAGATTCACATGCTTGAATCAGAATAACAAGCAGTTTTAGTAGTTAAACCTTATACAAGATAAGTACCCATTGAGGATGGCAGGTAACAGTTTAACATTTAAATACATCAACACTCTATATGCTAGAATAAAGATGTTGTATTCAACAATATATATATATATATATACACATACACACACACACACACACACACACACACACATGTATTTCTATGGGGGAGGGTTACACGTTGTTGGGGTATTAAGTGCCTCGAAAAGTAAACGGCATGTTCATCAAAAGATCGAATTTTAAGGGATTGTATTTTGCTTTTCTTCTATTTCTTTTAAATAATTGAATTGCGGGGTGTGGCCAGCGACGAGTAGATGGCTGCACTTTAACGCGGCTCCAGTCCAAATCCCCTTCTAACCCCCCGTATATCCGGACAATATCCGCGTGCAACAAACTGAGCGGCCGGAACAGCAAAGCGGAGGTTCGAGCCAAAAAGCTCGGCACGATCGAGCTTTGGAGGGCACCAGCGGCCTGGTTGAGATCGGGAAGCCGCGGAATCGTGTAAGTGAGCAGCCGCGACCGCGAGCATCCGGGCGGTGCCTCCCCTTCCAGACCGGCTATGAGCGGGATGCCGGGACAGCAGCCGGACTAAATACACAGCGGCAAGGCACCACACCGGGCAGCGGGACCCAGCTGGCGTAAGTACGCCTTATTGCACACGGCGCGGGAGCCCACGGACAGGACAAGCAAAGAGGCAGTCACCCTGAGGTACTCTGTGTGGCTGGGGCCCTGTTGAAGGCGCAGTGGAAGATTGCTGGCACAGGGGAACGTGCAAAATCGGTGGCGCTGCACTCTGCATGTCTCCCAGAGGCCCGGGAACTCTTGGATTATAGCAGATTGGAACTTCACCATTGCTCAGCGCTGACCCCCGGGGTGGGGTGCCCCCCCCCCCCTATGCAGCTTGTGGGACAGTCACCAAGGTACAGTTACAGGGCAGCAGGAACAGGGGCACTAAATATATAATCCAAGAAGGATCTGGTCATCACTGGCTGCCAAGTCTCAAGGGGGGCGCCATATATCCTCCATGCTGCGGACTGCCACCAAGTACAAGATCGCTGCGCGGCGCAATAACTTCATGATAATTTTAACGTTGAGGTAGAATTGACTGACCAAAGACGCACAAGGGTGGTGGCCTAGCGATCAGGTGATAATAAGGTGACATTGTGGTGGGAGTGGTGAGCCTAGTGGGGTAAGCCAACAGGCCGACGGGAACAACACCGGGCAGGTGGTGGTGGTGAGGCGCCCCCCCGCCCCCACCCAGACACCCTCCCTCCTTAGAGATACGGCCATCGAAATGTCCAACAGCAAAGGAAATCGTGGATCGCACCAGCCTAAACTTGACAAGATGGCATGGCTCAAGAACCTGGACAGATCTGAAGCGCAGACAGTTACGCCACGTGGAACTCAAGAAGCGCCCGCGACACAAGACGCTCCCACACTGCAGGATATCCTTACAGCCGTCACGGCGGTTCGTACCTCACTTGAATCACGCATTGACTGTGTCTCCGTGGAGGTTGCCCTCATTCGAGCAGATTTACGCAAAATGAGTGACCGCATAACAAATGTCGAAGAAACCGCGCAGGGCCTGACCGCCACCTCCAAAGACCTTGAGAAACAAGTCCGGGATCTCCAGGTTACCAGTCTAGCACTAGCAGACCAGCATGATGATTACGAAGGGAGGGCTAGACAAAACAATATCAGAATCATTGGTGTTCCGGAAAATGTTGAAGGACATGCAGTCGACCTATTCATGGAGGAGTTAATTACATAGAGATTGCAACCCAAGTCACTCTCCACATACTTCTCGATCGAACGCGTGCACCGTGTACCAGGGGGGAAACCTAAACCCGGACAACCTCCCTGGCCTATACTGGCCCGATTGCAGAATAACGTCCCTGTTCCGAAAGTTGAACAAACGGCACAGTGCGCCCCCCGCTTAAGATCGACAACAGCACCATCATGTTCTTCCCGGACTTCACTATAAAGGTCCAGCGACAACGCAGGAGCTTCCTTGAAGTGAATAAGGCCTTGTGGGAGCGGGCATTAAAGTATGCGATGCTATTTCCCGCTAGACTCAGAGTGGATGCAGAAGGAAAAGCATGGTTCTTCACGGAACCGGAGGCGGCCTGGGAGTGGCTGGACGGCTGGCGACAGGTGAGAGGCCCAAAGAAACCAGACAGACAAAGGAGACGGACAGGAAGAGATCGTGGCGGGAGTCTGTCGGAGCACGAGGTCGGCAACACTGCGGACTCAGAGCAAAGAGTTCATGGCTGATCTGAACCTGCATGATGGCGGATGGACAATGGAAGGAGCCACAAGACCTGAATAGACTAAGTAGACAAATATTACATTTGAGACTCGTTGCATCACAGTGCCATGTTCGATCCAGATGGAGCGACCTACACACAGACTGAAGAGATTCACGTGGCGATGCAGAGACCGTATTCAGCTAAGTAACACGAACTGAGAAGCCTTACTGATTGACTGTCTTACTAAATATGATTAAGTACTTGGGGTTGAGGGGGGGTCCGTTGGTTCATAGCTCCTCCGAAATTGGGATGGGTGGGCGACGGGCGCTCTGCAAAGTTGGGGTCGTGGGTAGTTTGAAGTCCGTCTTGCAGGGAGGCAGGGTGGGTGGTTTGGGCGAGTTAATGGGGGGGGAGGAGTTACCCGATGTTGAATGTGTTATATGAAGTACCAATATTATCACAGCACGCACTGGTCACTGGACCGGGTTCATTCTATCAGACGCATACACGTCGACATAAACGCACCGTGCATCCCCAGTGTAGGTACGCGGGTCCTTCCCAGTCCCCCCTTGTCCTCTCGGCACAAGATTTATCGGATCCTCGTATGTGCACAGCAGCGCCTACTGACAATCCCAGTAATATGCAATCAGAAGCGACACTGAACCTACTCTCCTGGAATGTCAATGGTCTGGGTGATAGGATAAAAAGGGGGATAGTGCCAATACATTGAAAGGCAGGCCGCTGACATAATTTTGCTGCAGGAAACCCATCTCGTGGGAAACACCTGCAAGGCTTTAGACAGGTGGGGATACAAACTTACTGTTCATGCCGGTTTTACTACCGGGTCCCGCGGTGTGGGGATATTAATGAAGAAAAACCTCCCGTTTATAGTAACACAGACGCACATAGATGGCTATGGGCATTTTGCTGTGATGTCTGGGACCTGGGAGGGAAGGAACATGAATATCCTCTCTGTGTACATGCCCCCCGCCCTGCACAGTGTAGCACTGCCGGAACTGAGTAAAATTCTTCTCACCCTACCAGAAGGCTAAATAGTGATCGGTGGAGACCTCAATATGACGATTTGTGATCAGATATCCCCTGAGAGACATTGCACGTTCCCAAATCACAATGGCCGAGTTTATAACAGCACTAGGTTTGATTGATGTATGGCGGGCAACCCACCTGCATGCGCAACAATACACCTACTATTCAGCGGCCCATAAAAGTCATTCTCGCATTGACTATATACTTACTCTGACCGACGCGGTATGCCACTTCACGGAAGTCCAACACTTGGCGCGAGGCATCTCTGATCATGCTCCCATAAAGGCGCGATGCACTGTGGGGGCTGCCCTGACCCGCCGGACAATCACGATTAGTCCATGGTGCCTTCAGGTTCCGCATATTAGGGATGCCCTGATCCAAGACACGGACTACTACTTTACCGAAAATGCCGGAACGGTCCAGTCCTCACAGACGTTACGGGAGGCCTACGAAGCTGTTATCAAGGGCGAGCCCTCTCCCTCACAGTCGGGTATAGGAAAGAGAAAGATCAGCAACTAATTGAATTAGAGCAAGACATTCTCGCAAAGGAACAGGCATTACACAACACTTGGAATGAGACCGAAAATCATAATCTGGAACTTAAAAGAAAAGAATATAGGGACCTAGCACAAGACATAGCCAGAGACAAACGCTGTGCCAAGATATATAGAATATATGAACAGGGGGATAGAACCAGTAAATTACTAGCGTGGTTGGATAAGAAGGAAAGAGCTGATCGCTGGGTTAGAGGGATACGGGGCAAGGAAGGGACGTATCTGCGAGACTCGAAACGCATTGCAGATGGGTTTGCTGAATACTATGAGTAGCTATACTCGTCCGCTGCGACAGCTACCATTGATGAGGTGCGGGAGATTATAACGGACATACAAATCCCGGTACTAACCTCTGATGAACAGCAACAACTAGAAGCAGATATTACAAAAGAGGAAATCACAACAGCCATACGTGGAATACAGTCCGGTAAAGCTGGGGGGTCCCAAATGGTCTCCCTATTGAACTCCTCAAAATAACGACATCCAAAATAGCTCCCCATCTCCTAGAGATGTACCTTGAGAGTAAAGCAGCTGGGGCATTACCCAGAGATCAAAGAATGGCCTCCATTGTCGTAATTCATAAAGCCGGGAAGCCGGCGGAGAGATACCCCTCATACCCACCAATTTCCTTATTGAATGTCGAGGCCAAAATACTCGCCAAGGTCCTGGCCAACAGGCTACTCCCTCTAGTTACGAAGTTGATCCACCTGGACCAATCTGGGTTCATGCCGGGCCGCAACACCGCCATGAATCTACGCCGCTTAAATGGAGTGCTCGCTAGGAAACACCATAAGAGAAAACGCAGCCATACTCCCACTGGAAGTGCTTATGGCTTTTGATACGGTTGAGTGGCCCTATATGATCGCGGTCCACGAGCGTATGGGACTGGGGATGGCCTACTTGGAATGGATCAAACTGCTATATGCTGAGCCACTCGCTCAGGTAGTCGTGAATGGGCATGTGTCTAAAATGTTCAAGCTACGCCGCGGGACGAGGCAGGGCTGCCCGCTGTCCCCCCCCTTATATTAGCTCTAGTTCTTGAGCCACTTGCATGTTGGGTACGCCGGGAGCCATTGATACGGGGACAAAAATGGGCTAATGAATGGGAAGATAGAATTTCGCTTTATGCGGACGATATCATATTGTATGTAGCCTCCTCCAAAGCCTCAATTAATAGAATACTTCAGATCTGCTCTAACCATGGGAAGTACTCTGGCTATATTATAAATTGGTCAAAATCAGTTCTCTACATGCTCCACGGTCCGGCGCCGACCCTCCCGGAAAACTGTGAAATTACGATTGCCGAGGATAGGTTTCGATGCCTAGGTATATATGTAACCGCTGACCTAATGCTTTTTCACGAACGGAACCTATTGGGCCCCCTAACTCGACTGCAGAGTGATGTTAGTCATTGGCAGACGCTCCCGGTTTCATTGCTGGGACGTGCAGCACTATATAAAATTATGGCCCAGCCCGACTCCTATATGCGCTGCAAAACACTGCATATAGAGTCGCTGAATACTATTTTAAATCAATCGAGGAGGTTAGAAACTTGCTATGGGATGGGAAGCCGCCACATATTGTACAAGATGGTTCGTGGGTGGTACGACGGTGGAATTGCACTACCAGACATCCGTAGTTACTATTGGGCAGCCCACCTCTCAATCATAAACAAGTGGGTATATGGTGAGCAGCAGGACCCAGCATGCAGGATGGATAAATGGCTGATGGGCCGGGGAGGGTACAGAGAAGCCCTCTATACTAAGCTGAACAGACAGCAGCTCACTGGTCCCACGGCGCTAACGGTTGCCATATGGCACGCCGCCACTACAAAACTCGGATGGGGCAACAAACTGACGCGTATGACGCCCCTATGGCATGCAGATAAACTAGGCAACCTCAGCAACTGTAGAGGCTTCGACAAATGGGACACCATTGGTATATCACAGGTTGGGGATTTAATAAAAAAGGGCAAAATACTGACATTCACTGAATTACAAAAATAATATAAACTGGCGATTGGCGAGACCTTTCGGTATCTGCAGATACCACATGCCTTACTTGAGGCAACTAAAGATATAGATGAGATCCCAGAGGCTACCCCACTCGAAGACAGATTAATAGATCCCATGTACAGTAAATCAATCTCACTCACATATCGAAAGCTAATCAATAATTCACCAGACCCATTGAAGCAGCTACTCACACGCTGGCAGACTGATATTGGTGAATTAGAGGAGGAGGACTGGCGGGAGGGGCTGGCCTCTACTAGGGAAGTGGCCGTTCCGTCACGATTCTGCTTAGTCCAACTAAAAGAGGTTCATCAATCCCATATCACATGCACCACACTCGTTAAGATGGGCCGGGGTTGCTCAGTGGACTGTCGGCGGCAAGTGTGGTGGGACGGGCACGTTTTATCACATACTTTGGGAGTGTCCCCTGATCCAGACTTATAGGGAGGCGATTAATAGAGTGGTTGGCGAAGTATGTGGGACTGCTATAGCACTATCTCCCAAAGAACAAGTTACTTACCTTCGGAAACGATAGATCAGTAAGAAACATAGGTTAGTTATAGATTCCTTACCTTAGATTCCTTACCTTAGAATTACCCCCCGGCGTCAGACTGGATCCGGAAAGTTGTTAGTCAGCAGTACCCCTGCGCGTCGGAAGGTGGCGTCGGTCAACTCCGCGTTCGTCGTCGGCGTTGTGGTCACCGGGATGATGTTGCGGTCGCTACATAGACGCCGCCCTCGCGCGCTGACGTCAGTTCTGTACACGACTTTCCACGCCAGAAGCGCAGAGCCATGCAAGACACTGACCACTGGTGCATAAAACTAGGGCCCTGAAAGGAAGACCTTTACCCTAGAAGTCAGTTCGCAGAACGGGGAGGATGGGCGGGGCGGTAAGGAATCTATAACTAACCTATGTTTCTTACAGATATATCGTTACCGAAGGTAAGTAACTTGTTCATCTGAAAGAAACAGTTAGTTATAGATTCCTTACCTTAGAATAGATACCCCAGCAATACCAACCCCGGTGGTGGGTCTGCGAACTAAGATCACACCAGAAAGTCCTGGAGAACAGAATGGCCAAAGAAGCTGTCTCTCCGGACTTGGCTGTCTAGGCAGTAGTGTTCGGTGAATGTGTGCAGCGATGCCCACGTAGCTGCCTGACAGATGTCATTTAGGGGGACTCCGCGTCCCAAAGCAGTAGTAGCTGCCGTCGCCCTGGTGGAATGGGTGCGTAGCCCCACTGGAGAGTCCTTCTTTGCCAAAGAGTAGCAGGCTTTGATGCACATAACGACCCACCGGGAAATGGTTCGTTTGTGCACCGCCCGACCTTTCTTGGCGCCCACGTAACCAACAAAGTGCTGGTCGTCCACCCAGAATTGTTTGGTGCGATCCAAGTAAAAGGAAAGCGCACGTTTTGGATCCAGACGTTGGAGCCTCTCTTCCTCTTTTGAGGGATGCAGAGGCGGAAAGAAGGTGGGCAAAGTGATGGTTTGGCCAATGTGGAAAGAAGTAACCACCTTGGGAAGAAAGGAAGGTCTAGTTCTCAGGACGACCTTGTCCGGATGGACAGCCAGAAAGGGAGGCTTGCAAGAAAGAGCTTGCAGCTCACTCACCCAGCGTGCAGAGGTGATGGCCACCAGAAAGGCAGGTTTCAAAGTGAGAAGTCAGAGGACAGTTATGTAGCGGCTCAAAGGGAGCGCACATGAGATAGGTAAGAACCAAGTTCAAGTCCCACTGAGGCATTACGAAGGGAACAGGAGGAAAAAGCTGAGTAATGCCTATTTACAACAGGGGACTTGAAAAGAGAAGGCTGATCAGGAAGCCTTAGGAAGGCTGAAATGTCCGAGAGGTAGCCCTTTAGAGTGCCCAGAGCAGAGCCCTGCTGGGCCACAGAAAGGAGGAACAAGAGAACCTCAGAAAGAGGGGCGGAAAGGGGATCCACAGCCTTTGCTGTGCACCATGCCACAAATGTGTTCCATCTGCAGGCGTATACCGTCTTAGTGGAGGGACGCCTGGCTGCCAAGATAACACTGCAGACTTCGGGAGGCAGGTCAAATGACGTCAACTGCCGCCGCTCAATCTCCACGCAAGGAGGTGGAGACTGGACAGGTTCGAGTGGAGGACCGTCCCCTGCTGCTGCGACAGAAGATCCTCCCGAAGAGGCAGTCTGATCAGAGGATCGATGGCCATGTTGAGCAGCTCGGGATACCAGACTCTTCGTGCCCAATCCGGAGCCACAAGAATGACTTGGGCCCGGTCGCGCTTGATCTTCTTCAGCACTCTGGGCAGAAGTGGTATAGGCGGAAAGGCGTAGAGAAGACCGCAACTCCACTCGCGACGAAAAGCATTGCCTAGCGAGTGCCGCCTTGGAAATTCCAAAGCGCAGAACTGCTGACATTGCGCGTTCTCTTCGGTGGCGAATAGATCTAACCAAGGCTCTCCCCACTGCTGAAAGAGACCTTGCACCACCTCCGAGTGAAGACGCCATTCGTGATCTATCATGCACCTGCGGCTGAGTTCGTCCGCCCTGGCGTTCAGAGAACCTGTCAGGTGTTGAACCACCAGGGACAAGCCCTGATGTTCCAGCAATGTCCAGAGGCAGAGGGCCTCCTGACATAGGGTCCACGACCCCACCCGCCTTGTTTGTTGCAGTACCACATGGCGGTGGTGTTGTCCGTGAACACCTGCACTACTCCTCCCCGTACAGAAGGAAGAAATGCCTTGAGTGTAAGACGAATCGCCCGAAGCTCCAGAAGGTTGATGTGGAGCCCAAACTCCGCCGGAGACCAGAGACCTCTGATCTCCGCCTCCCCGATGTGGCCGCCCCATCCCAGACTGATGCATCGGTCACCACTGTGAACTCTGGTTGAGGAAGGGAGAGGGATCTGCCGTTGACCCAATCCTGGTTTGTAAGCCACTGCTGCAATTGGTGTGCAGAGCCCTCCGAGATCTGGATGCAACCTGACAGATTACCCTGATGTTGTGCCCACTGGAACTTCAGGTCCCACTGCAGAGCCCGCATATGCCATCTGGCATGATCCACCAGCAGGATGCAGGAGGCCATCAGACCCAGCAGCCTGAGGGTCAGCCTGACCGAAACCCGGGATAGAGGCTGAAAGATCAGAATCATAGCCCGAATATCCCGGACTCGCTGTTCGGTAGGATAGACCCGAAACTGTGTCGTGTCCAGAACCGCTCCGATGAAGAGGAGCTTCTGAGAGTGGGCCAGGTGTGATTTCGGCACGTTGATGAAGGACCCCAGCGAATGCAGGAGGTCGGCCGTAGTCTGGAGGTGGGAGACGACAGCCTGGGCCGAGCCCGCCTTCAACAGCCAGTCGTCGAGATAGGGGAAGACTGCAACCCCTGATCTGCGCAGATGAGCTGCGACCACCGCCATCACTTTCGTGAACACCCGAGGGGCGCTGGTAAGGCCAAAGAGGAGCACGGTAAACTGAAAGTGCTCGTGGCCTACCGTGAACCGCAGGTAATGCCGGTGGGTCGGCAGGACGGGGATGTGAAAGTAAGCGTCCTGCAAGTCCAACGTTACCATCCAGTCTCCAGGGTCGAGGGCAGACAAGACCTGAGCGAGCGTCAACATTTTGAACTTCTCCTTCCGGAGGAAGCGGTTGACGTTCCTGAGATCCAAGATAGGACGCAGGCCTTTGTCCTTCTTGGGCATCAGAAAGTAGTGGGAATAGCAACCACGACCTACTTCTGGGGCAGGAACGCGCTCGATGGCTCCCTTGGCCAAGAGTGCTGAAACTTCCTGTTGGAGAAGGGCCAGATGATCCTCCGACATACGATGGTACTGAGGTGGCATGGATGGAGGGGTAGTCTCGAAGGGGAGGGAGTAGCCCCTTCGGACTATTTGCAAAACCCACCTGTCCGAAGTGAAGGTGCACCAGTGGGGGAGGTGATGGCGGATCCTGTCGCCCACTGGCAACTGGTGACCCTGAAAGGTCGGACTAGGAAGGTTTGGAGGCTGCTGCAGAGGGGGCACTGGCGGACTGACCCACCCGCTGGCCCCCAGACTCACGGCAGTGGGTCCCCGGCCGCGCTGAGGTTGGGCAGTTTGCGCAGGCCTGTGGCCCTGGGTGGGACGAGGCGGGTGGTGGAGAGGCCCAAGGACCTGGCGGTAGACCGAGAGTCCTTGAAGTGCTCTAGCGCGTTGTCTGCCTTGTCACCGAAAAGGCGATGGCCATCAAAGGGCATGTCCATAAGAGTGGATTGGACATCCCCGGAAAAACCAGTCGACCGCAACCAGGCGTAGCGTCGAAGGGCTACTGATGTGGAAATCGTCGTGCCAAGTGCGTCGGCGGTATCCAGCCCACAGCGGATGGTAAACTTCGCTGCGTCTCTCCCCTCGGCAATTGCGTGGGAGAGCACGGCCTGGTCCTCCTCCGGGCACTGGGGTAGCACCTGCGCTACCGTATCCCACACAGAGTGGGTATAACGGCCCAACAGACATGCGGTGTTTACCGACCGCAGTCCCAAGCTGGCAGAAGAAAACATTTTCTTTACAAGGTGGTCGTCCAGCTTTTTGGATTCCCTATCGGGTGGTACCTTAGGGAATGCGCCTTTGGAAGTGGAGGCTTGGACCACCAAGCTCTCAGGGGTGGGGTGTTGGGAGAGGAAAGTGGGGTCGCCCGGGGCCGGGCGGTGGCGTTGGGCTATCATCCTATCCACAGGAGCCCCTGTGTTGGGCCTGGACCAGGTGCCCAAAAGGATGTCCGTGAGGGCTTCATTAAACGGCAGCAGGGGCTCCGAAGAGCTCGCTGCCGGTTGAAGGACCTCGGTCAGGAGGTTAGTCCTGACTGCCACCGTAGGTAGCACGAGGTGGAGAGCCTCGGCCGCCCTACGCAACATCACTCCGTAGCCACGGTAGGAGGAGACAACATGCCATGGTCTGGTGAGGTATCCAGACCACTGGCTTCCCCCAGTTCCTCTCTCCAGTCCTGCTCATAGGTCAACTGGTCGGTTAAAGGGTCCCCAGACCCCTCCCAGTCCTCCTCACCCTCCTCTGGCTACCAATCTGGTCTCAAAGAGCCAGGGTAGAACAGGGGCACAAAAGTACCCGCCGGCGTCGGATCCGGAGTCGGTCTACGCCGGTCCGACTCCGTGTCTACCTCGAGGTGGAGGCCGCGGTCGACGTCGGCTGGGGACACAGCCGACGCCAGTTGCGGACGTGGTGCCGGTGGAATCGGCGCCCGGGGAGGCGTAACAAGATCGGCCGACGCCGATCCGGATCCAGGCCTGGATCCAAGGGTTCTCTGCGGCGCCGAAGACCCAGGGCCCCCAGCCGAGTCGGCGGGGCCCGAAGGTGTGCTGGCGGAGTCGGGCAGCCCAAAGATGGCATGCATCGCTTCGTAAAACTGACGAAGCTGGTCAGGGGTCGGTCCCGGGAAGGGGGGGAACCCGGAGCCGACCCTACGGGCTCCGCACACGGAGCCGCGGGAGAGGCACCACCCGCATCCCTCGTCGCGTCGGCCGACGGACGGGGAGAAGTCGAAGAGAGACGATGCTTCTTCGACTTATTTTTGTGCTTCGACTTACCTGACCCAGAGTGCGAAGACTTAGACGAAGAATGGTGTTGGCTCCGCGATCGGTCCCTCGACCTCCTCCGCGAGCGGGACCTCGAGCGACGTGGCGACGACTGCCGGGCCTCGAGCAGCTTTCGGGACCGCTCCCGCAAAGACTTCGGGGCCATGGTCCGGCAGTCTGAGCACGACTTGGGGTCGTCGCGCTCCAGGCAATAGAGGCACACGCAGTGAGGGTCCGTCACCGACATCAGTCGGTTACAGGAACCGCAGGCCTTGAAGCCGGGCATCCCTCGTGCACCAGGAGTCGATGGACTCAAAAAACGAATTTGACAAAAGTCGAGAGAAAAAGTCAGTCAAAAAATTGACTGGAGGTACCGCTCTCTCCGGATCTGCGCTTGCTGGCGCTGAAAAAGAAATAACTGACATCAGTGCACGAGGGCGACGTCTATGTAGCTACCGCAACGTCATCCCAGCGACCACGACGACGAACACGGAGTCGACCGACGCCACCTTCCGACGCGCAGGGGTACTGCTGACGAAAAACTTTCCGGATCCAGTCTGACGCCTGGGGGTAATTCTAAGGTAAGGAATCTATAACTAACTTTCTTTCAGATACATGCTTACTAAATATATGGGACGCCACGGATCTTAATCGCATGGAGCAGCTCTGGGCTGCCACCGGCTTTATGCTGGCAAAGTGTAACATTGCCCGCAGATGGGGGGTCTCTGAGCCACCAACCATAATCGAAAGGGGAACGAGATGTTGACTGGTGCATGTTGGCGGAACGAGCGGTTTATATAAATAGGGGGTGCCCCAAAAAGTGGGACAAGATATGGGGGAATTGGAATGTACATCGAGGTAATATCTGCACTTCCCCTTCGTTACAAGAACAACGAATGGAACATCAAGTTAGTTGATGTCCCTTAGATGAGAGAGGGGGTATACATGAAGAGGTTGTGTGGTGGAATGTAATCACATTAGATCATGAACAATTGATGTATGGTCGTTGTTTATGTCATTCTAACAAATGCCAATAAAAAGTTCCAAACATTTTTGGGGGGAATTGCATGAATTACCGCTTACGCTGCTTTGTAAATAGGTCATTGGAATCATAATTTGTAACGTTGATTTTATGAACTTTTATGGTTTGTTCTTGAAACCGAATAAAGTTATTTTGACTTTACATACACACTCACACACACACATATATATATATGTATATATAT
Organism: Calotriton arnoldi; assembly: GCA_963921515.1. Classification (NCBI taxonomy): domain Eukaryota; kingdom Metazoa; phylum Chordata; class Amphibia; order Caudata; family Salamandridae; genus Calotriton; species Calotriton arnoldi. Next base: position 3,890,095 of record CAWUFW010000600.1, read on the forward strand.
ATATATATATATATATATATATATATGTATGTACACATACAAATATATACATAAAAGATGTATCTGTAAATAATCATAAATAAGTACATATAGGAACAGAAGTTCACCTTATTGTAACAGATGTCATAACACTGCCCTGTCCAACGGCTAAATTACTGTGCCGATTCTAGGCAGAAGTGCTGCGTGAAAGTATAGGTGCTCTTCCACACCGCAGCAAGTGATATTTTTCCCAGCAGAACACCTGCAAACAAGGCAGCCGAAAGTGGACACTGCCCTTGTTGAATGCACCTTTGCTGAGTGGTTTGCCAGCCTTGCAGTGGCAAAACTGGATGGCGGCAGAGATCCACCTTGCGATGTTTGTCTTTGTGATCAAAGTACCCAGTCGAGTTTGTCCATAAGACAATAACAGTTCATCAGTTTTTCGGAACCGTTTAGTACGATGTAAGTAGAATCTTAGACATCTTTGACTGTCAAGCGTATGGAGAGACCTTTCTGCTGGCGATGCCGGATTTGGGAAAAACATTCGTAGTATGATAGATCCATTGAGATGGAACTGAAATGGAACTTTGGGAATGAATTTGGGATTTTCTCTGGGAAGAATGTAGTCATCAGTGAAACGTAAGAAGGGATCCTGCGTTGTGAAAGCCTGTATCTTGCTTACTCTTCTAGCGGAAGTGAGGGCAAACAACAAAGCTACCTTTCATGTGAGAAACTTGAATGGGTTCAAATGGAGGTTTCATAAGTTGAGAGGAATACAGTGAAATGCCATTCTGAGGGAGGAGCTCGTACCGGAGGGAAGGCTTTAAACAAGCCCTTCATGAATTGTTTATTCTTGTGGAGAAGAGAGAGTGGGAAGAGCGTCTATATCTTGATATTGCAGCAAGATGTACCTTGATGGGCGCATTCACTAAACCTGACCAAGTAAGCAAAAGGAGAAGGCAGAGACTGTTCAAGTGATGGCTGCAACGAATGGAATTCGACTCCGACGGGCAGGAGAAGCTTCATGAGCCAGTGTCATCTGTGCCACTAGGGAGCAATAAGGATGAGGCAACAGCGTTCCACTTTCATTTTGTTGAAAACCATAGGTGTTAGTGGGAAGGGGGAAAGGCATATGGATAGATACCGGACAATCCGATCAAAAAGCCATTCCCCCACGACCCTGGGAGCAGATACAGACTGGTGCAGAGTTGGCATGTGGTGTTCTCGTTTGTTGCAAAGAGAACCACTGCCGGTTTTCCCCCATAGTGAGAATATTTTGTTCAGCTCCGACTTATCAGTTCCCACTCGTGACATCCGTCCTTGGATCTGATGAGTGTGTCTACCAAGGTGGTGTTTGTCCAGGATATGTGATCGGCTCTCAGAGAGATCTTGTGAATTAGTGAGCCAGCTCCAAAGCTCTTGGGCTTCCTGGGAGAGTGTTAGCGATCTTGTACCCCCTTGCTTATTGACCTAATTTTTTATGTTTTATTTTTTTTTATTTTACAGAGTTTTATATAGCGTGAACTTGACCCGAATCGGGTATCAGAGCGCTTTACATAGCACCAGTTGCATTACATGAGAATACATTCATTTTTTTTTTTTTTTTTGTTAGGCACGAGGAAATCAAGTGATTTGCCCAGAATCACAGGATGTTCAGAGTCATTGCCAAGACTCGAACCCAGTTCCCCAGATTCAAGGTCGACCGCCCTAGCCGTTAGGCCAACTCCTCTCCCCTAATGCATACTGGTTGTACTTTCAGTCCGCACCAGCACTGGTGAGCCTGCTATCCTTGGTAGGAACGCTTGCAACGTGAGAAAGATGGCCTTCAGTTCTAGGTGGTTGATATGCATTGTCTTCTGAAGCACAGAACAGTTCCCTTGACTTTCTAGGTCTTGTGGGTGACCGCCCCAGCCTTCCATAGAGGTATCTGTAGTTATGACGTAGTCCGGTATTAGCAGAAAAAACGTGAGGCCCTTGAGATATGAGAGATCCGAGACCACCACTCTAGCGTTTCCCTCATCCTTGGGGTGATGCTGATCAGGTCATTGAACAACCCTTCTGTCTGGATCCACTGTTTTTGAAGTTCTTCTTGTAACGGTCTCATTTTCAGGTGTGCAAGACAGACCAGATTTACTGCGGAGGACATCGTGCCCAGCAACGACTTGTACAAACGCACTGAAACAGACTTTCTTCTGGAAAGTGAGATGGCTAGATGTACTAGTCATCGTTGTCGGTCCTGTCAGAAAAAAGCTTTGTTTTGGATTGTATCAAGGTTGGACCCTAGAAACATCCTCTGTTTTGGAATAGTTGTTGACTTTTGATGATTCACAGTGAGACCCAGTTTTGGGAAACAGTGTGAGGCAAGTTTTTGTAGCTTTGGATGCTTGCCATGGTATTGGAGCTTTTAGCAGCCAGTCGTCTAGGTAGGGAAATACCCGAGGACCTTGCTTTCTGAGAGTGGCTGCCACTGAAGCAAGGCATATGGTGAAAATGCAGAGAGCTGACTTGAAGCATAATGGGAGGGATCTGAATTGGTAATGGGGACTGGCTACAGTAAAGCAAAACTATTTGCGGTGTTTGGGATGTATGGGAATATAGAAATATGCATCCTGTAAGTCCAGAGTCATCATATAATCTCCTTGGTTTAGGAGATGCAGGAGAGTGACCATGCGGAATGATTGTTTCTGCAAGAATTTGTTTAAATTCCCCAAGGTCTAGATAGGTCTCCATTTCCCTGATTTCTTCCCGATTAGAAAATAAAGGGAGTAGAAACCCCTGCCTTTCTGGGTGGATGGGACTTTTTCGACTGCTCCCTTTGCGAGCATGACAAGGGCTTCTTTTTAGTAAGTTTAGACAAGGAGGGTGCAATCCCCTTAGCAGATTTTTTAGTGGTCTTTTGACAGAGCATCATCTATAAGTTTCCCAAATAGTGTCTCCCTATCGTAGGGCATATCCAGAACTCTGGACTGGACTTCAGGTCTGTATGTTGTCGTTTTGAGCCAGGCTTCTCTCCTTAGGACGGCTGCACCTTCGAGTTGGTTAAAACCAGTGGAGGCTATGTCCACTGCATAGTCTATGATCTCGGCTGACATGCTCTCACCTTCTTGTAAGATCTTTCTTGCCTCAGATTTTTTGTCTTCAGGCACTAGATCAATGAGGTTGCCAGTATCAGACCACATCTGCTTATCATGGCAGCCCAGTATTGCTAGAGAATTGGCCGCACAAACCATGATGGCAGATATAGTGGAGAACCTCTTACGTATATTGTCTAAGCGCCTGTCCTCCGTCTGGTGGCGTAGGTATGGGAGTGGAAGGAATTTTAGAGCAACGTTGCGCCACCTGTGAGATGACTGAATTCGGTTTGGGATTTCCTGTGAGGCAGGAGGGAGAATCTTCTGGGGCCTTGTATTTTTCATCAATACGAGGCAATCAAGCTGCCACGGTTGCCTGGTCTTCATTATTTTAATGTCTTCCTCCCATATTAAATCTATAATAGGGATGGCTCTGACTGATTTTCTCGTCTGCTCTTTGAAATCATACAGAAAGCAGCTGGACTGCTTGACTGAGATTGGGAAGTGAAACCTTGTTGCAGCCCGGGCCATTAAGTTGTGAAAGCCTCCAATGTCCTCCGAAGTAGAGTGCACTGGATGTGGTGCTGTAGGTGATGGGGTGGGAACGAGATAATCATCCCATTCATCACAGGGAGGTTGAGGATCCAGAATTTCACCTCCGTCCTGATCATTATCTGTTGACGATGAGTCGCCTCTTGGTGGTGCCGCTATGTTAGAAGCGGGTGTCATCCTGGGTGCGATCGGTGGAGGAATGGGTCTTGGAGTTGCAGGGGAGGTAGGCTGAGGTGGAGCCGCTGGTTGTTCCTGCGGAGGTTCTGGAAACCTCTTCCGATAAGTCTTGCAACATGACCTGTAAATCCTGAAAAAGTGACATAGGCACATCAATGCCACCCTGTCTCGACTGTGGTTCAGCAGAATACTGATAATGCTGTTCATAGTGCCTCTGCTTTGACTGAGGAGCATAATATTGTCCATAATATTGTTCTTCCTCTATGTCATCATCCTCAACCTGGTATTTAACCTAGCACTCTGATGGGCTATGAGCTGCTCCAAAAGGGCTGTCATCATCAGACTCCTCCAGGCCCAACAAATAACTTTGGGGGGGGGGGGGCCTCGCTAGGGGAGGTAACTTCCGGTCGCAAGGATGTTTATGATATTTTTATAATTCTTATCATCGTCGCCGATCGCGTCAATGACGACATCGTCGAGGGGATGGTCATGGGCATGAAGGCTGTCGATTGGCTTAAGGCTTTTGGCGTCATTACACCTCCCGTCGACGGTGTCATCGACAGTCTAGGATGGAGTCTTTGTCGACGATGAAATTCTAGTCAACGGAATCGGGCGTAGATGGATGAAGTAGTAGTCTTTGCAGTCGACTGTCTCGGCGACGAGACGGTGGTGACAGTCATCGCTGTCGACGAGACTCTAATATTAGTTTTGTACATCGACGGTTCAGAAGAGGATTTATGTGGGCAATCCCCCAGTCCTTGTAGATGGAGTACTGGGCTCAGATGAGGATGCCTCTGAGGAGGTTAGTTTGTGTTTCTTATTTTTCACAGATTCACTGGTCTGGTGGGACGTTTTAAGGGCCTTTCTGCTTTCCTCAGAGGTCCCTTAGTCTTGTGATCTTGATCTCTTGCGAGACCTTGCAGAGGTATCACTGTCTTCCTCAGAAGAAAATAAGTTACTTACCTGTAACTTTAGTTCTCCAGTATTGGAAGCTTTCATAGATTCACATGCTTGAATCATTCCCCGTCGTCGAGATGGGAGTCCCCGGTATATCAAAATAGCAATGCAAAGCTATCACAAACTAGAAACTAGGCCTAGGCCCATTTAGTTTTGTAACATGTCTACCTCTTTTTGTAAAAGAGACCAAACAAAGCAAACAACCACTCAGATCAGCCTCACCCTCTAGAATCCTCCTGAGAGAACCTCAGACCTTCAGATTTTCGTAGCAGTAGTGCCATCGGATAAACCATAGAGGTCAAAAAAGAAGGTTGAGCTTTCCCAGGGGAGGAGGGTGGGTCGCATGTGAATCTATGAAAGCTTCCAATACTGGAGAACTAAAGTTACAGGTAAGTAACTTATTTTCTTACTCCAGTATTGGAACTTTCATAGATTCACATGCTTGAATCAGAGTAGCTAGCAGTTATGAGCACATTTTTATTTCTGATCTTCTCTAGAAAATAGTACGCAACCACAGAAATAGAGTAGAAAGAGGAAAACCGTTTCCTCAGCCTGGACCCCACAGTGTCTCAAGACAAACATTAATAGAAGGCTTTAACTATACAATTAATTGCGACGCATCATCCGTGCAACAATAGACATCCTCAGAATGCGCAAAACTCATATGCAGACAGTATACTATGGAACAATGCATTTATCAAAGAATGTGCGAGGTTTTTAGGAAAGAAAAAAGGAAGGAGGGATGAAACAGAAAAAGCTCACCGCTACTGAAACAGGTTCCTCAGGACTGCTTGGCCCACTGTAGTATCACTGCGCGTTGGAGCATCCAAGCAGTAATGTCTGGTAAAGGTATGGATACTCTTCCAGGTGGCTGCTCTGCAGATGTCCCGGATAGGTACCCCAGCAAAGAGGGCCGTAGAGGAAGAGACTGCCCTCGTGGAATGAGCACAGACCTTTCCCTGGAGGGGTTTCCCAGCCAATTGATGACAGTACTGGATAGAGCTGGAAACCCAACGTGCAATGCCCTGTTTAGACAGCGGAAATCCCCTGCGAGGAGCACTATAAGCTACAAAGAGTTGGGGTGACTTTCTAAAGTGCTTAGTTCTTTGGAGATAGAATTTCAAGCAAAGTTGAATGTCCAGAGAATGAAGTGATCTCTCAGCCGGTGTAGTAGGCTGAGGGAAAAAAGTCTTAAGAACCAGAGGTTCATTCAGATGAAAGTCCGAAGGCACCTTAGGAATGAATTTGGGGTTAGTACGAAGTACCACTTTGTCATTTTTGAACTGAAGAAAAGGCTCCTGGATAGTTAGTGCCTGCAATTCGCTAACCCTTCTTGCTGATGTTAGCGCCAGAAGAAGAGCTACCTTCCACAAAAGGAATTTTAACTCCGCTTTATGGATAGGCTCGAAGGGATGTTTCATGAGCTGAGCCAAGACCACGTTAAGGTGCCATAATGGTGGAGGAGGCTTGATCAGAGAAAAAGCTCTGAGGAAAGCAGAAAGGCCCTCAAAACTTTTATGGATGCGTGAGCTAAGCCAGCCTTGGCCAATGAAAGGATGTAAGGAAGAATTTCATGGGCCGAAGAAGAGAAGGGATGAACTCCCGACTCTTGGCACCAGAGACAGAACCTTTTCCACTTTTCGGTATGTCTTGTTCGTACTCTGAGCTCGAGCTTGAGAAAGAATGTCTCTACACTCCGTGGACAGATTCAGGTTGAGAAACTCTGTGTTCAGGAGCCATGCTGACAATTGAAGAGATCTGGATGCAGCACTTGGCCCTGGGACATCGTGAGCAGTGAAGGGATAGGATCCAAGAGAATCGGTTGTTCCACCGACAGGAGAAGCTCTGTGTACCAGTACTTGAGAGGCCAAGCCGGAGCTATGAGGATCATCCTGCAGGGCTTCGCCTTCATTTTCATGAGAAGCTTTGGGAGAAGAGGAATGGGGGGAAAAGCGTAAACAAAGGCGTCTGTGACCATGCCATCAAAAACGCATTCCCCCAGGATCCCGGGTGGTGATGCCAGCTTGTGAAGTACAGGCATTTCTTGTTCTCTGTTGTCGCGAACAGATCTATGGATCGCTTGCCCCATAGCCGGAAGATGTTGTCTAGTGTCTGCTGATCCAGCTCCCACTCGTGACAGACCGACTTTAGCCTGCTGAGAGTATCTGCTGTCTCGTTGAGGTTTCCCGGAAGATGTTCGGCTTTCAGCCAAACCCCATGTTGAATCGCCCATTCCCAGATAGTTTGAGCCTCGGAGGACAACAGACGGGATCTTGCGCCGCCTTGTTTGTTGACGTAATGTATAGCCGTCGTATTGTCTGTCCTGATAAGGACCGATGAGTTTTTGATCCGCGGAAGAAACGCCTGTAGGGCTAGGCGAATCGCTCTTAGCTCCAGCAGATTGATGTGCAGAAGACGATGATGCTGTTGCCATCGGCCACTTATTTGAAGGTCCTGTAAGACCGCTCCCCAACCCTCTAGGAATGCATCTGTTGTAATTATCCGAGGAGCTGGGGTGGCCAGAAAAGAGAGACCTTGTGAAATGTTTGCCCTGTGAGTCCACCATGAAGCGGCTTGTTTCATTGGTGGAGTTACCGTGATCATGTCCTCAAAAGATCCCTCTACTTGACGCCATTGTAAGTCCAGTTGCTCCTGGAGAGGTCGCATTCGCAGCCTGCAGTGAGGTATCAGAGGAATGCAGGACGACATGGATCACAGAAGGGATTTGTAGAGGCGAACTGAAAGTGACTTTCTTTTTAGAAGTAGTCGAGCCATTGACACTAGCTTGGCTTGTCTCTCTAGTGATGGAAACGCTCTGTTCAGGGACGTGTCCTATATGGCTCCCAGGAAAACGGCGTTCTTGGAAGGACGCAAGCTTGACTTGCCCCTGTTGAGGGTAAGACCTAGATCCTTGAACAGCTTTGTGCAGGCTGTCACAGAATTCTTGGCTTTTGTCTTGGAAGTAGCTTTTATCAGCCAGTCGTCTAGGTAGGGAAATACCTGGTTTGCTGCCTTCTGAGGAAGGCCGCTACTGGAGCCAAAATTTTCGTAAAGATCCTTGGTGCCGATCGGAGGTTGAAAGGGAGAACTTTGAATTGAAAGTGGCTCTTGGCTACCGTAAAGCGAAGGAACTTCCTGTGCGATGGATGAATGGGAACATGAAAATAGGTGTCTTCTAGGTCTAAAGTGGCCATGAAATCATCCGAATCTTGAAGTAGAAGTATGTCCTGTAAGGAGATCATTCAAAATGACTGCTTGATGAGACAGGCGTTGAGCTCCCTCAGATCTAGGATAGGACACCACTTCTTGATGGTCTTTCGAACCAGAAAGAACCGGGAGTAGAATCCCTTTCCTCTCTGGGATAACAGGACTGGTTCTATTGCCCCCTTCGTAACATTATTTGGACTTCTAGGCGCAGAAGACGTAGATGTTTTATCATGTGACTGCGAGGAGGGGTGGGTGGAGGAGGTTGAACAAATTGCAATGGATGGCCAATTTGAACTATGCTGAGCACCCATTCATCTGTCGTTATTTTTTGCCAATTTTGTAAGCACAAAGAAATCCTTCCCCCTTACAGGTGTTTGGTATCGGGAAGGAACAATAGCCAGAGCCGGCAAGCCGCTATTGACGTCTTGAAGGATCCTTTCCCTGACGTCCTGATCTGCCTCTGGGCGCCGATTCGAATAGGCTGCAGATTGACCTTGTCGCTGATTGTACTGCGGGCAATAAGACTGTGCGGCAGGTGTATAAGAGGAGTACTTATATTGTTGGTAACCTTCTCTGTACGAAGGAAGCCCTCTACACCGGGCTCCTCGAAAGGGAACCTTACGGTATTGGAGCGTCCCCAACGACTACGCCATGTCTGTGTCCTTTTTTATATCTTGGAGGGCGTCCCCATCAAATGGAAGATCCAGTATTTTATTCTGGACCTCCGGTCTGAACGAGGTTGCTCTAAGCCAACCCTGACGATGTAGGACCGCTGCTCCAGCCAGAGATCGAAAAGCCATTGTAGCAATGTCCATTGCACAATCTATAACCTCCGAGGAAGCCCTCTCTCCTTCCTGGAGGATCTTTTTAGCTTCAGTCTTACTGTCCTCTGGAAGTTGGTCGATGTAAGGAGATAAATCACACCACATCTGTCGGTCGTAACGGCCCAAATAGCTAAGGCGTTAGCTGCCCTGACCAATAAACACGACATGAAGAGAATCTCTTGCCTGCATTATCCAGGTGTCTACCTTCCTTGTCTGGAGGCATAGTGAGAGGAGCTGCCGGATTCTTTGACTTCCGCTGTGCTGCCTGCGAAATAACAGAGTCCGGTTTCGGATGCCTCACCAGGCAAGCCGGGCTATCTTCAGGGGCCTTATATTTTCTCTCTAGTCGTGGAAGGACCGGGACCACCGTGGCCAGGGTCTTCATGACCTTAAGACCCTCATCCCATAGATAATTGACAATGGGAATGTCCCGCACCGTCTTCTTAAAGGGCTCCTTAAAGTCATATAAAAAACACTCCGTCTGCGAAGATGGCATTGGCAGATCAAACCTCTTGGCCGCTCTTTCCAGTAGATTGTGGAAACCCCCAATGTCCCCTGGCGGAGAATCCACAGGAACCGGTGAAGGGGAAGAAGGAGTGGGGATAATATATTCATCCCATTCCCTATGCGGGTCTGGAAGATCCGTGTCCCCCTGATCGTTATCCGAGGTTATCTTGGTGTTGGACCAAAGATGGCGTTGGTGGAGGTTCCGCTACTATTTGCAGCGGTGGTGGTGGTGCCAAAGGTGTGGAAGGCACCGAGTGTTGCCTTGGCGGAATCGATGCCTGTTCCAGAATCGAGGATGGAGTTGGAAATCTTCTCTTGTAGTCCAACAGCATGTATTGTAAGTCGGAAATCAAAGAGGAAGGCATACAGACCACCTCCTCCTGATATTCCCAATGGTATTCCTGGGGAGGATCATAGTAATGTTCTCCTTCGTATCCTTCTTCAGAATCCTCCTCCTGGCACTTGACGTGCAACTCTGAAGGGCTATGGGCATAACCGAAAGGCCCCTTCTCATCTGAATCCGCCTTTTCCAGGAGATGAGAAGGTAGTAACGGAGTCACCTTGCTAGGTGAAGTGACTTCAGGAGTAACCTGACGCTTCCTGACTTCTTCCCCAGAACTTTTCACTCCCGTCAACGAGGTAGTCGACTGTCGTCGACTAGGATGATACTGCCATAGACGGCGCTGTCGTCGATATCGTCGTCGTTATCATCGACGCCATTGCCGTCGTTCTCGGAAACGCCGTCATCGCGGTCGACATCGACAGCTTCGTCGTCACTGCAGTCGTAGTCTCCATCGTCGATGGCGCTGGAACCGCCTTCGTCGACACCCGTAGGGCTCTCGGCGACGATCCAGTCGTTGGAACTGTTGTAAGTCGAGGAGACTGGCCTTTGTCACTCCGCGTCAACGATCTAGATGATGGTTTTTTCGTCGACTGCTTCGTCGACGATGGTAATTTCTTTGATTGTTTTTCCTCAAGAGGAACAGAAGAAGGCTTTTGAAAGTTTTTCTTCCATCAGGAGGAGAAGGAGGAACAGAGCTAGCCTTCCTTACTCCACACTCTCCTGTCATAAGTCCTTTCCTCTCCTTTTCACCTCGGTGATGAAATTTAGTAGGACCGAGCCTGTCAGACCCATGGGAGGTCTTTTTAGAGGCTTTTTGAGGGCGCTCCTCAGAAGATTGGGGGTCAGATCTTCCCCTTTTAGCAGATCTTCTAGAAGACGAAGCAGATGAGGCCTCATCACTGTTGGCACTAGAAACAGGCTCTCTCCTGGATTTCAACTTCTGGAGCCAGGTCAGGAGACGTCCCTCACGATCCCTCAAGGTCTTAGTGGAGAAGGTACGACATACCTTGCAATCTTTGGCTCTGTGGTCCGGATACAAGCAGTAGATGCAGTCTTTATGAGGGTCATCCACATAAAGCCTCTTTTTAGAGCAGGTGGCACAAGCTCTAAAAAGGCCCTTTTTCTCCTTGTCTGCCATCAGGAATTAAGAAAAACCAAGCTGAAGAGTAATTTGGAAGACAAAATAGATGAAAATAACTCGCAAGAGTATAGAATAAGGAATAACGAATAGTTTCTTACCTGTCGGTATAGTTTTGCAGCTTGAAGACTTTCTGGATTCACTATGCTGTGCATTATTCCGCGGTCTAGTGGTTGGGTCCGGAATCGTAGTCTTTTTTCTGTTTTTTTGGGGGGGGTTTTTTGTGTAGCCCAGGTGGGCGTCGACGCCCCACCATTTGGTGTCCTTCCGTGACGTCGGCGCGCTTCCTCCAGAAGCTCCCACCCTTGGGCGCCATCTTCGGATTCCTTTTTTCTTGTCTTGTGCTTGTGTTGTTTATCCTTTTACCCTTTTTAAATGTGTTTTCCATTTGTTAGTCCCATCTTCCTCCTGTCTCATCTTTCTGGCGGAGGCGGGTGGGTTCGCTAGTGAATCCAGAAAGTCTTCAAGCTGCAAAACTATACCGACAGGTAAGAAACTATTCGTTTTGCAGCGTGAATCTTTCTGGATTCACTATGCTGCTGTGCATAGATTTTGTAGCGGTTTGCTATATTTGTGGCGGCTGGGTGGAAGATGAGCGTTGGTTGTTGAATATATGTTGAAGCACTTTTTGACCTACTTGTGCTTCCTTGTTCATCTGTATATCCACGCAGTAGTGCTTAGTGAACGTGTGCACTGAAGCCCATGTTGCCGCCAGGCAAATGTCTTGGATAGGTGTGTTTGCTAGGAAGGCTATTGTTGCTCCCTTTTTCCTGGTTGAGTGAGCCTGAGCTGCTCCCTGTAGCTCTTGGCCTGCCTGTTTGTGGCAGTATTGAATTGTTTGTGCGATCCATCGTGCAATGGTATTTTTCGTCACTGGTCTGCCCAGGAAACTTCTTGCGAAGGACACAAAGAACTGCTTTGTTTTTCTACAATCATTAGTCCTTTCGATGTAATGCATTACTGCTCTCCTGGCATCCAGAGTGTGCAGTGCCCTCAGCGCTGGTGGATGGTTTCTGGAAGAAACTGGGAATTTGTATAGTTTGGTTTATATGGAACCTGGACACCACCTTTGGCATGAAGTGTGGGTCCGTCCTCATTACCACCCTGTCATTGTGAATCTGAATGTAGGGTTCTTGTAGTGTGAGTGCCTGCAACTCGCTCACCCTACGTAGCGAGGTAATCGCTACCAGAAAGGCCGTCTTTATTGTGAGCATATGTAGAGATGCCTTGTGGATGGGTTCGAACGGTGCTTTCATAAGCTGTGTTAGAACTACATTGAGGTTCCAGGCAGGCGGTGGCATCCTCTTTGGCAGTGCTATTCTTTTGGCTCCTTCTAGGAATCTTTTTACTACTTGAGATGTAAAGAAGCTTTTCCCTGTTTCTCCTCTTGTACAGGCTACTATTGCTGCCAGGTGCACTCTTAGAGAAGTGCAGCTTAGGTTACTTTTTAGTAAGTGTGTTAAGTATTTTAGCACAGTTGATTCTTTAGTGATTCTCCTGTGGAGCTTTTTGTTGATGCACCATTCAGTGAATCTCTTCCACTTTGCTGCATAGCATTTCCGTGTGGTGGGTCTCCTCGCTTCTCGCAGCACTGCCAGCGTGCTTTGTGGAAGCTTGAGGTGAGCGAACTCTAAGTCCTCAGGAGCCACGCTGCTAGGCTGAGGCTCTCTGGTTCCGGATGGAGTACCCTTCCGTTTTGTAGCGAGAGCAGGTCTTTCCCTTCTTGGGAACTTGTGTGGTGGTCCCTGTGCCATCTCCACGATCTGCGAGAACCAGGACTGCCTGGCCCACTGTGGTGCTACCAGAATTAGTGATATGTTGCTTGTTCTGCATTTGCTGAGCACTTTGTGTATCAGCGGTATCGGGTGGAAAAGCGTAGGCAAATGTCTTTGACCAGCTCATCCATAGGGCATTTCCTTGGGATTGATGGCCTGGCTGCCTGGATGCGAAGTATTGGCATTTTGCATTCTGGTGTGTTGCAAACCGGTCTAGTTGTGGGGTCCCCACTTCTTGAATAGTTTTTGCGTCTCCTGCGCGTTGAGCTCCCACTCGTGTGAGATTGACGTCTGTCTGCTCAGTCTGTCTGCTTCCACATTGTCCTTCCCTGGCAGATGTATTGCCAGGAGGTCTATTTGTAATGGAATTGCCCATTTCCATATCTGTTGCGCTAGATCTGAGAGCGCCACTGGGTGTGTTCCTCCCTGCTTGTTGATGTAGAACATCGTTGTGGTGTTGTCTGTTTGTACTAACACCCTTTGGTAGTACAGCTGTTTCTGGAACGCTTTTAGGGCAAGGAACACTGTCTTGAGTTCTAGGTAGTTGATGTGTTTGACGGCATCTGTTTGTGTCCATAACCCCCTTACCTTGAGCAGTTTCATGTGCGCTCCCACCCCATCTGGGATGAGTCTGTTGTGATGGTCACTGTTGGAGTTGGTGGTGTGAATGGGTTTCCCTTTGTTATGTTGCCCCTGTTCCACCATGCTATCTCTTCCTGCACTGCGTGCGTTACAACCACTAGATCTTCCCAACTCCTGTTGACTGTGACCATTGCTGTTGCAGCCATTCCTGGAATGGTCTCATGTGTAGCCGAATATTGGGGACTAAATGTATGCAGGATGCCATCATGCCCATGAGCTTGCTCACTGTCCTCACTGTCAGACGTTGCCCCTTCAGGTAGCGGCGAGTCTCCTTCAGTAGTGCGAGGATCCTTTTCTCGCTGGGGAACACTCTCCCCTGAATGGTGTCGATCTTCGCACCCAGGAAGATCTTCACTTGTTCTGGTTCCAGCGATGACTTCTCCTTGTGTATGGAGAAGCCTAGTTTTGTCAGCGTTTGTGTGACTTGCTGAGTATGTAGTTTGCATTTGTTGTAGGAGTTCGCTTTTACCAACCAGTCGTCTAGGTAGGGGTATACGTGTATCCCCTGTCTTCGCAGATGTGCTGCTACGGCAGCTAGGCATTTGGTGAATACTCTTGGCGCTGATTTGAGGCCGAAGGCTAGGGCCGTGAACTGGTAGTGCGTCATGCTGATGGTGAATCTGAGCAGACGCTTGTGTCCTTGGTTTATGGGGATGTGTAGGTAGGCATCCTTGAGGTCTATTGTGGACATAAAATCCCGTGCCTTATTTGAGATATGACCTCTTGTAAGGACGTCATCTTGAACTTTTGAGTTTTGATGTATTTGTTTAGGAACCGTAGGTCCAGTATGGGCCTTAACGTTTCGTCTACTTTTGGTACGAGGAAGTAGTTGGAGTACACTCCTGTGCCCTTTTCTCTGTACGGCACCTTTTCTATAGCCTGTTTGTGGAGGAGTTCTTGTGCTTCCTGCCACAATAGTGACAGATCTTTTGTTGAATGTTTTTGTTTGTTGGCCTCTTGTTTGGTGGCCTCTTTACGAGTTCTATGCAGTAGCCGAACTGTATGATGTTGAGTATCCACTTGTCGGTTGTTATCTTCTCCCACTCCTGGGAGAAGTGTTTTTGTCTTCCTCCTACGGGCGTTGTATGATGGTAAATTTGTAAATTTTGTCTGTGTTTTTTGTTGTGCCGCGGCACTAGCGATGTTGGGGGTGCGGGCACGTGTTGTAGTGTGGAGTCACTTGGGGGCGGGCTGCTGGCCGCTTCTTCTTGTATTGCCTCGTCCGTTTGGTCTGCTACGAAAGGACTGGCCCCTCTGTTGGTTCTGCCAGCCTTGTTGCTGCTGACCCTGTTGTGCCTGGCTGCTTCCCTGAAATGTTTGCTGGAAGGCCTGGTGCGATGTTCCCGGCTGGTTTCCACCTCTGCCGTTTGGTCTTCGTGAGGGGTGCCCCTTCTCATACCCCTGAACTGTAGTGCTCCCATGGACCTTGCCGTTTCGTTATCTTTTTGAGCTGCGTCAGCGTCTCGTCCACGGGCGTGCCGAACAGCTTTTCCCCGTTGAAGGGCAACTTCAGGATGTTGTTTTGTACCTCCGGCTTGAACCCGGAGATCCTGGAGCCAGGCATGTCTCCTCTCTGTCACCCCGATCATCATCAGCCTGCTTGATGTATCAGCTGCGTCTAGGGCCGACTTTAGGCAGGTGTTGGCCATGTTCTTCCCCTCCTCCACCAGGTGTGCCGCTCTCTGCTGGTTTTCTGTGGGGAGCAGTTTGAGCAACTGCCCAACTTCTTCCCAGTGCTGGTAGGCGTGCCTATTTATAAGGGCGTTGGAGTTGGCAATGCGCCAATGTATTGCCGCATTCCTTTCAATTTTCCTCCCTGTGAGGTCTATCCTCTTGCTCTCCTTGTCTGGGGGCGGACCGGAGTTTGTGGGAACGTTGGCCCTCTTCCTGGCTGTTGCTGTTATTATTGAATCAGCTGGCACAGATCCCTTGATATATGGTGGATCCTTTGAAGAGTGTTTATATTTTTTCTCAGTTCTAGGTGTGACCGATCTGCAGGTAGATGGCTCCTTGAAAGCTTCCCTGCCTTGGTCTAGCACACTAGGGTGCATAGGAAGGAATTGGCTCCTAGTTTGTGTTGGTAGCAGTGTTTCCAGGAGAAAACAGGCTTTAGGCTTTTCCTCCTCCATTTCTACTCTATAGGTGGCTGCCGCGTTCCTGACGACCATGTTGTACACGCCTATGTCGTCTGGCGGCGAAGGCCTCGACGGATATGTCTCCACGGCCTCCTCCGGGTCTTCGGCGTCGAGATCCTGCCATTCCAGGTCTTGAGCCTCCGAGGGTGTCGAGCCGTAGTGCGTCTGCTGGTCGTCATCACCCTCCGTATAATCGTACAGGACCTCTTCGTCCTGTTCCGACGGTTCGGGAGTTTTCGGCGGCTCGGTGCTGTCGAACTCCTCTTGCGTTTCCGCTTCGACGACCGTCGAGGGCTTCGAAGGGATGGTGTATCTACTCATCCGGTCGTCGAAGTCCTTCTTCTTTTGGATGATACTGGCCATTTCGGCCTCGAGCCTTTTCTTCTTCCTCTCCATCTCCGCCGCTTGATCGGCGTCGAGAGTTTCGGCAGTTCTCTTCGAGGTCGTAGTTGACGTCGGAGGTGCCTTTTGCTCTTCCCCCTTCGGCGTCGAGTGCGGTTTCTCGGAACCGTGCTTCGACGACCTGGGTGTGTCAAGAGCTTTCGCCGACCGGGAGTCCTTTTCGAAGGATCCGCTGGGCTGTTTGTCCCTGGATGCAGCTTCGGTCGTCAAGTGCTTTGACGCCGGTGCTCCTTTCGAGGACTTTGGCTCGGATTTTTGAGAGTCTGTCGGGGTTCTTTGGGTCGACGTGTCTCTTACCTCCTTCCTGGAAGTGTTATCGGTCTCTACGACCGTGCAGTCCTCTGGTCCCTCGGCGATGTTGTCCTCTTCCCCACTGGAGAGGCCCAGGTCCCGCAGCGACGGAGGTGGCCCTTGGCCCTGCATGCTGTAGTTTGCTGTCCTCGGTCTGTCCCTCACCCTGAGGGTCTTGGCGGCGAATGCTGCGCAGGCGTTGCAGTCGTCGCTTCGATGGTCGATCGGTAGGCAGAGGTTGCAGACTGGATGTTGGTCTTTCTGTGCGAACTTGTGGTGGCAGTTACGACAGAACTTGAATGGTGTCTTGTCCATTCCCGCGCTCAGGGAGCCCCCTGTGTGCGCATTCTCCGTTGGACGTCGAAGTTTCTTCTACCTCTCACCAGCTTCGTCGTCCCGGTAGTATGTTCTTTGTCTTGTGATGAAGATCTCCAATTTTTCTCGGTTCTTTCTGCTTTTCTCTTACTTCTTCTCTCCTCTTCCAACTCTGGAGCTCTTCACGACGATCCAGACCCAACGGCGGAAAAAAGAATCTGAAGATGGCGCCCAAGGGTGGAAGCTTCCGGAGGAAGCGCGCCGACGTCACGGAAGGACACCAAATGGTGGGCGTCGACGCCCACCTGGGCTACACAAAAAAAAAAAAAGGAAAAAAAGACTACGATTCCGGACCCAACCACTAGACCGCGGAATAATGCACAGCATAGTGAATCCAGAAAGATTCACACTGCAAAACTGAGCAGAGCTCAGTGGAGACTCCCTAGCACAACGTGCGGTAGAAAATATGAAGGTCTGATGTTCTCTCAGGAGGATTCTATAGGGTGAGGCTGAGGCTGATCTAATTGGTTGTTTGCTTTGTTTGGTCTCTTTTACAAAAAGGAGGTAGACATGTTACAAAACTGAAATGGGCCTAGACCTAGTTTCTAGTTTGTGATAGATTTGCATTGCTTTTTTGATATACTGGGGACTCCCATCTCGACGACGGGGAATGATTCAAGCATGTGAATCTATGAAAGTTCCAATACTGGAGTAAGATGTTGCTTTCTGAGCTTTTGTCTTCTGAAGCCACTGAAGAAGCCTCCCCTCTCTGTCCTTTAAGGTTTTGGAGGAAAACGTGTGACAAATTTTACACTCCTTTACCTTATGTTGGGGATAGAGACAGTCCTTATGTGGGTCATCTACATGTAAGCTTTTTTTCCGCAGGTCTTGCAGGGTCTAAAAAGGGCTTTCTTCGATGTATCAGACATTGTAGGAGAAGTAGCAATAGCTTTCCATGATGTTGATGAAGAAAAACTGAGCAGGGCTCAGGGAGACTCCCTTCACACACGACATCCGGTGACACTCTAAGGAAATCAGCCTCTCTTAGGAGTGTTCTGGAGAATGCTATCGTCTGATTGGTTAAGGTTTGAAATTTGGTCCTTTTTAGGTCTCGCTGAGCCAGCGCATGCGCTGCGAGACATTTAGTTAGTGGCTTTTCAAAGTGCTACCACAATCTTTTCCTGACCTCAAGCTTGCGTTCACGAGCGCGTGCACGCACGCAGCCGCCATGTGGCTTTCATGGCTCATTAAGCCTTGCTCTCCCAAGCGCCTCGCTCTGCCCCTCCCCCACCACAGAGCGCGTCCCTGCCATAACTTTCGCTTTCACGGCCGCGTTACTTTCACGGCCGCGCGGCCAATGCTTGTTTAACTTCTTCTACCCATGTTAACAATTTCTGCAGGGTACAACCCCGACAATCATTCCTTGGCGCTTTAATAACATTCGTAACTGAAATTTGAATGCCTTTATTAAAACACCTGTGAACGCTGAGGATTTCGTTTTCTCTGCTTTTGCTTGTTCAATTAGCTTTACAACTTTTTTTTTTGCATCCTTCTTGAACGTCGATTGAAAGCTTTGTGGCATGCAAACATTTAGCTTTGGGACATCCATGTAAAAATCGTTACCTCTGCTGTGAATTTATGTCACGTGCATCCTTGTTAACCCTGGACACTCTTTTCAATTTCCCCATTATTCTTTTTCACACTCATTTATCCGGTGTTGACCCCCGACACAGTCTTGCTAGACAGTTTGTTTTTTACTTATCCACTATGTGGTTGGTGCCTTTACTGCCCAATCACACAGAGACTTCTATGCTTTTCTCTTACCTACCGGTTCTCTCCTCCACAAGCTTCAGTGTGTACCCTCATCACCCCTCCCTGTACACATACTCGCAACCTCCCCGTGTGCACTCCCTCATGTCTCACTTCATCTACTTCACCAGCTTCACTGTGTTCCCTCCACTCACTACCGCTGCTCTTCCCCACCACCTTTTTCATCTGCCCTCCCATGCCCTTTTCTCTAAATTCCTTTCCAGTCTTCTTTCCCCTTGATCTTCATCATGTGCATGGCTCCCCTATTACCTGCGGCTCTCTGTCATTTTCTTCTCTGCACCACATCCTGGCTAAAAAAAAACATCGACAAAGCCATCAGAACTAGCATAGGCGAGACCTATTGGCTTTGAGACCTATTTGTTTTTAGTTATTGTTTTTTTTTTTTTTATTCATTTTTCTTCAATGTCTATTTTAGTTTACTGGGGCGATTCATTTTTCTTCAATGTCTATTTTAGTTTACTGGGGCGTTCGGGCACGGCTTAAAAAAGAGAGAAATGACACCGGTCTCACCGTCCACGCAGGAGAAGGTAACTCCGATCTCTACACCGTGCGGAGGGAGGGAGAAGTCCAAACGGTGACCAGGAACTGACCTCTGCTGTCTCATGAGTGCGTTCCTGTTTAGGGATACGGGGAGAGGAACTTCACAAGATATATCAACATTTCAATTGTTTAGTCGTGCGTGTAAATGTACCCGCAAAGCACGTTGCATGTAGGCGTGCTCTACTTAAAGAATAAGTACGTAAAAAATATTATTGCAAAGGATTTTTCTTATTATTACAAAGCACCCTACTTGGGTACAATCACAAGCGTTGGAGGCATGTTTCAGCAGGTACCCTTCAGAGCTTCCACTTAGTTGTGTAAGTAAGGAGAAAGTATGCCAAAATAATCACCATTTTCAAACCTTTGCCTCTGAGTTGCTTCTTGCACAATTTATTTTGTTTTAGCATCTCTTATGACATTAGAGCCCTCCCATTCATTACTCCCACCTGCCCTCCCGTTCACCACTCCCACCTGCCCTCCCGTTCACCACTCCCACCTGCCCTCCCGTTCATCACTCCAACCCAATTGCCAAAGGCAATAGCTTGCCCATAAGCAAGACCTTTGCTTACTTAATATATGGGTAGTTTTTGCATCTCGTGTTTTTCTGATTGCGAGCTCAATTTATAATTTGGAATTTCTAATATTGTATTTTTTTGCATACAATTACTTGAAACCGTGTCCTGCATCACGGATCAAGACATCAAAAATTAACAGGATTGTTCCTGGACTCCGGCAAAATACTTCTAACATACTAACATGGCGACCGGTGTTTCACGACTGCATCTCATGTATGCTAGTCCCCTTTCCATGGGCCCTGCAATCAGGGTATATAATCATACCGATATGGCGACCATAAGGAACACCAACAGAGCCACACCATGTGATATTAGAGTGCTCTTGGTGAGTTTTCAGTCTGACTGATTTCGCCATTCTTTATTATTTGTTGTTGCTTTCTAACCTTTCCGCCTTTACGTCTTTGTTTTCAATCGTGCCCTCTCCCGTCGCTGTGTTCAATTACTCTGCTTTCATCCTTCCCTCACTGCTTTCAGTTCCCGCACCCCTCACCCTTCTGTCATTGCTTTTTATTTCCAAACCCCCCAGCCATTGCTTTCAGCACTTCCACTTCCCCAGGTAAAAAAGCATTAGCAAAGTTTTACCAATGCCTTTGTTTTTGTTTCTTGCATCTTTATATAGTGTCCGTTTGATTGAAGGCATTGGACTGCTTTCACATGAGCACTGGTTACTTTGCACACGGTCCCTCCCACCTGCTGCTTGTGATGAGTTTTTGACACGCTAAAGTTTCTTTTGTTGCTGATATGCTTGCTGAAGGAGTGAGCCTGTGTGGTGCTAAGTGAGGAATTGTGTTTAGCCAATTCCTAAACAGTGAAATTGTTGTGCTGGGCTGTCCCACTTCATTATTGCCAATACTGGCTTATAGTCCTGGAACTAAGATGCATTGCAATATTAGCTCTTCCACTTAAAGTGATGGCCGCTTTATAGCGCTTTTTTAAGCATGCCATTACCCACCACCCTCCTTGCCCCGCCCCCTTTAGATACCTCACCCGATTGCCAAAGACAATAGCTCGCCCATGGGCGAGGCTTATTGGTATTGGCAATGCTTGTATTGCTAGTGGTTGTGAAAACAGTCCTCATGTAAGTATGTAATCACTGTGTTTTGTCATTTCTGATCTTGAAGTGACCACCTGGTTGTTTCCGTTGAGAGGAACTGTATTTTCGGGAGTTGGGGTGGCGCTTCTTCCGCCTTTCACTGTCTCTTACTCAGCCCCCCCTCCCCTCTTTCTGTACACTGCCTTCTGTTTTTTGTTTTCTATAGCGCCGACATAGTTCGCTCGGATGTGAAGTCTTTTACAAAGAAGCGAGAGCAGAACAACCTGTCAAATACCAGAATGCAAGGATTATATTTAAATGTATGATCCGAGAGGTACCAATCAATAACTTCGGCAGAGGAGCCAAGTATATAAAAACAATAAGTCTTTAATCTGACTGAAGGCGTGAATGAAAGTTGTAAAAGGGCAGCGTGCCTCCGATTCTGCAGCTTGGGTCAGGGTGCCGTGGCACAGCTGTGGAGCTGCAGTCCCTGCTGGCAGCAGCTCGTCTGTTTTTTTTAGACCGTAGAAAAAGCATTCTGCACTGATAGACCGCAGAAAACTTCATAATTGGGGGAGACTTTTTCATTTTTCAATACTGTCCCCAGATTGTTGGGGGATGTTCTGCAGGGAGCGAATGCTTCATCCAACAAGCATTGGCATAGCCAATAGGTCTCGCCTTTGGGACCTTATAAGTATTTCGCCATGCAACAGTTAATGTTGTTGCACCAAGGATATTGTGCTGGATAACTAAACACTTATAAGGTCCCAAAGGCGAGACCTATTGGCTATGCCAATGCTAGTTTAAAAAGGACATTGATAGGCTAAGTGATTGTTCATTGCCATTATAGCCTACGACAGTGATACACACTGCTTTATTATAGTACAGTGGGACTCGCACTTCGACAACGGGGAACAATTCAAGCATGTTAATCTATGAAAGATCCAATACTGGAGAACAAGGAGCAAAGTTGTCACAAAAAGATGTCAGATAGCCCAAAATGCTGCTGCAAGGTTGCTCTTCTTCCTCCCAAAATTTTGTTCTGCTTCTGGGTTTCTCCAGAGGCTGCACTAGCTCCCTGTGGACAAGTGCATACACTTTAAGACCTTGTGCATCGACCATAAGACTCTTCACCCCTAACGGGCCCCGATTGTTGACAATCTTATATCCCCTTACCTGCCATCATAACCTCTTCGATCGGCCAACCTTAATCTGTCCATTGTTCCTCGAGTTAAGAGGGCAAGAGCGAGAGGCTGCTCCTTCCGAGCTTTAGTCCCGACCTTATGGAACAAATTGCCTCTCTCCCTCAGGAATACCCAGAACCATCTGCACTTTAGGAAATCCCTCAAGACCTAGCTCTTCTCCAACTAGCTTACTCTTAGCCCTTTCCTTTTTTGGTGTATGCAGTCTCTCTACCTATGTTTTTGGGTTCAGCGCTGGGAAACCCCGTTGCTGGCAGAGCTATGCGCTATACAAGCTCTTTTAAGATAACATAACAGGAAGGCATTCAACACTAATAAGTCATATATTCTTGTGAATTTTCCATGAACGTCGGAGAGGAAAAGGTAATCTCTATCATTGGGATATAGCAGTGTCCAAATAAGTAGAGAATGATCACATATTAAGTCTCTCAGCATGCTCCTATCTTTGTGTACCAGATCTGTTCATCATGGGGCCCACAATCAATCTCCTATTTTATATGTTTCTTGGCAAATATAAACCTAACTTTTGGTCCTCAAGTTTTAGATAACCTCAAAGGTGATGATTTCTTAAACAGTAAAGCTACACCTCTCTTTTTGTAAGGAGCAGACCCATTGTCTCCTGATTGTGAGGTACAAGTGTTGCCGGCATGGATGACTTTCCCACCCAATCTCCCAGGTGAAAGGCAGGTCTCCTGTAGGACATCAATGTCTTTTTTTTTTTAATTAGCTGGGAAGAAGTCTTCTTTCATTTAACACAATGTGCCAGTCCATTAAAGATATGGGACACAACAGTAAGGTCCCTAGTTTTCTGTAGGTGCATGTCTCATGGTGTCATGTTTGGAGTATGCCTTGCCTCTTGCATGGGCCGCTTATTCAGAGTCAGTGTTAGTCACTATGCCAGAAGACAGTTTATGGCCTTGAGAAAATGTCATTGACAAGTGAAGAGGCAGTAACTGCATGGATATGGATGTTTTTATATGATGTTGACCTGCCCAATATGGGTCTTATAGATATCCTTTGTAATTCAGTGGTTAAAATACTAATATGTGTTCTATCTCCGGGGAGGTAAAGAAAAGGATAAGTAGTAGGGGAATCAATGAGATTGGTAAGTGCATAGGATTCTCCATACTATGCACAGGTGGAGTATTCTCTCCAGTCTCAGTCCCACACACAATCACCCCGCAATAAGAGTATGTACAGGCCCAACAACCCAAGGTAGGTGGAGGAGGGAAGTTGGAGTGAGGTTAGGGTAGGTGGGGTTCATATGGTAGAAATGGGAGTACTAGATCTGATTAGTTAGTAGTGTCCACATGTGCAATCAGAGGCACCTCGAATTGTGAAGGAGCAGTCAGTGAGAGGGGTGGCGGGGGATGACCATATGTTCTGGTGTTGCTTAGTGTCTCTGCTAGGTGTTCAGAGTTTGATCATTTGTTATGTCTCAAGAGTGTAGTAGGAGATGTCCATCATCAAAACAAGAGGATAATTCAGAAAATTAATTGAGAAAAGGGAGGAGAGAATTACTACTGGTCTTATCCGAAGTTAGTGGTGGTTAACTCATCTAGACAATGCATGCATTTCTCTTTATGACTATAAAGGGGAAGGGATTTGTCTCCGCATCTGTCCTTATCCAGCTGACCATCTGACAGTCTCTCTTTGTCCATCCATCTTTTTGTGACCACCTCTAGTCATTCCTACTCTAGTTATTGGGGAGTTTGTGTCTTGGCTAGGATTAGACTTATGATCTGTATTCGAGCTATTGGTAGCAGTATCCAGGCAGAGGTCATATCCATTTTGAATGCTTCCAGAGTTTCCATAAATTGTTCCAATTCTTCCAGTTCCTGGAACTATTAATAGTTGTCAATCAATTGTGAGGAGCACTTTCAACAGTTTCTACAATCTGTACCGTACATTCAGTTAACTCGATTGTGTGCTCACAGCCAGGAACTTTTTACATCCAAAAGCAGTGCCCTGAAAAACATATGCTGAGATGTAAGGAAAATGCTACTTACCCAGTATGCATCTGTTCTTGGCATGTAGAGCAGTAGAGTCACATGCTATGCATAGATTGCCATCTGGTGTTGGGCCCAGACGTTTGCACTTTGTTTTTGTTCGAAGAAGTCTTTCCAGTCCCGAGGTTGGTGACTCCTCCTTTCGGTGATAGTGCGCATGGGCATCGACTCCATTATTAGATTGTTTTCCCGCAGAGGGTGAGAATGGAGTAAGTAAGAGTAGAATAGAGATGTCCATGTGTAGTTATCTAAGTAAGATAGTACTGGAATAGATACAGGTAATCGGGGAGGTGGGTGGGCGCATGCGACTCTACAGCTCTACATGCCAAGAACAGATGCATACTGGGTAAGTAGCATTTTCCGTTCGAGGCATGTGAGCTGCAGATCACATGCTATGCTTAGACTATACAGCAGTAATCTCCGAAAGCGGTGGCTAACCTGTAGCTGTTGCAGTAGTTTGAAATAGTGTACGTAAAACTGCCTGGCCCACATTAGCTTGTTGTCTGGCTAACACATCTACACAATAGTGTTTTGTGAATGTGTGGTGTAGACCATGTTGCAGCTTTACAGATATCTATGGGAATATTTCCTAAGAAAGCCATAGAAGCCCCCAGTTTGCGAGTAGAATGCGCTCTAGGGGGAATTGGTAAAGTTCTCTTAGCTTTTGCATAACATATCTGAATACATTTAACTATCCATCGTGCAATACCCGATTTAGAAATGGGATTGCCTTTGTGTGGTGGAGCAAAAGCCACAAAGAGTTGTTTAGTGTTACGAAAAGATTTTGTTCTTTCTATGTAATACATCAATGCTCTTTTTACGTCTAAAGTGTGTAGACCACGTTCTGCCACAGAATCTGGTTGAGGAAAGAACACAGGCAACTCAACAGATTGGTTGATGTGGAAGGCAGAAACTACCTTGGGTAAGAATTTAGGATTAGTACGAAGAACCACTTTGTTTAGGTGTACTTGTAAAAAATGGTTCTTCTATGGTTAATGCCTGAAGCTCACACTCTCCTGAGTGATGTGATAGCAATGAGGAAAGCTAGTTTCCAAGTCAGAAACTGTAGTTCATGTTTATGTAAAGGCTCGAATGGTGGACCCATTAGCCTGGTAAGGACAATATTAAGATTCCACTCTGGGGCCGGTGGAAGTATTGGAGGAATAACTCTTGAGTCCTTCCATGAAAGCTTTAATAGCAGGCACTCTGAAAAGGGACAGGTGTTGTCGGTTTTGAAGATAAGCAGATATTGCAGCGAGATGTAAGCATATAGACGTATACGCTAAATTTGAACGTTGTAAATGTAGCAGATAAATAATATTTTGAGTAGAAGCGTCAAGTGGATTGACGTGGTTATTACAATAAATAAACCGCTTACATTTTGCTGCATAACAAGCTCTTGTAGTAGGTCTTCTAGCCTCTTTAATAATATTCATACAGTCTGGTGGAAGATTTAGATAACCAAACTCTATGACTTCAGGTGCCAGATCGCAAGATTGAGAGGTTTGGGATCTGGATGTCTTATCTCTCCATGGCTCTGTGTGAGGAGACTGGATGTGAGATGCAGTTTTTGATGAGGAACTACGGGTAGTGAACCAAGGTTGGCGAGCCAAAGTGGGAGCTACTAGGATTAGTGTGAGGGATGTTTGCCTGAGCTTCCGAACCACTAGTGGAATGAGTGGGAGAGGCGGAAAAGCGTAAGCAAATATCCCTGACCAGTTCATCCAGAGCATTGCCCTTGGATAACGGGTGTGGATACCTGGAGGCGAAGTTTGGGCATTTTGCGTTTTGGTGTGTGGCGAACAGATCTATGTCTGGAAAGGCCCACATCTGAAAGAAAGGGAGGAGAACTTGAGGGTGAAGTTCCCATTCGTGAATTTGTTGTCTCGGTCTGCTGAGGAGATCTGCAATGTGATTGTCCACTCCTGGGAGATGTTCCGCTAGGAGATAGATCTTGTGATGAATGGCCCATTTCCAAATGTCTTGTGCCAGGTGTGACAGTTGGAGAGAGTGTGTTCCTCCCTGTTTCTGTATGTAATACATTGCTGTCATGTTGTCTGTGCGTATCAGGACTGCTTTGCCTAGAAGGTGAGTTTGGAAGGCTTTGAGCGCTAAAAATAGTGCTAACAGTTGCAGATAATTTATGTGGAGAAGCTTTTCCTTTTGACTCCACAATCCTTGAATTGTGTGAGTTTGGAGATGAGCTCCCCAACCAGTGAGCGATGCGTCTGCTGTTAGCACTGTCTGTGGCATGGGGTCGATGAAAGGCCGCCCTTTTGTAAGGTTGTGTGGATTCCACCACTGCAGAGAGCGATGAGTGCGGCCGTCCACCAACACCAGATCTGTTAATAGACCGTGAGACTGATTCCACTGACGTGCTAAGCATTCTTGAAGGGGACGCATTTGCAGTCTTGCATAAGGAACTATGTTGTAAGATGCCATCATTCCTAGTAGTTGCATGAATACCCGAGCTGGTAATGAGTGATTGGGTTGAAATTTGGAAATGAGAGACACAATATTGTGAATTCTGGTTGGATTGGGATAGGCTAGAGCTTTTTGAGTATCTAGAGTGGCCCCTAGATATGCTTGTGTATTGGAGGGCTGAAGATGGGATTTTGCCAGATTGACTGTAAATCCGAGGTTGTGCAGTAAGCGTACTGTGAGTGCGCTGTAGGCACTTTGAGAGAGTGCTGGCTTTGATAAGCCAGTCGTCTAAATATGGTAAGACGTGAACATGTTGTCTTCGCAGATGCACAGCGACTACTGTTAGGCATTTGATAAATACTCTGGGAGCAGTAGTTACACCGAATGGAAGTACCTTGAATTGATAATGTTGCCCCGCTATTTCAAACCTGAGGTATTTGCGATGAGCGGGATGTATTGGACTATGGAAGTACGCGTCCTTGAAGTCCAGAGTGGACATAAAGTCGCCTTGTTGTAACAGAGGAAGTACCTGTTGGAGAGTGACCATATGGAAGTGATCTGATTGAATGTAGAGGTTTAATTCTCTGAGGTCTAATATAGGCCTCAGAGAACCGTCCTTTTTGGGAATTAGATAATAAAGAGAGTACACTCCTGTCCCCTGATACTGTAGTGGGACGGGTTCTATAGCTCCTTTTTCCAGAAGAGATTGTACCTCTTGTTTGAGTAGGTGTAAATGTTCTGGAGATAGTTTGTGTGTTCGTGGTGGAATGTTTGGAGGGTTGCTTGTAAGCTCAAGGCAGTAACCAGATTGGATAATTTGTAAAACCCATTTGTCTGATGTGATTGAATTCCAGACTGGGAAAAATTGAGAGACGTCCCCCGACAGGTGTGGGATGGTCGGGGGAAAGGGGAAACAAGTCACTGCTTGTTTGTGGCTGGGGAAGTGCGGGGTGTATTACCTTTCCCTCTTCCTTTGCCATTGGTTCCACAAAATATACCTCGAAAATAACCTCTGGTAGAAGGTGATTGACTATTGCCTCTGTATGAGGTAGAGGACCCTTCAGTAGAAATGGACTTTGAGCCTCCCCTATAAAAGGATCAGCAAAATGATCCACGATTGGATGGTGTGTGTAGCGCTCCCATAGATTTGGCTACTTCAGTGTCCTCCTTCATTTTCTCTAATGAAGTGTCCACCGTAGGACCAAATAAATGCTCCTTATGAAAAGGTGCATTTAAAATGGATGTTTGCACCTCTGGTTTAAAACCTGACACTCTAAGCCACGCGTGGTGTCTGAGAAGAATGCTGGTGTTAATAGCACGTGAAGCAGTGTCTGCTGCATCTAGAGCACACGTGATTGATGTATTGGAAATAAGTTTCCCTTCCTGAATGAGGTCATGAGCCTTGGATTTATGTTCCTCAGGCAGATATTGCATCAGTTGCTCTAGCTCATCATAATGAGCTCTGTCATATCTTGCCAAGAGTGCTTGTCTGTTAGCTATGCGCCAATTATTGGCTGCTTGTGCTGCTACCCTCTTGCCTGAGGAATCTATTAATTTAGATTCCTTGTCGGGAGGCGGAGCGTCCCCCGTTGACTGAGAATTTGCCCGTTTCCGAGCATTTGAAACCACTAACGAATCTAGTGGAACCTGACCTCTAATAAAAATTGGGTCTGTAGGAGCCGCCTTGTATTTTTTGTCCACTCTAGGTGAGAGTATCCTAGCACTCACTGGATCTTTGAACACCTTATCTGCATGTTTTAACATACCCTTGAGCATAGGTAGTGTATGCGTAGTTTTTTGTGATGCACTTAGTGTCTCGAATAGGAAATCTTCCTCAAAGAGGCTCCTTATGGAGTTGCACCCCATGATACTGTGCAGCTCTATTAAGCAATTCTGCAAACCCCACATTATCATCTGGATGAGAAGGCCTAGATGGGTATAGATCTGGATCATTGTCGTTATTAGGATCCGTGTTATAATCTACCCAGGGGTCTGGAGCATAATCTTGTAGTACATCCCTGTGTGTCATCATCTAGATCCCCATCACCATCATCCTGCTGAAGTGGAGATTGTGGCTGAGGGGAATTTGTGAGTGTTATAAGAAGGTTAGGGTCAATAGGAGGAGGAAGTGAGGAAGGGGAAAGAGGTGGGGGAGAAGTATTAGTCCCCATATTCTTTCTCTTTAGAGGGATATGGTAAGATTCCTCAACTTCTGGTTTTCTTTTCTGTGGCAGTTTTGCAGAAAGGTGTCCTGTTTTAGGGTTAATAACCAGTTCCTTCTGTTTGGGGTCCGTGTTAGCAGGCGGAACGTCCAAATTAAGCTCCTTGGATGGAGGAGGAACCGACTTTTCCTTTGGAGCCATAATTTTCGACGTTGAAGATTTCGGTGTCGACGTTTTCGGAGCCGAGGATATTTGTGCAGAGGATTTCGGCTCGGATGATTTCGGCTCCAAAGTGTGTTTCGGTGCCGAAGTTTTGGAGGGATCAGTTGGCTTATGTTTCGGTGCCGAAGTCTTGTGTTCGGGGCAGAATTGGAATGGAGTCCGTTCCATCTACTGCGAATTCGGTCGACGCGGCTAGGCCCAAGGGCCTCGCACGAGGTTTTCCGATCGAAGTTGTAGAATAGATTCGATACGCGAAGGGAGGAATACGCGATCGAGAAACAATACCGTCGAGGGTGGTGGATTGCGCACCAAGGGGAACCCGAGAATGGTGTCGAACCGGAGCACAGCAATTCATGTCCGAACCCGATGGCGGAAAAAAACAATCTAACAATGGAGTCGATGCCAATGCGCACTATCACCGCAAGGAGGAGTCACCTACCTCGGGACTGGAAAGACTTCTTCGAACAAAAACAAAGTGCAAAAGTCCGGGCCCAACACCAGATGGCGATCTATGCATAGCATGTGATCTACAGCTCACATGCCTCGAACATCTTATTATGATTGTACTTAAATAGACCAATTTTCGTCTTTGCTGCTTATAAAAGTTGTCTGGCATGTTGTTTGAAGAGGCAGACTTATGATCATAGGTATGTCTGGAGCACCTAGAATGGATACTATGTGCACTTTGTACTTACAGTGGAAGGTCAGAGTGAGTTGTAAGGAAGGCTAGTTGCTGGATCCCTGCTCAAACCTACTGAAATGACACACATCTGTTACTTCTTCACTCAAACAATCCAGAAGAATGCAGATGTGGGAGAAGGCAGGGAGATGTGTTGCTGAGTGAGGACACCTGGAGGAAAATACTGCATTTTGGGGGAAAATATTGAAAATATGACAAACATGTTCTACACATTTCTTCGACCAGTCACTGAAGTTGAGGGTCATCTATCTCATCCCCACAGATATAAACATTAGAATGTGTAAGTGTTAAAACATACAGTTCTGATCGGTTTAGATGTGGTACAGAGACTATCCCCGTGACTATAAAAAGATATGTACACTTTTTTCCTTTCAGTTGCTTTTCAAAATTACTGAATGAGTTGCACCCATCTTATCTGTATAAGCACCCCAAACCCATTGAAAAGCCACGTTGGATGCCATCACACCCCCAAAGACCCATGAGAACACAGAGGTGGGTCATGCCTTGCCAAACATATGTTCCTGGAAGAGGAAGTCTGGAAGAATTACCATGCTTTAGGGAAAAAATGCTGCTAAGGTCACACACTCAATACGCTCTCCTGGTCAGCCAATAAGGGCAAAAGAGGTCCGTCTTCGACCAGTAGATGGCGTCAGTTGTACAAAATTATAAAGCATATAGTTTTTATACTTCTATATAGTTCTAGGTTTGATAAGGCCATGAAACAAATTATGCCCCATGTACAGTTACTCTGCCACGATTCAATTATTGATGTAGGCTACATAATTCATAGTTAAAGACCATGTGCACTGTGAAAATCTACATGGATTTACTATTTTCAAATGTTGGACATTCAGGGCAACAATTCCATGGTTAGCTACCAGGGATTTACGCAGGGACATTTCAATAAATGCAACAAAATATTAAGCAAATTGTTTAAAACATTTTAAAAACCTCCACATTTTTCATTACACTTTCATAGTGCAATGAGAAACTGATAAGGAGGTTGAATGTGCTCGAAAAAGATACAGCACAAAAAAAGGCTAAGAGTTAAATGTGCTTGAACAACCAAACTGATATTTTGAAACAAATCTATGGTACAGGAGTGCATAAACACCTCTGCGGTGAAAGGGCTAACTTGGAACGTGATCTGGTCAAAACTTTGCTGCGCTCTAACTGGAATCTGTTCTCGATAGTTGGAGATACCGCCAGCTGTTCCACAGCTTGAAATATGTATTGGACACCCTCTCTCCTCCACTTAACTGCTGACGATTGTCCACTGTCACCGATTTCCTTGTTATTTGCGAGATGGGCCATTACAGAGAAGGTGTCAGGCCTGTACAGCTTGACGTTTAACCGAATACGCTCAATCCAGACTACTGCATCATTGAAGGCTCAGGGATGCTTGGCAATGGATTTTACTGATAATTGACAGAAGCCATCATCTTTTCATGATAAGGGGCTCAGTGATCAAGGTCTTAAATAGATTTTTTAATTTTTACCAAAATATGCATGATTAGTATTGCTCACAGAACTAATTGAAATCTGATCATCTTTGCCCTGACTTGGCATGCTGGAGGTGCAAACAAGCTGACTGTGACTCTCTATAAATCTGCTGAACTGCCCTAATGTGGCCTAGCATTGGTCCTAAACATGGAACTCTGTGAATGAATCTTTTGGATGTAATTTCCAAGTATTGATTGCCTTGGCATGAATAACCACTGGAAGTAGTGGTCTCAAGCTCCAATGTAGCTACAAAGATCTTCACCCCAAGGAGGTGGAAATCCTCAACTTCACACAATAATGTATGGTTGTAGCTGTTCATGATCAAATATAACTGCTTAATGATCAGATACCTACTTTTTTACAAGACATGGGGTAATTTTCTTTCAGCATATGAACAACAGAATACTCTATATGCATTCTTGATTATTTTCCTTTGTGAAGGCTTGTCTATGCATGCTCTGTGTCGGTCTGGCATGGTTTAACCCATTTCAGGTTTAATCCATTTCAGATTGGATCCATTAGTGCACCACACAGGTGTTCGTATTGGACCCCCACCTATCCGTCTGCCTGCTGACCACTGAATAATAGTTGACCACTACATCACGACAAATGCTCGCTCCTGTTCTTCTCTATTCAAAAGTCGACTATGTGGGATTACTCAATGGCACTATTTCTGCCTGATAAAATCAGGACACTACTACTGGTCTGTAGTTACAACAGGTGCATCTACATAAATAAACATCTATGGTGTGACATATGGTTTTGCAAGTATGCTTAATACTCCTCTGCTGACACTTAGGTTTAGGATTCTGATGAATCTAGACACCCCATATGCCAACTCATTGTTTTTCGACCCTACGGGTAACCTGAAAAATGCAACCCCTGAATTCTATGTCAGGAGCGGAGGCGAGGATTATGCTTTAATTTTTTCTTTATTTCTCCAGCAGCCAACTGAATTTCATAAAACTACCTTTCTCATGAGAACTCTGGAAAGTTGTGCTGCATTTAATCAACAACCAATCATAAACCAACAGAGAGTATAACAGTCCTATGTCAGCCTCTATGATCCCCCATCTTTGCTGCTTCAGCAGCTGCAGTTAAGTGCTCTTTCATTTGCCTCAAGTTAGCGAATTGTGGTTTAATGGTGAATGTTCTCAAATGTTCTCAATCGTTTTGTAAGCATTGCGGGGACATTCTGTGCATCCCTCTCGCTGCAAACTTGATAGTTTGATGAGGCGGGAGGGTGCTCCTGTTCTCTGGGACTGGAGTAGCGCGTTCCTCCACGGTCGGAGCATTCGTTTTCAAACATTTTTGTTGCAGCGCGCAGACCACCGAGCCTCTGGTCCTTGCCCGCTGGCCCCGGAGTGTGACACCAAACATGAGAGGTCTGTATTTATATCCCCGACTTGGGATTTTATTGAACGTACGCCCTGCACAGGGCAGTTAAAAAATAACGCAGTGAAAGGACACTGCCATGTGTGCCTACCCTGGTATCAGATGGGGTATACAGTGTCAGGCACATGCTCACTCTAGGTCATTGACCACGTATGAACTGTCTGGTAACCCCAGCATAATTGCCCTCATAGTGCCAGAGGTTCTAGAGTCTAGGGCGGAAGACGACTGCCATATGTCCTTCACAGGGGCAGCTGGTGGGGTTTTAAAATGGTGGGGGAAATTATAACTAGCAGGCATTACATTAAGTGGACAATACCAGCACTCCTAAAGGGGGTTTGGAGGGATCATCATGAGGGTTTACCTCCGGAATCTTTTAAAACTAAAATCATTGTGGTGAATTCGACAACTCATTTTCCAAAGAAACTACATGAAACGTAGATTATTAAAAGGCAGTTCTGAAGCGGCACTCGTCTCTCTGAAATATTTCAATACTTCTAAATTTGTCCCTGAAGCATTATGTATTTTCAACACTAAATACTACTCACAAATGCAATACAAAAAATGGAACGATGTAGCAATATGATAAACACAGGTACAAAGACTACTCCTTACCATCTTCGGACAAGGCATGTGGGATGCTTTTGTATAGCACTTCATACCAGGTTTTGCCATTACTTAGTGTGAGAAAGTGCCATCTTTCTTGCATGGTATGCCCCCACTTTTTTCTGAATTGCTGATGTGCTTTGACTGAGTGTGCCCTGGGCTCCTGCCAACCAGGTACCCAGGGCCTGTGTTCCTTCCCTAAAACTGCATTGATACCTACACCCAATTGGCATCCCTGGCCACAGGTCAGCCCCTGGTAAATGGTACCAGTGCTGATCACCGATTTGATCGCCTGCAGGAGAGCAAATGTGCCAATTGGCAGCCACTGTTCAAATAAACTTTAATAGCAGACTTTGGAATGGGGGAATCTGTTAAATATGAAAAAGCCTTCACTATGTTGCAGTATAAATTTTAAGAAGAAATTTATATGAATGTAGTGGGAAAGGGCGGGGCAAGACAGGAACATAGTAGGGATGATCGTAGAATGTGACTAGAGTGAATAAAAGTCACACAACCCTGACAGTTAACAGAGTAGTTTTGGTAGCACTTGCAACTTGTCGAGCGCAACTTGCGCTCTAGCGGCCCAATCACATAAGAGACCGCTTAATAAATAGAAGTGTACACGGTCTCCTAGAATTCCTCAGTTCCAGGCAGGAAGGACCAGTAGTGGTTGGTGTTAAAGAACGCTGGGGTCACGCCCCACACTTCTACAAGCCCCATTAACAAATTTTTCCTATATTTAAAATGTAATATATCTGTGCCAGACTGCCTGGTTTGAAATCCAGTGAGAGCCAGGCATGTGCCGGTCAATTCCGTACTTGAACTCACACACTGAGTGGTAGAAATGGCATGTCTGTGGCCCTCTTTAATGTCTACGCACGTGGCACTAAGACGGGCTGCAGCTCTCCAACACTTTAAGCGCTGGAAGATTGTCTCGAGAAAAGAGAGTCCCCATCACCACTAATTAGAGCAGGAGACTTCAATGTCACCTTCGAACCACTCGATTCCGAAGATCTAACCAGCACTGACCGGATAGGAGAGTTGTGTTCTGTCCCCCCGCTTGACCTACCGCCAATCAAAAAATGGACGTGACCACCTCTGCAGCTCCAAGCCATAACACTTGAGTACAGGCTAAGGGTGGCTAACGGACGCACCAAATCTGACAAGACGGGGGCAAACACTTTCAACAGAACCGTGAACATGAGCCGCATCGATTATATATTGATAGATCTAAGTCTATGGCCCGGTGTGCTGGATATGGTGGTTGGGACGACTACAGATAGTGACCACAACCCGCTTGAGTTTACCATGTCATCACCCTGGACCAAATATAACAGCCACCCAGACAGCAAACTCACAACCAAGGTGATCTGTCCCACAAACGATAATAGGTGCCTGAAATGGGCACGTGTAGCAATGGACACCTCCAAGTGTGACGACATGAAGCGATTACTATTAGGAAACATTGGGAAACTTCATAACCTGTGTGAGCAACGGGAGGAGCTTACAAAGATCATAGACATCCATACATCTGTCTTTGAGCAGCTAGCCTCCTTTTTCATAATGCCAAGTCAGCCCCAATACAATCAGCCGATTGCCTGCGTTCAATCCTCCTGGTTTAACCAAGATTGTAAGAAATTACAGGCAGTCTTGGCTGTCGCGATTAGATCCAACAAAGTTGCAGATATAAGAGTGGCTAGGAAGACCTACAAGACAGCCCAGAGGAAAGCAAAAAGGGAATGGTCAGAAAACCGATGGATACAGATCCGAGATGCCTGCCAAAAGAAAGATTCACAACAATTCTGGTTGCTGGTCACGAGGGGAGATGCCGATAGACCTAGGCCACCTACCAACAACATTTCCATAACCGCCTGGGTCGACCATTTCTCTGCTGTATACACTGGATCTGCAGTGCAGGATAATGAAGGTCCCACATATGAATATACCGGCACCCGGCCCAGAGAGCTATTTTCCATAGCCGAAATCAACAAAAGTATAAATTCCACAGCTAGGAACAAAGCCTCGGGTCCCGATGGCATACTTGGAGACGTCTTCCTCAACGATACTGTCAACTGGACCAACTACATCTGGGAACTTGCAAACGGAATCGCCACCGGGGCACCAATACCCCCTGTCATGGAAGGGAGCAGAAGTAATCCCGGTCTTCAAAAAGGGCGACCGCTCACTGCCTTCCAACTGCAGGCTGATTAGCTTAATCGATGGTGTTCAGAAGGTCTTCTCCTGTGCTCTTCTGACTAAGATCACAGAATCAATGGAAGAAAACAACATCCTATCCCCATTCTAAGCCGGGTTTAGGAGGAAAGTCAGCACCATTGACCAAGTTTTTAGATTCACCTTATTGGCCTGGAAAACAGTGACTATAGAACAAGCCAGTCTTTATATTGCATTTATCGATCTAAGGTCGGCCTTCGACCTAATTCCCAGGTCCAAATTATGGCAGGTATTGCAGGATTTGGGGTTTCCATTAGAGCTTCTTGCGCTGGTTGTTCGGCTGCACGAGGACACCTACGCAAGGGTTCGCTGGGGGGACCAAGGGCAGTTGACTGATCCAATCAAAGTAGATAGGGGGGTCCGCCAAGGATGTGTCTTGGCCCCCACCCTGTTCTCACTTTTCATTAACGGGGTGGTGAAATATCTGGAGGAAGTCCCCGCAGATGCCCCTTCATTGCGGGGTGGTAAAGTAACAACCTTACTATTTGCGGACCCCTAATGGTCTTCAACTCCTTCTTGATCGCTTCGTGGTGTTCTATAATCAGAGAGGCCTGGAGGTTAACACCTCGAAAACCAAGTTTTTGACGATGAACCCCCACAAATCTTACAAAGGTAAACTGACTTGGTGGGGGGGGATTCCTCTGGAGAGAGTGACCTTGACCTCGGTCACAGGCCTGCACTCTCCCCGGCAGCTCCATCCTCTCCGTCGCCGCCGCTGAGCCCCCAGCCTGGGTGTTCGAGGCTGCTCTTGCCCGCCTGCCGCATCGCGGTAACTGTTGATTCTGCGTGTATTGTTTTTCTCTTGCCCATTATTGTCCTGCTCCTTGCCTATTATTGTGCATTTGTTGCCCCGTTCTCTTTTGTGTTTTTCTCTGCCCGCCTGCCGCACCGCGGCAACTGTTGATTCTGCGTGTATTGTTTTTCTCTTGCCCGTTATTGTCCTGCTCCTTGCTTATAATTGTGCATTGTTGCCCCGTTCTCTTTTGGGTTTTTCTTCTACTCAATCATCCACTGTACCCACTGCCCCTCTCTCGTCCCTCGCCGTTCCCTTCTCCCCTGATTCCCGCCGCTGCTGACCCGCGGCCCCTCCCCCCTGCCCTCGCCCGCTTCCCGCCTCAGCGTCCCTCCCCTACAAAATGGCGACCGCTGTGCGGTCGCGCGCAGCGGGTGCGCCCCTGGCGCGCCTAAGGCGAGCCCACCTGCGCCCGACCGCGGCCAGCGCCAGGAACCCTGGCTCCCCAGAGCCCCACCACTATGACGCCGCCACCCTCCTCGCTCTCAACCCCGGAAGACACCCAGACTGCCAGAACTCCTCACTGACCACCACCCACGGACCTTTCTCGTGCAGACACTGCCAACGTTCCTTCACCATCTGCAGCGCCCCCACGTCCACCACAGGCTCACGGGACGCCCACGCCACCGAAGCCCTGACGTGCATCCTCCTCAACGTGCGCTCCCTCCACAAACACGCCGTAGAGATCTGGGACCTGATCGACACCCTCGCGCCCGACGTCGCCTTCTTCACGGAAACCTGGACCAACGCCACCTCCGGTCCCGACATCACCACCGCTATCCCCGACGGTTACAAAATCCAGAGGAAGGACCGCCCAGGAGGAGGACTCGCTATTGTACACAAGACCTCCCTCCGACTCTCCACCTCGAGTGACACCCACTCCAACACAGAACACCTCCACTTCCAGATCCATACCTCCCCCAGGACCACGCTACGCGGCACTCTCGCCTACAGACCCCCAGGACCCCACTCCCTGGCCACTACAGCAATCACCGACCTCTTCGAGTCCCAGGACATCACCTCCACAGACTACATCCTACTCGGAGACCTGAATTTCCACCTAGACAACCGCAGCGACCACACCACCCTCCGACAACCTTTCCAACCTCGGACTGAAGCAGCTCGTCAACACCTCCATGCACAGAGCAGGACACACCCTCGATCCCATCTTCGCAGGAGGATCAAACGTCCGCTTCAGCCACACCACGCAGCCCCCCTGGACCGACCACCAGCGCGCCCAAACCGGCCCCCCGCCCGCCACGAAGGAACTGGAGCAAAATCACAGAGGAACACATCAACTCCACCCTACTCCTTGACCCCCCATCACCACGACCGACGCCAACGCCGCAGCCAAAGAACTTCACCGATGGATCTCCAGATGCGCCGACAAGATCGCCCCCCTCCGGCACACAACGCCCCCTGAAGGCCGCCTGGTTCACCACCGAACTCCAAGTCGCCAGGCGCACCTGCAGACGCCTTGAGAAAAAATGGCAAAGCCAGAAAACCACAGAAGACCTAAACAACTTTAGGAGCGCCGGAAAGGAGTATCACCAGCTCATAAGGGACACCAAACTGACCTTCATCAAGAACAAAATCGACAACAACGCAATCGACAACAACGCAACCAACGCCAAAGAACTCTTCAACGTCATACAGCAATTCACCAAACCCCCCCCAGAGAGGCCATGGACGTCACACCTTCCCAGGATCTCTGCAACAAGCTCAGCTCCTACTTCCATCGGAAGATCAAGGCCCTCTACAACCACTTCAGCGACCAGACGCCGCTCACCACCCTCTCCCCCTCCACCGACCTCCAGCCAACCATCACCACCTGGACTCCCGCCACAGTGGAGCTCATCACCACGACCATGAGGATAACCCGGTCTGGAGCCCCCACGCACCCCTACCCACCGCACATCTACCAGAGGGCCGCTCACACCATCGAACTAGGACGGACCATCAACGCCTCCCTCCAATCCGGCATCTTCCCTGACGACTGGAAGCGGGCGGAAGTCAAGCCCCTCCTTAAGAAGCCCACGGCCGACCCAACGGACCTGAAGAACTACCGGCCCATCTCTCTGCTCCCTTTCACCGCCAAAGTCACCGAAAGACTCGTAAATGCCCAGCTGACCGTATTCATCGAAGAGAACTCCATCCTAGACGCCTCCCAGTCCGGATTCCGGGGCAACCACAGCACCGAGACCGCCCTCCTCGCCGCCACTGACTACATCCGCATGCTACTCGACCAGGGACACACCACAGCACTCCTACTAGACCTCTCTGCGGCCTTTGACACCATCTCACACCACACCCTCGCAGCTAGACTGCACGACGCAGGGATACAAAGTACCGCCCTCAATTGGATCCGATCCTTTCTCTCCGGCAGAACCCAGAGGATAAGACTCCCCCCTTTCATCTCCGAACCGACTTAGATCAACTGCGGAGTACCACAGGGATCATCGCTCAGCCCCACGCTCTTCAACATCTACATGGCCCCCCTCGCCGCCATCGTCAGACAGCATGGGCTCAACATAGTATCTTACGCCGATGACACCCAGCTCATCCTCTCCCTCACGAAGGCTCCCGAAGACACCAGGCTCAGTTTCCAGGAAGGAATGAAGGACGTCGCGGCCTGGATGAAGGACAGCTGCCTGAAGCTCAACAATGAGAAAACAGAGGTCATCATCCTGGGACCCTCGACCTCCGCCTGGGACGACACTTGGTGGCCCTCCGCCCTCGGGGGTCCTCCCACCCAGACAGACCACGCTCGGAACCTCGGCATGATCCTCGACTCCTCCCTCACCATGACCCGCCAGATCAACGCCGTCGCCTCCACCAGCTTCAACTGCCTCCGCATCCTCCAAAAGACCTTCAAATGGATCCCCCCCGAACACAGAAAAACCGTCACCCACGCACTCATAACCAGCAGACTGGACTACGGAAACGCCCTCTACGCCGGTGTCAACAGGACCCTTCTACACAAGCTCCAAACCATCCAGAACGCCGCGGCCAGACTCGTCCTCGGGACCCCTCGGCACGAACACATGACTCAACACCTCGAGACCTACACTGGCTCCCCGTCGAGAAGAGAATAACCTTCAAGCTTCTCACCCACACCTACAAATCCCTCCACAACATCGGACCCAAATACCTCAACGAGAGAGTCTGCTTCCACGCACCAAAAAGAAAGCTCCGATCCGCCGACCTCGCCCTAGCAGACACCCCCCGCATCCGCAGAAGCAGAGCAGGAGGAAGGGCCTTCTCCTACATCGCAGCCAAGACCTGGAACGATCTCCCAGTCAGCATCAGACGCTCCCCGAACCTGCACACCTTCAGGAAGGACCTCAAGACCTTGCTCTTCGACTGAGCTGCCCCCCCCCTCCAAGCGCCTGGAGACCCTCACAGGTGAGTAGCGCGCTCTATAAACCCCCTGATTGATTGAGAGTGGCCACCTTTGACTATCTGGGTGTGACCCTCTCGGAGTCAATGGCAAGGAAGTACCACATTACCAAGAGGAACTTACAGCAGAAGCAAACCTCTGGGGCACTGATCAAGGAGCATAGGGCCTCCCAAACCAGACCGATAGCAGCCCCGCTCCAGATATATGACCAGAACGTGGTAGGCTCTGCCCTGTATGGGGCGGAAATCTGGGGATTTGACAATGTAGAGGGCCTTTCACATACAGAAAATAAGTTCTTAAGATCTCTTTGCTCTCTTCCCCAGAGTACCCCGCTCATCCCTCTAAGATTAGATATGGGTAGAACAACTATAGCGGACAAAGCAAGGCTTCGGCCCTTTCTTTTCTGGTTGCGACTCAAACACATGAGCTCAGTCACTATGCTGTAGCCTTTGCAGACGTCTACGAACTTGATCGCTTAAAAAAATAGGGTGGTTCACCAAAGCCCAGACACTGCTTTCTGCCATAGGCCTGGGATCCATGTGGGATATTGTCAATCCTAGCCTGCTGCCTAGCAGAGAAGTTGTTAAGACCCACTATTGGAATTGGGTGGCGCAGACAACTGTTTCCCACTCACAGGCTGGACGCCTAACAGAGTTTATGGAGTTTAAGTGGCTAGGTGCATACGAACAGTATATGGAGGTAATTTCGACCCCACAAGATAGGAAGCTTTACATTCAATTTAGATTCGGCTGCCACCCTGTGAATTCTTTCACAGCGGCATGGCAGGGATCTTCTGAGGTTGCACAGTATTGCCCAGGCTGCCCCGGGATAGTGGAGACGATCAAACACATCCTCTTCGCAAGTCCACTGTAAATTTCCCAGAGATCCAAATGGCTAGCCCATGCATGTAGGCTGATGGGAACTCTGTCATCAAGAAGCATTTCGTATTCTAAAAACAGACTCCAGGTCTCTGATGGTCTGTGCAGTGGCAAAATTCCTATGGAAAATGTGGATCATCAGGCGCTATGCACTAAAGAAGCGATAAAGCATCCTCCCTAGAATTGTTAATGGTCCTTTTAACTTGTTTTAAATCACATTTTTACGCTTTTTATCTCTCGTTTTAATCGTTTTTAGCTCTCAGTAAGATGGTGCAATTTGATGGTCAATATGCTGCTAAGTTCTGAACGAATGATTGTCATGCTTGTTTTATTGTACTCTTGTACTGTTGGCATTTGCACTTTTATGTAACTATATACGCGCTCTTATTCCAACAGTACCTAGATCCTTTTACTCCTGTGCCTCTTTTATTTAGTAAAATACTGTTTTAAATATCTATAATAAGATGTTTTTAAAATGACTGCCAAATCTTGCTTATACACTGTACTATCGATACATTGGTACTAATGAATTTTTGTATCGTTTGCACTTGCACTTTTATGGTCGCAACGACCGAATAAAGTAATTTTGACTGACTGCTAAGTAATTGCCATCCCTGCACCTTTTCTCATTTTTGATTTCCTTTCTATTTGATTACATGAAACTCCTCTTTCTTGAGGGGGTTTGTCCTGGTTTGTGGTAAACTTAAGTTTTGGTCTTAAGTTAAGACCAAAACTTAAGTTTAACTGAGACAAAATCCTAACTTTACGACTTTCAGTATTCACAAAGGGGATTTAGGAGTAGTAAAGTTAGGATTCCTAACTTTACTACTCCTAAATCCCCTTTGTGAATACTGGAAGTCGTAAAGTTAGGATTTTGTCTCAGATTACTTTTTTGAATCAGGCCCTAAGTGAGGGGATACAGCAGTCAAAAACAAAGACAATCATAAGAAGGTAATAGTGGCTCCTCTACAATCCATCTCAACAATAGACAAAACACATTTTAGTTTACAAAACAAGCCAGAAGCCAGCCCTAGTGGTTAGTCTAGCATGCATATTGTAGCAGGCTGCACAGTACTGCCTCTGGTGACATACCTGTGCTGCAGCAGCTCCCATCTCAGCTGCCCGAGCTTGGGCCTGGGCCTGGGCCTGGGCCTGGGCTTGGGCCTGGGCCTGAGCTGCATGCACTGCTGCCACCGCAGCCTGCTGCTGCTGGTGTTGCTGCTCTCGATGTGCTTGCTGCTGCTGGACTGCCTGTTGTTGGGCTGCCTGCTGCTGGGCCGCCTGCTGCTGTTGCTGGGCAGCTTGCTGCTGGGCTGCTTGCTGCTGCTGGGCCGCCTGGTGCTGCTGTTGGGCTGCATGACGAACTCTATCCTGGGGTGTTGATAAAAAAAAGGTATTTTGCAGTGCGCGGTGACGAGGGCTGCCGTATT
This sequence comes from Calotriton arnoldi, assembly GCA_963921515.1. Lineage (NCBI taxonomy): Eukaryota > Metazoa > Chordata > Amphibia > Caudata > Salamandridae > Calotriton > Calotriton arnoldi. Next base: position 3,931,341 of record CAWUFW010000600.1, read on the forward strand.
TCCAGCTTGACAGAGCATACATTTATCTACTACATTTGTGCAGAAAAGACCTGTGCCACAGGGAGCAGATCCCTGGAGCGGAGTATTCCTACCTACAGATGGGTTTGCAGAATAAGCTCAAAAAGCTGACAAGCAGTAGACCCACAATTATCAAAACCTTCGAGCTACTATCCCTCTTTATTTACATTAGAATTAAAGTGCAATCATACACTACCTTATTGGCCCCTGGGTGCAAGAACCTCAAAATGAGGTGCGTAGTGACAGAGGAATAATCAGTAGACAATGTAAAGAGCTATGTTTTCATACTTTTACAGACCATACAGTACTCAAAAATGGCTTGCACATAAGAGGGAAAGGCTCTCAAAGCTGTGTTTTAAGACCAAAGAAAATTCTACCACCTCTCTATCCTAACGGTAAGATGAAAAGTGAATTACGTGTACAAACGTCTAGTGTGTGTTGCAGTGGAGCGTTTCTGCCAAAAAATGAAAGCTACACAGCATAATTGACAATAGAAAGGTTTGGAAAGCTGAGCTTTCAGGATCAACTCCTCAAAGCTAAGTCAAGAAGTGAGCAGCCTCCTCTCTCTCTAGGAACTGACAGGCTTGAGGCACAAGTAATAGATACACTGTTAAATGAAAATGTGTATTTTATTTAAGCAAGATAAACGGTTTAATCACAGTTAGTATAAAACTATGATTAAACATGTTTATGGTAACACAAGGATTACAATTCCGTTTAGAGCTAATTAGCCTTGGGGGTTAGCACAATAGTTGGAGCATGATTACGCATTATGGTTCAGGTGCGATAAGGATGATCCGTTGCCGTGGGGATTGGTTGAAAGGGATTAAGTATAAAGGTATTCTATTTACCGATGCTGAACCAACATTATTGTCTGGGTAATATGATGCAGAATGGGCCAAAAAAGCGAAACTATTCACAGACTAAGGACAAAACAATAGGAAAACAAGATTGCATTCATCTGAGGTAATTAGGGAGCTTTTCAACCCATGGCGAACCTCAGAATCTCGACTACAAGGCACAGAACAAGCACCCAGCTCAACACGACTCTCTATTGCCTCTGCTTTAGGTGGATTAAGCTACAGCCATTGGCACTGGTTGTACAATTGATTTCTTTAGTCTTTACTTTTGCTCTCATGGTAGAAAACTGCAGGATTCTCATCTAAAACGTTAATCTCACTGCACTTGTGTTTAACACATTTGCTGCAATAAACATAAGCCTCAGACAAGAAATTAGCACTTCAAAAATGCAGTTTAGTGTGCAGACATCAATGCTAGATCTGATCTTAAGGATTCCTTTTGCTGCAACGTCCCTCTTCTCCGTTATGAAAATTGCAACTAAAATTAGGTCTCCTTTGTCTTTCCGTTATTGTAACATTAAGATGACTTTCTTATATTGTAATTAAATTCGACCTGCTTAATTACACACAACTAAACCACGTGCAACTTGGCCTTTCATATCAAGGCAATATCCAACTTGCAGCTAGTCCGGTCTAATTTATTTTAAAGTCTCTATGTAGTTTAAAAATGTTTTTTTAAACAAAACGCATGGTGTCCAAAAAAATTAAGAAACATATCCATGCCTTATCACACCAGCACAAAACACCTCTTCTGTCCACTCTGACCATAAACCTGTATCATGTAGTCCACATAGATGTTGAAATTAGTACAATATCTGCATATTCCTTCTGCCAATATTCATAAGTTTATGTCTGCAGCAATAAAACGAACACCCTTAAGGGAAGGTTAACAGCTTAGGTCAACAGATCTTGCAGTAAAGTACAGCAAACTGCTAGGTCTTGGAGCTAAGTCCATTACCATCCACAATATCAAAGTTTCTTTTAGATGGGCATATGGTATGTCCCATTTCATTCTGAGGAGATAATACATCCATTAGTATTCAGTCACTAGATAAGTCATGTAAAGTAGTGCAGCCAATCTTTCCTGGGTTCAGCCCGGGCCCTTACCCAGAAAAACCAATGTGTTTCCCACAAGTGTATTTTCATACTGAAACCTAGCAATAAGGAACTTCATTCCCAACAGCCAGGGTTGCACGTACTGAATCTTTCATAACAGTTCTATAGTGTGTCCCACTTTGAATTATTAAGGTGCTAACAATATAATACGAATAAGGACTATGGGTTCTTACATCAGATAAATGTCAAGAATAAGCACAGTCTTAGAAACAAGCATTGGGAATGCAATAGGTCTCGCATTTTTTTAAGTTAGAGCTATTGGCATTGTAAATGGCAATGCCTTTACTTATGTTTACTTATGTTTATGGAGTGGATGGAGTGGATGTATGTGGTGTGAGGTGGAATTATGTGAGTTGGATGGAATTGTGTGGCATGGAATAGTGTGGTGTGGAGTGTATTTGTGTAGAGGGATTATGTGGCATGGTGTGCAGTGGAATTAATTTTTGGATATGTTGTAGAGCATTGTGGCTGCTGTGCATCATGTTGAAAAGTTATAATAAAAAGTGTTAAGCATTTTTGTTACCTTTATACAAACGAAGACGACATTATATACAACTGAAAAACCTGATTAGAAAAGATTTTAACATAAAAAATGTCTTCTAGTTTTTTTGTACTTGCACTGCTGGCAACTTCTTCCTGCCTGTTCTCATGCTTGTTTGTTATAATTTGTTTTTTTGTTATGGGGGAGCGGGACATAAATAACGGGGGAGTGGAGGTTGGAAAACAGTAATTTAATTAGAACACGAGCTGCGGACGGACACTAGGGGAGAATTAACAGATGCCAAGGGCAGAGTGACGTGATGCTTAGGTGGTGCGCTGATGCAAAATGGTGGTGGTGAATGATGTTTGGTGCTCAGGTGGTGACACTATATGGTGTGGATTGGAGGTACATTGTGGATTGTGGAGTTGAAATATGTTGTTTGGTGTGTAATTATGCGGTTTCGCTGGTGTCTCATCTCTGTTCAACTTTTTTCATTCTTTTAATCCACTCTCTTCTGCTCACTCATTCTGAATTTTAACTCTTTCTTAATTCTATTCTTCGTCTCATTTTCCCCCTACAAGAGGTGGAGGCAAATCAATGACTGCTTTTAAGATTCTCTGAAACAGAGAGAGGAGATACATGGAAAATAGTACTGAAAAGGAGGAGCAACACCAGGGACAGTTTGGGGGTTCGGGTGTTTTTAGATGTCAGAGAAATACCAAATGGACCCAGAGTTCCCAGTCTTTCTTTAAAAGTAAACAGCAGTACAATAAAAGAACAAACTAGGTGGCAGTGGCAAAACATCACAGGGAAGACCAGTTTAAAAGTAAGGCCTGGACAAAAAACAAGAAGTCTAGGCATTTGGGATAAAGAGTGTTTGTGGCAGCATGGATCTTCAGATCTGGATAGTCGCGTGAAGAACCTCTGGAGTCATAGGAGACGCCAGAGGCACAGACTCAAACCAAGGTAACGCATAATGATGTGGACCCCCTACAAAATAGCCGGAATGGCCGCCTTACTGATGTGCAAGGAAAGCGTCAGAATGGATGACCACTGAGAGGGTGGGAGACCTATGTTACACCAGTCAACCACAAACAGGGCATTTGGGCAACTAATATTTGTATGCTGTTGTTTTGAAAGAGCCACAGGCCATGTTTGTCAAGACTTTTTTTCACACAGAATATACTTTATTATTCAACCATCCACTTAACAAAATTACCCAATAGCTTTATTGACTTACTTATTCCTTATGTTGACACTTTGCGAAGAAGTTAAAAATGAGAAATATAACAGTTCTCTCTCGTTAACCGCATCCTTTGCGAACTGTGGAAAGAAAGTGAATGAGCAGAGCCCCTGTTTCAACCCCGCCTTGGGCCCCCCAGTGTCCCTCGTGCCTCTGCGCCTCCCCATGCAGCAGCCCAGTGTACAGCAAAGTGCCCTTGCCATGACCCCGTATTTTCTGGAATGTCCGAGGGCAGTTCCTTCCTTCATATAGCGCCTTCTCTCCATTCAAGCCTGCTCCCCGAACCTACCTCCCACGAATGAGTGCAACGTCTCTTCAGGCGACGTTTTCAACTGAAAACTAACGGCCCAGTATTATATAATCAGAGCTTAATTTGAGGCGGTGCTTGCAGGAAGTGGCCACGGACATACATTTTATGGGTCCCGGATTTGTTACTGATGATCAGACTTCAACCCAGAGCAGGCGAGAGACCGATAAAAAATATAGAAAGAAGGAGGGAGACAAAGATAGGAAAACGGTGACATAGGACGAAAGCAGGGATGAAAAGGAACCTGCGAGGGTGAGATAACAAGACAGGAAGTGTTGGTTGGTAGAAAAAAAAAAAAAGAGACAGGAGGTGAAATAAAAACTAAAAGGAGTTGGTATTGGACAGCCTCAACCCCTGACAGCGACGGCTGCGACCTCCTGACAAAACCGGTAAGTACTTCAAACCGAACTGTGCCTTGTGGCACGGTGTGACACCCTCGAGGGGTATAACTTTCTTTCGCTCTATTGTAAAGCGCTCTGACACCTCTGGGCAATGTCCGCGCTACATAAAAATGCATAAATAAATAAATACGGCGCACGGATGAGGGGAGGCCTCGGAGCTTTCACGTAAAGGCACTCCTAACATATGTTCATAAAGCTGGGGGGGGGGGTTGACTTGCTGCCCTCCCCTCGCCTCCTGTCGGTCTCTTCACTTCTTTAATGCTTAAAAGCTCCGCTTTGCTTTAGAATCCTCCTTCTCCAGGGGCGTAGCTGTCAGTAGTGCGGCAGGTGCAGTGGCACCGGGGACCAAGGAGTGTTAGAGGCCCACTGAAACCCAGTTATGGCTGTACATGACTATCCAACCAGCGGATTGGGAGGCCTGTGTTGCTGCCTGCACCAGGGCCCAAGGCACCCTTGATACTCCATGGCTTCTCTCCGCTCTCTAGCTCTACAAGTCTCACCAAACTAAAATGGCTTTTCTGATCCCAGCGTTGATTAACCTGGCGCCTCTGCAGGAGTTATTGATTTTAATCCTTGGATACGGTTTAAACAGGAGAGCCAACAGAGTCTCGGGACTCGGGGGGAGGGGTATTTATGGAGGAGACTCGCTCCCGCCCATGCCCACAGATCCACTACCTGTTGGCAGATCTGGCTCTTACGACACCAGTCGCTGCTCTCTGCTTTTCACTGTGTTCTGCAAGCTCTTGGAACCCTGCTTTGGTGCCGCAGGGCACTACAACGTGGGTCTGTTTAACTCCTTCGGAATCATGCTCTTCGGTACTGAGGTAGACCCAGAAGTTTTAAAACTCCAACATCTGTCATCATGTTTTAATTGGCCTGACGGAAGAACCGCTTTCGAATCTCGGTGCAGAGGATCACACGGGGCAGCGTGCGCGCTTGGTGCTTTGCGAGGCTGGTGTAACAACGCTTTCCGGGGCTGCGTTTGCTTCCAGTCCCAGGCCAGCTCTGGTCCCACCAGACATGTCATTAAGTGGCATGTTAGGGACTGGCACGCGCTGGTATGGTTTCTGAAAGGAAGAGCCGATTCCCAGGGCTTTGAACTTCACCCCTCACCCCAAGGAGCGTCTGTAAACTTCTGCTTCCAGCTCCCGCTGATACTGTCTCTTCTAGGCGCTATGAGGCCATACTATTGGCAGGGAGTGTCAAATGGTAGTATACGACTTTAAATGGAAATCTAGAGGTGCAGGTACTCTCAACTTAAGAGTACCTGTTTGCCCCTGAGAAGTGCCAGTAGTCTCCCATTAAAAGTATTACTACATTTTATATAAAATCTTGAGACATTGATTTATTCTCATGTCAGAGGCGCCTGCGCATTGTTCATTCACCGCATGGGCACATCCAGTCGCTCGCTGTATTTTTACCGTTTCTCGCAGCACCGGCGAGAACAGCAGCGGGCTAAACAAAAGCTTTGACATATTGGTAAAGCATCGCCGCCTCCGTCAGCACGCGCCTACGTCAGAGTTGCGTGACGTCACAACATATTAGTTTAATGGCGAATAACCAAACAGTTTGGAAACGATTGGCGTTCCGATTATATTACCGTAAACATGTCGAACATTGATCAGTATTTTAACAAGCAGTTCTACTACTGCTGGTTGAAAGGGCGGTTCCCACCCGGCGACGGGTTAACACCACAGGTTCATTAAAAAAATTAATAGGCCTGCCGACTCCGGAGGGTACCTAGTTTTGATTCCACCCCGTACCTCTTTCTTCCATCGCCCGACAGTTCCTGCCTCTATTTCACTCGTGCAGGTTTCCCTCAACCCTGAATTTAATCTATGTTGCAGCGTTCACGTCTTTCTCTCCACCCTACCGCTTCTGACGTGCTCTCTCCCGCTGCGGATCAATGTCCGATGATGAATAGTAAACCAGGTCCCAAAAACGGAGTGCTGCCACGACACGACAGTACCCACCACCTGCAAGCAACCACCGGCCCAAATTACGCACTGGTTGTCACCGAACTACTAAAAAAGGCGGCGCCAGTGCTTTAAATGGGCACATACTGCCTGGTACTTCTTTAGTTTGAAAGGGCGAGTACCGACACTTCTCAGCACTGCTCCATTACCTTGTCCTCACTGTGGAAAGATCACGGGCTTCAAGCGAAGAGTCAGGAATAAGAGGGCGGGGGCAGGTAAAGCCCAGTTGATGAACAAGAGGAGAAAGAAGTGAATGCGTCTTACGGGGAGGGAGTGGATCGAGAAAGTAAACAACTATTTATTAATGAAATGGCGGCCGCGCGGTAAAAAAAAAAATACACAGTGTGCGCACCACAGAGGAGCGGGGGGAGGGAGCGCGGCAGCGAGACGCACACGCGCTGCTGCGCGTGCTGGCCACCGTCGGGAATGGGCGCGGCAAAGGCGGGACATGCGCCCGCCTTTGCCCAATCGCGTGCAGTTTTTGTAAAAAAAACGCACGCTCCAGCCAATGTGGGCTTCCCAAAGCAAAACCACACGCACGAGCGTGTGGGGCAGCTTTCAGAAGCCCTTTCTAGAGGTCTCGCGCTGCGCGAGCAGGGCTACGCACTGCAACGCTAGGCGCGAGACCTAAAAAGGAATAAGTAAAGTTACAGATGCCATGAATATGCCACTCGCTGCAACAGATCAGGCAGCAAAGCCTGCTGCTACATCCTGGCCTGCAAGGGGAAATGCCTCTTCACAACACAAACACATCAGTCGCTATTCTGAACACCCAATGGTATTGTTTAAAGCATGGGACGGCTAGTCCCCCTTCGGTTTCTTTTAGATTAGGATCAGGCATTTTGCCTGCCAACATTAAAATCAGACCAAAGACCATTTGATAGAGGAAGACACTGTCTTTGAATAGTATCAACTGTATTCTAATATTTGTAGAAGCCTGGGTAGTATTTCTTTGTTTGTCACAGCCAGTGTGTAATGGAGACATGCACTTATAGGAGAAATACATTTCATTGGGGCATGGCTTCGATACGGAGGAGAATGGTGGCAGAGGGGGCTGCGGTACTAGCTGGGACAATCAAGCACCATCCAACACTACCCTGTAACTGAGATCAGCTCATGTGTGATCCTCCTTGCAGAGAAACATATAGGAAAAGCAAATGGACAGGTGGGTAAAATCCTAAAAACCCTTAACGAACAAGTTATTTACCTTCAGTAACACCTTACCTGGTAGAGACTATATTTAGCCGTAGATTCCTTACCTTTGAATTTCCCCAGGCGTTGGACTGGATCTCAAAGATTTTTCATGAGCAGTACCCCTGTGCGCTAGTAGGTGGCATCGATCGGCTCCATGTGCGTCGTCCACGACGGAAGTGACGTCCGTGGCACCTATACAGACTCCACCCAGGTGCATGGACGTCAGTTTCTTTTCACGACTTTCCACGCCGGAAGCACAGATCCATTAAGAACACGGACCACTGGTGTGGAAAACTAGGGCCATGAAAGGGAGCAACCCTGTCCCTAGAAATCCGTTCGTAGAGCGGGGAGGATGGGTAGATCAGTAACAAATTTACTTCCAGATATGGGCTCTACCAGATAAGGCATTACCGAAGGTAAGTAACTTGCTCATCTGCAAGAGACTTCTAGCCTCAGGTTCCTAACCTTAGAATAGATACCAAAGCAATACCATCCCAAGCGGTAGGTCTGCGGACCAATTTCAAACAAGGAAGTCCTGCCGGACCGAACGGGCAAAATACCCATCCCTACAGACCTGACTGTACAGGCTGTAATGTTTGGTGAACGTGTGCAGGGAAGCCCACGTTGCTCCCTGGCAGATATCCAGGACTGGAACTCGGCGGGACAATGCAATGGTCGCATCGTTGGCTCTGGTGAAATAAGCTTGCAAGCCTGCAGGAGGTTGCTTCTTGATCAATGCGTAGCAGATTTTAATGCAGAGCACAACCCACATGGAGATGGTGCGCTTTTGCACAGCCCGACCTTTCTTCGCACCACTATGCCCCACAAAGAGTTGGTCATCTACCCGGAACTCTCGTGTGCAGTCAAGGTAGAACGACAATGCTCTTTTTGGATCCAGGAGGTGGACTTGCTTCTCTTCTTTAGAGGGATGTGGAGAAGCATAAAAAGTAGGCAGTGTGAAGGATGGCCCCACATGAAATGGAGTGACCACTTTTGGGAGAAAGGAGGCTCTTGTGCGAAGCACAAGTTTGTCAGGATAGACTGAGATGTAAGGCAGATTGAATGACAAGGCCTGCAGCAAACTCACTCTTCGGGCAGATTTAATAGCCACAAGGAAGGCTTTTTTAAATCTAAGAAGCCCGGGGGGGGGGGGAGCAATTATGGAGAGGTTCGAAAGGAGAAGACATCAAGAATGTTAATACCAGATTCAGGTCCCACAGACATGATAAATGGTGAAGAGGGGAAAAGATGAACAAGACCTTTCAGACACCGATGTACAATAGGGAACAGGAAGAGCAGAAAGATAGCCCTTTAGAGTGCCCAGAGCAAAGCCTTGCTGCGCAAGGGAAAGAATAAAAAGTGGAACTTCAGAAAGGGTATCGATGTCTTTTTCTGCACACCATGCCACAATTTATTTTCCAACAGCAGCAGTAAACCATCTTGGTGGAGGGACGCCTGGCTGCCAAGATAACGTTGCAGACTTCGGGAGGAAGGTCGAAATCTGTCAAATGCCGCCGCTCAATATCCATGCAGGACGGCAGAGACTGGACAGGTTCGAATGGAGTACCTCCCCCATTGATGCAACAGAGGAACCTCCCGAATGGGCAGCCTGATCGGAAGATCGATGCCCATGCTCAGTAGCTCAGGATACCAGACTCTCCGTGCCCAATGCAGAGCCACAAGGATGGTTTGGGCCTGGTCGTTCTTGATCTTCTAGAGAAATTTAGGCAGGAGTGGAAAGGCGTTTAGGGCCTGTGCTCCACTCAAGACGAAAAGCGTCTGAGCGAGAGCCGCCTTGGAAGCTCCCGCACGCAAAAGTGCTGATATTGCGCGTTCTCGGTAGAGGCGAACAGATTTAACCAAGGCTCTTCCCACTGCTGAAAAAACCTTGCACCACCTACAGGTTGAGATGCCATTCGTGATCCGCTAGGCATCGGCGGCTGAGTTAGTTTGCTCTTGCGTTCGGAGAGCCTGCCAGGTGAACCACCAGGGATATGCCCTGATGTTCCAGCCATGTCCAGAGACGCAGGGCCTCTTGACAAAGGGTCCACAACCCCACCCTGCCCAGTTTGTTGCAGTTCCGCATGGCTGTGGTGTTGTCTGTGAACACCTGCACTAGCCTTCCCTTGATGGAGGGTAGAAAGGCTTTCAATGCTAGTCGGATCGCACGGAGCTCCAGCAGGTTGATGTGGAGTCTGGATTCCGCCAGAGACTGTGTCCTATGATCTCTACCTCTCCCAGATGCTTGCCCTATCCCAGGAGTGACGCATCTGTCACAACTGTGAGATCAGGTTATGGAAGGGGGAGGGGGCTGCCTCTGACCCAATCACTGTGCATTAGCTACCACTGCAGATCTTTCACAGTTCCTCCGAGATCTGGGACGTGTCCGAAAGGTTCCCATGATGCAGTGCCTAGTGAAACTTCAGGTCCCACAGCAGAGCCCACATATTTCATCGGGAATGAGTTACAAGCAGGATTCAGGAGGCCATGAGTCCCAACAGCCTCAAGGTCTGCTCTCCAAAGTTCAGTATAGAGGCTGATAGATTGGTATCATAGCCTGAATATCCGGGACTCCCACTTGGGAGTATAAGCCTGAAACTACACTGTGTCCAGAAGAGCTCTGATGAAAGGAAGCATCTGAGAGGAAGTCAGGTGTGACATCGAAATATTGATAGTGAACCCCAGCAAGTGCAAGAGGTTTGCCGTAGGCTGAAGGTGGGAGACGACGGCCCGGGGCAAGCCCGCATTCAACAGCCAGTCGAAGAGATGGGGGGGAAGACTGGGACCCCTGATCTCTCCAGGTGCGCTGCAACCACCGCCATCATTTTGGTGAACACCCAAGGGACAATAGCAAGACCAAAAGAGAGCACGGCGAACTGAAAATGCTCTTGGCCTACTGTGAACAGCAGATAGCATCTGTGGGACGGCCTGACAGGAATGTGGAATTAAGCATCCTTCAAGTAAAACGCTACCATCCAGTCTCCTGGGTCCAGAGCAGACAGGACCTGAGCTAAAGTGAGCATTTTGAACTTCTTCTTGAGGAAGTGGTTCAGGGGCCGCAGGTCTAGAATAGGACGTAGGCCTCTGTCCTTTTGGGAACCAGAAAGTAGCAGGAATAGCAACCACAACCCACTTTAAGCATTGGCAACCACTCAATGGCTCACTTGGCCAAGCGGGTGGCAATTTCCTTGCGGAGAAGCAAGAGATAATCCTCCGTCATCCGGTTGTGAGATGGTGGCATGGAGAGAGGGGTTATCACAAAGGGGAGGGAGTAGCCCTCAGACGATTTCCAAAACCCACCTGTCCGATGTGATGGATCGCTAATGGGGCAGGCGATGGCGAATCCTGCCAAATGGGTGCCCAAGCTGGTAAGAGGGCAGATTAGGAGAGTTTAGAGGTTGCAGCTGTCGGGGAGGTGGTGGACTGACCAGACCACTGGTTACCTGACCCACGAGGTCTGTGGGTACTGCGCCCTCTGCCACACTGGGGAGCATGACCAGCTCAGTGGCTGGGGGGAACTGGCGTGGCTGGAAAGTCAGATAGAGGGTGACATGAGTCCATAGAAAGGCCCAAGGACCTGGCCGTAGCCCAACTGTACTTAAAGCGCTCCAGTGCTGAATCCCCCTTGTCTCCAAAGAGACAGGTGCCATTAAAAGGCATGTCCATAAGAGACGATCAGACATCCTCCGAAAAACCAGGCATACTCAAACAGGCATGGCCCCCGAAGGCCACCGTCGACTAAACCGCTCTGGCCACTGAGTTGGTCATGTCAAGTCCACAACGGATAGCGAACTACGCTGCATATCTCCCATCAGGAACAGCCTGAGAGAGTACGACCAGGGCCTTCTCCAGGACCGTTAGCAGCACCTGCGCAACCGTGTCCCACAGAGCGTGGGAATAACGGCCCAAAAGGCATGCGGTGTTCACAGACCACAATGCCAGGCTGGCGGAAGAAAACATTTTCCCCAAAGAGTCCAGCCACTTGGATTACCTATCCAGGGAAGTGAGGCTTTAACCACCAAGCTCTCCGGGGTAGTGTGTTGGGTGAGGCAGTCTGAACCCACTACGGCAGGGCGGCGGTGCTAGCAGGAGATCTCCCTATTGACAGGCGCCCCTGTGTTGGGTTTGGACCAAGTACCCAAAAGAACGTCAGTGAGGGTCTCATTGAACTGGATTAGAGGTTCTGAGGGGGGAGTCTCCCGGTTGCAGCACCTCCATCAAGACATTAGCCTTGACTGCCAATGAGGGCAACTGAAGGTCAAGGACCTCAACCGCCCTCCGCAACACCACTGCATAAGAGGCTTCCTCCTCCGTAGCCACGGTAGGGGGAGAAAGCATACCAGCATATGGAGAGGTATCCAGTTCACTGGCTTCACCCAGTTCCACACACCAGTCCATGCTAGGGTTGTCGTCATATGGCTGGTATTCATCAGGGTCCAGCAACCCCTCCCATTCCTTCCAGAGTCCTAACCCAAGGGAATAGGGGTCAGGCAAAGCCCCTCTGGCTCCATATCTTAGTCAGGGTTCAGAAAGGGTATGGTGGCGCCAGGAGCGTGGCATTGGGACCAGCATCAGGGAAGGTCGAGTTGGTACGACCGGCTCCGGTCCGGATCCAAGAACGGATCCTTGGGGCCAGACTGGAGCTGGGGCCTAAGCAGCCAGCACAGAACCAGATTGGGGCCCTGCTGATCTCTTGGGGCCCGTAGGCGTGCCGGAGAGGTTGGACAGCCCAAATATGAGGCGCATGGCCTCAGAAAACTTTCAGTTGGGCGGGGGTCACTCCAGCTCCCGGAAAGTTGGGGACGACTGGAGTCGGCCCAGCCACAGGCTCTGCCACAGAGCTAGATCTTGAATAATGATGCTACCCCATCTCGTCAACTGACTGACTAGGAGAAGTCGCAGACCTCTTCGACTTGTTCTTCTTGTGACAAGACTTACCAGAATGTCCTGACGACTTGGAGTCCGGTGAGGATCTCGGACCCCGCGACAGCTCCCGGGACTTCCCCTCGACTGGGACCTCGAACGTGGTGGAGTCACACAACAAGCCACCACGAGCTTGATGGATCGCTCTGCAAGGCCTTGAGATTCATGGCGTGGCAGTCAGAGCACAACTTTGGGTCGTGGTCGCACTCGAGGCACCACAGGCACACAAGATGCGGGTCAGTCATCGACCTAGGTTGATGACAGGCGCCACAGGGCTTGAAACCGGCCTCCTTGGAGGACATCCCTGCCACACCAGGAGGAAAAAACCCTCAAAAGACGTTGACAAAAAGTTGAAAAAATCCTGTTAAACAGTGACTGACTGGGTAGCTCGTCTCTGGATCAGCGCTGACTGGCACAGAGAGAAAAAAAACAGACATCAGCGTGCCTGGGTGGTGCCTGTATAGGTGCTGCAGACATCACTTCCGGCGCAGATGGAGCCGATTGATGCCACCTGCAGACGCGCACGGGTACCGCGCACGGGCAATCTTCCGATTCCAGTCTGACACCTGGGGAAATTCTAAGGTAAGGAATCTGTGACTAGAAGTTTTAGGAAGGTAGGATCCTTCTGCATGGTTACCCCCACATTTTGCCTGGTGCTAAGCTGTTACTGACTAGTATGACTGGGATCCTGCTAATCAGGAGGGCCCAGTCTATCCGCTTTCTCCCTTAAATTGGTAAGTTCAGTACTTGGGTACATTCCAGATTGGATACTGGGGTAGCCTTATCAGTCCCTAGTATATGGTACTAAGGTACCCAGGGCATAGGTACCCCAGAGGTCCCCCTTGGGCTGAAGCATGCATTATGCCACCCATGGGAGACTATTCAAAATGGAACTACAGGCCTGCCATTGCAGCCTGTGTAAGCTGGTGCTAGCACCACTTACTACAGATATAGGTTTCGTATAACTGGGGTCACTGCACATAAAACCTATAAGTCACCCCTATAGCAGGCCTTATCAATCCTGAAGGCAGGGTGCTTGGTTCTAAGTGTGAGGGTGCCCCTGCATGAGCAGGACACCCCTACAGCCTACAGAGTCCATTCTCCCGTATTGTAAGTGAAGCAACCATATACTCTATAGAGGGGCACCGTGTAATTACGCGATGACCATCTCGAAATTGGCTGCAACGAATCCTATCATGTTTGGTATCATACCACTACACTGTAAACGGTGTGGGAGGTATGATTCAAAGCACTGGAAGAGCCCTCAGTTAGGCTCTCAGTGCTCCCGGTATCAGCCTTCTTGACCAGGACAGCACAAAATGGTTGCTGCCGACCAGAGACCCGATTCTGCCCTCCTGCTGCTGAGCCAAGCTCAAGCAGGTGAAGGCATAACAATAGGCATCCTGTCACAGGGAGGAGTGACCACCTCCCAGACAGGATTTAGTGTACTGGGGCAGGGTGGGTGCGCTTGCTAGCGCCACTCAGTCTGCATGAGGGGCACATTTGGTGTCCTCATGCATAGTGCTGTTCAAACCAGCTCTGGGAGCAGTTTGCTCCCACTCAGGCGCGAAACTGGACAAAGGACATGGGAGTAACCTCCCCCCTGTCCAGACCCTCCCCTGGGAGGGTCCCCTGAATCGTCCCAACCCTTTCCTTAGGGTACTTAAGAGCTTACCTGTGGGTGGGTCCCTAGATTCGTCGTGGGACAAGATTCAGATCAGACACCACTTCTTCTACCGTCTGGGCACTCTGGACTTCGTTTGGGCTTGACTCCGTTTCCCTTCCAGTCTGCTGCATCGTCTGTTCCTGTGCACCATACAGGAACCTTCCAAGGGCTGTGGGCATCAAAGACACCTGAAGGAATCTCCCTTGGAGTGAAGGAGTCACTCCTCTCCATTCGCAGGCACCGCAACTAAGTCGACCGGTCTGCTGATCCTGAGCTCCTCTGGACTCAGAAAGGTTCTGCAACACAGGTGGTGGTTTTCCACAGCTCCTGAGGCCTGCCCTGCCCTCTCACCAAGTTTGAGGCCAGTATCACTTGTGGGGGTTGCAATAACCGAACCCCTGTGCCCTGCGTCAACTTGCAGTTGCAAAGGCTTGTTGACTTCCTTCCAAGAAGATCTTCGGGCTCCAAGTAGCCTCAACCTCGAGCACTTCCAGTGACCAGAATCTTCAGCCACACCGCATCGTGTGCATCGTGGCCTGCATCTTTTGGTGAGCTGCTTGAGGTCCTCTCGCGACTCCAGTGCCTCTGGCCTGTGGGTTCAATTGAGGGTCACCTTTGGTTTTTTTGGGCTCCGTTGATTGCTCGGGCCTGCCCCGACTCCCCTGCTTGTGGTGAGTCCCCTGGACCTTGCTGGTCCCGACATTACACATTCTATGACTTCTGCGTTGGTTGCATTTGCCAAGGCTTGTTGGTGCTCCCGCCAGACACCGACCCCTCAGCACTCGATATCTGACGTGGGACAGCTCGTGCACGGCTCCTGGTCTTACTCAGCGTCGCCTGGTCCTCACAGCTGCAGAGTCAAGGTCATCGTCATCCATCCTGCAACACCCGACATTGGAGGGCATTCGTCTTCCAAGTCTCCTGGTCCCTCCTGAGTGACAGACTCTGCCCCCTCTGCTTGCAGGTGTACCTCTCATCTTGAATCCACTTTCGGATTCCACCTGACACTTTCTCCTTCTTCAGCAGCGGCGGCCCTTTCCTGAAGTCCTCCATTGGGTTTGACCGCAGTTTCCGACACCACTTCACACCTATGCACCTGGCTTCCCTGGTGTAGGTAACGTGGGCCTTAGGGTATCCACGGGTGGGGTGGCTCTCCAACCTTTTGTCTTCCATGGGGTTTCTTCAGGGTCCACTGGGAAGGGTCCTTAATCTTTAAAAATCCAACCGCGACTTTCCCATAGAGGTGTACAGAGCACGCAGTTGTGTTCCCACACTGCACACGCTCTCCGTGGGGTCCCTATCTACTCACCTTAGGTGGTTCCTTGGGTCCTCAGCATTTCTACATCCTCCCGACACGGTCTTGACCCGAGTCGTGGTTCTTATACCACTTTCTTAGTATATGGTTTGGTCCCACTGTGTATTCTGTGCTATTTACTGTGTTTCTTTGCAAAGTATTGTGTGCATTGTGATTATCTCCGGGTAGGAGATACCTAAGCGTGTTAGAGAGTATATTATAATAAGGATAATGTTACTTACCCAGTAAGCATCTGTTCTTGGCATGTAGAGCTGTAGATTCACATGCTGTGCATACTCCTGCCATCTAGTGTTGGATCTGGATGTTTGCACTTTCTTTTTCTTCGAAGAAGTCTTTTCCAGTAACGAGGTAGGTGACTCCTCCTTTCGGTGATAGTGCGCATGGGCATCAACTCCATTGTTAGATTGTTTTGCCGCAGAGGGTGAGAATGGAGTGATAGTAAAGAATAGAGATGTCCATGCGTATGTATGTAAACT
The DNA here is from genome assembly GCA_963921515.1 of Calotriton arnoldi. NCBI lineage: Eukaryota > Metazoa > Chordata > Amphibia > Caudata > Salamandridae > Calotriton > Calotriton arnoldi. The sequence continues at coordinate 3,947,317 of CAWUFW010000600.1, forward strand.
AAAGAGAACTGCAGCAGCTACAGGTACCCGGGGAGATAGGTGGGCGCATGTGAATCTACAGCTCTACATGCCAAGAACAGATGCTTACTGGGTAAGTAACATTATCCGTTCGAGGCATGTGAGCTGTAGATCACATGCTGTGCATAGACTATATAGCAGTATCCTCCCAAAGCGGTGGCTATCCTGTAGCTGTTGGAGTTGTCTGAAGCAGTGTTTTAAGTACTGCTTGACCCACATTGGCTTGTTGTCTCGCTAACACATCTACACAATAGTGTTTGGTGAATGTGTGCGGTGTAGACCATGTTGCAGCTTTGCAAATGTCAACTATGGGAATATTTCCCAAGAAAGCCATAGTGGCCCCTAACTTGCGAGTGGAATGTACCCATGGGGGGACAGTTGGAGTCCTCTTTGCTTTTGCATAGCAAGTTTGAATGCACTTAACAATCCACCTTGCAATACCAGATTTGGAAATAGGATTGCCTTTGTGTGGTGGTGCAAAAGCAACAGAGTTGTTTTGTTTTACAAAATGATTTTGTTCTTTCAATGTAGTACAAGAGTGCTCTTCTGACATCTAAGGTGTGTAGAGCTCGTTCTGCAACAGAATCAGGTTGAGGGAAGAATACAGGTAATTCTACCGACTGATTTATGTGAAATGCAGATACTACCTTAGGTAAAAATCTGGGGTTGGTACGAAGAACCACTTTGTCTCTGTGTAGTTAGAAAAAAGGTTCTTGTATGGTTAGTGCCTGTAGTTCACTCACTCTCCTTAATGAAGAGATTGCAATGAGGAAAGCGGTTTTCCAAGAGAGGAACTGTGGTTTGCATTTGTGCATGGGCTCAAAAGACTCTAAACAACGACAAATGCTGCCTATTTTGTAGATATGCAGCTATTGCCGCGAGGTGTAGTCTGATGGTGGTGTAAGCCAATGCTGACTGTTGCAAGTGTAACAGATAGCAGATGATGTTTTGCATGGAAGCATCAAGAGGGTTAATATGATTGTTATTACAATAAATAACAAATCACTTCCACTTAGCTGCGCAACAGGCTCTTGCGGTAGGCATTCTAGCCTCCCTAATGATAGTCATACATTCTGGTGGAAGGTTTAAATAACCAAACTCTATGACTTCAGGAGCCAGATTGCGAGGTTCAGTTGTTTGGGATCTGGGTGTCTGATTTGTCCATGGCTCTGTGTGAGGAAACTGGAGGTTAAATGCAGCTTTTGATGCGGGACCAGAGACTGCTCCAACAGGGTTGTGAACCAAGGTTGACGTGCCCATGTGCGAGCTACTAGGCTTAGTGTGAGAGATGTTTGCCTGAGCCTCCGAACCACTAATGGAATGAGTGGGAGAGGCGGAAAAGCATAGGCAAATATCCCTGACCAGTTCATCCATAGTGCATTGCCTTTGGATTGCGGGTGTGGGTACCTGGAGGTGAAGCTTTGGCATTTTGCATTTTGGTGTGTGGCAAACAGATCTGAGGGACTCCCCAAGCTTGGAAGTATGGGAGGAGAAGTTGAGGGTGAAGTTCCCATTCGTGTATTTGCTGCCTCTGCCTGCTGAGGTCTGCAACCAGGTTGTTCACTCCTGGGAGGTGTTCCGCTAGAAGATAAAGTTTGTGGTGAATGGCCCACCTCCAGATGTCTTGGGCTAAGTGGGACAGTTGGAGAGAGCGTGTCCCCCTCCTGTTTTTGTATGTAATACATAGCTGTCATGTCTGTACGAACCAAGACAGCTTTGCCCTCCAGGTGAGTCTGAAACACCTTGAGAGCTAGAAAGATTGCAAGCAACTCTAAATGATTGATATGGATCAACTTTTGCTGTTGGCTCTACAGGCCTTGCACTGTATGTAGTTGAAGATGAGTTCCCCAACCAGTGAGGGACACGTCCGCTGTTAGTACGATCTGTGGAACCGGGTCTATGAAGGGCCGTCCTTTTGATAAATTTTGTGTATTCCACCACTGCAGAGAGCGATGAGTACGGTCGCTTACCAACACTAGAACGGTTAATAGACCCTGTGACTGGTTCCACTGACTGGCTAAGCATTCTTGAAGTGGACGCATATGCAGCCTGGCACGGGGGACGATCATGATGAAAGATGCCATCATTCCCAGCAGTTGCATATAAACCCGAGCTGGAAGCAAATGATTGGGTTGAAACGGGAAAACTAAAGCCTGAATATCGCGAATTCTGGCTGCGTTGGGAAATGCCAGAGCTTTTTGAGTATCTAGAGTGGCTCCTAGGTAGTTCCGAGTATTGGCTGGCTGGAGATGTGGTTTTAGCACATTGACTGTGAACCCTAGTTGATGTAGTAACTGAGTTGTTCTGAAAGTGTGCTGAAGACATTGCTGGTACGTGCTGGCTTTGATGAGCCAGTCGTCCAAGTATGGGAAGACATGGATGCTTTGTCTTCTCAGGTGAGCAGCTACTACCGCCAGAAACTTTGTGAAGTCTCTGGGGGCAGTGGTGACTCCGAACGGGAGTACCTTGATCTGGAAGTGTTGACCCGCTAATACAAGCCTGAGGAATTTGCGATGATCGGGGTGGATTGGAATATGGAAATAGGCGTCTTTTAAGTCTAGAGTAGACAGAAAGACGCCTTTCTGCCGAAGAGGTAGTACTTGTTGAAGTGTTACCATGTGGAAATGATCTGACTAAGTAAAGATTGAGTTCTCTGAGATCTAATATTGGTCTGAGAGAACCATCTTTTTTGGGTATTAGAAAGTAAAAAGAGTACACGCCCGACCTGTGATGTGGTGGTACGGGCTCTATAGCCCCTTTTAGAAGGAGAGACTGTACCTCTTGTTTGAGGAGGTGTAGGTGATCTGGTGAAAGTTTGTGTGACTTTGGGGGAATGTTTGGAGGAGTGTTGGTGAACTTCAGGCAGTAACCAGAACGGATAATTTGTAGTACCCACTTGTCCGTTATTGACTGCCAGATTGGTAGGAATCTGAAAGTCTTCCCCCGACAGATGTTGAGTGGTCGGAGGGAAGTGTAGGCAAGTCACTGTTTTGTATTGGAGGGGGAGGTGCGTGTGTTTGAACCTCTACCCCTGCCTTTGCCGTTATTGCCTCTGTAACCCCCTCTGAAGTAACCCTTAGAGGCAGAGGGTTGGTTATTGCCCTTGTAGGTGGAGGTGGTCTCCGAGGAGGTATTTTTGGAGCCTCCGCTGTAGAAAGAGCGCCGAAAGGAACCACAGGCTTGTGTTGACCTAAGGGCTCCCATGGATTTGGCCACTTCAGTGTCTTTCTTCATCTTTTCCAGTGAAGATTCTACCACTGGGCCAAAGAGGTGTTCCTTATCAAAGGGTGTGTTTAATATGGAGGTTTGAACCTCGGATTTGAACCCAGATATGCGGAGCCAGGCGTGTCTCCTTAAAAGGACACTGGTGTTTACAGCTCTAGCAGCAGAGTCTGCAGCATCTAGGGAGCACCTGATTGCATTGTTTGAAATAAGTGGTCCCTCACGCACTAGGTCTTGCGCTTTAGATCCATGTTCTTGGGGCAGAAATTGGATCAACTGCTCCATCTCGTCCCAGTGCGCACGGTTGTATCGTGCTAGCAACGCCTGAGTGTTAGAGATGCGCCAAAGGTTTGCTGCCTGAGAGGCCACCCTTTTCCCCGAAGCATCAATAAGCTTGGATTCTTTATCCGGGGGTGGAGCATCTCCTGTAGTTTGGGAGTGGACTCTTTCGTGCGTTGGACACAACCAGGGAGTCCAATGGTAATTGTCCCCTTACATACACTGGGTCAGATGGTGTTGGCTTGTATTTCTTATCTACTCTAGGGGACTCCTGCCTGATCATCCCTTTGAGCATGGGTAGTGTTTGTGATGACTTTTGTGTGCTGCTAAGGGTTTCAAAGAGGAAGTCTTCTTCTAGGGATTCTTTGTGCAGCTGCACCCCATGGTAGTTGGCAGCTCTGCCCAGTAATTCAATGTAGCCTACACTGTCGTCCGGTGGAGAAGGCTTGGTAGGGTACAAGTCGGGATCATTGCCTGTGGGCGAATTAGTGTTTTAGTCGTCCCATGGGTCTGTAGGTACTGGCTGATAATCTTCATCCCCATTGCCATCCCCATCATCCTGGTTGTCAGGTGTATGTGGTGGTGAATGCTCAGGAGAAATTGGTAGAAAATGAGGGGAAGGAGGTGATGGAAGAGGAGGAGGAGGGGAAGGGTTAGTTCCAACACTTCTCTTCTTCAAAGGAATGTGATATTCCTCTTCTGTATCAGTCTTTCTTTTTAAAGTCACTTTGGTGGTGATGTTTACAGTCTTTGGATGAATGTACAACACCTTCTGTTTCGGGTCCGGTTTGTCGATCGGAGCATCGAAAATGTGCTTTTTTGGTGATTTCGGCACATCTGACTGTTTGGGCGCCGAATGTTTCAGTGCCGGAGTCTTAGGCGTTGGTGTCTTCGGATCCGAAGTGTGTTTTGGTGCCGAATGGTGTGCGTCAGAGCCGGACTTTTGTTTCGACCCCGAAGGTTTCGGCTCGGAGCCCGATTTGGAGTGAGGCTTTTCGGAGGCGGAAGGCTTTTTTGTAAGCTTCAGTGCCGAGCCAGAAGGCGGGGCGTCAGAAGCGTGGTCTTTTAGCCGACCAGGGCCCGAGGGCACGGGTTAGACCGGAGCATTCTTTTTGTGTTGAGGTGGATCTTGGGACGAGGGAGGGTCTGTACTCACAGTACGTTGTCCATGGGGGATGTCTTCATCTTGGTCGGAGCCGTGCTCTGAAATGGAGCTCGGTTCCTGCTTCTCCTCGGTTCCCATGGCATCCCCGGCCTCTTCGTCCGATTGTTGCCTGAAGATGTCCGGAATGGAGCTTGTGTGCTGGCTCTGCATGTCGCAACGTCGAGCCAGACGGTCGCAAAGTGTCTTCTTGGAGCGAAAAGCCTGGCACGGTCGCAGTCCTGTTCTCTGTGTTCCGGAGACAAACACAGGTTGCGCACTTCGTGTGAGTCGGTGCGCGGGTACTTTGCGTGACACAGAGGGCAGAATTTGAAGTGAGTTTGTTCCATCAACTGCGGGTCGGACCGACGTTGGTAGGCCCGACGGCCTTTCACGAGCTTTCCAATCGAAAGATAGTTTTAATAAGTAAATACGATACGCAAAGAATGGGAGACGCGATCGGAAACAATACCGTCGAGGGTGAGTGTCTTGCGCACCGAAGGAACGGTGTCGAACCGGAGCGCAGTAATTCACATCTGAACCCGATGGCGGAAAAAAACAATCTAACAATGTAGTCGATGCCCATGCGCACTATCACCGAAAGGAGGAGTCACCTACCTCGTGACTGGAAAAGACTTCTTCGAAGAAAAACAAAGTGCAAACATCCGGACCAAACACTAGATGGCAGTAGTATGCACAGCATGTGATCTACAGCTCACATGCCTCGAACATACATATTTTTATAAATACCTTGTGGGTTTCTTTTTCATTTAATCTATACTATAGGATTGCATTCTAGTAAAACAAGCTGCTGTACACTCTTTCTGGACTAAGCCTGAAGACTGCTCTCCACAGCTACCACTTAGAGAGCCATCTAAGGTTGTCTGAGACCTCTCAAATCACCATTAGGGTTGTCTGGACTGGTGCAAGGTGCCCACTTACATTAGTGGACATCATATACCAGGCCAGCTTCTCACAGAAGTCTATCAGATGACTGTGGTTAATTGCCCTAGCAAAGAGGTGGTGTGGAAACGGCAGTGGCCTTAGGGCAGCCCCAAGGACTCCGCTGTCCTGAAAGTTCCAGAGCGAGGTGACACTGAAACTGAAGGGCTGAAGGTCCTGACTGTTCCACTGCTGCCTAGTCATCTACATGCAGTCATGTCACCGATTGGGTTCTACAACCCCGCCACCCCCGGCACAGAACAAGCAAGAGGAAGTGAGGCCCATGGGATGAATTACTTTATGCTGGTGGCCGGGCAACAGTGGCAGAAGCCTCCAGGTTCCCCATCTAGTCTCCGCTCTAACAAGTTGAGTCAAGAATCCGCCGAAGACCAGAGACCTCTGACCTCCACCTCTCCCAGATGGCTACCCCAACCCAGAAGTGATGTATTTGTCACCACAGTGAGATCTGGATGGAGAAGGGAGAGTGATCTGTCACTCACTCGTTGCGGTTCGTCAGCCACCACTTCAGGTCTTCCCTCCAATATCTGGACCAGGTCAAAGAGAGTACCCTAATATTGCGGCCACTGGGACTTCAGGTCCCGCTGCAGAGCCCGCATATGCAAGTGGGCATGCTTTACCAGCACGATGTAGGAGGGCATGAGGCCCAACAGTCTTAGAGTCAGTCTCACCAAAATCCAGGGTAGAGGCTAAAACATTGGTATCATTTCCTGACTATCCTGGACTCGCCGATCCGGAGGATAGCCCCTGAACTTCACCGAGTCCATAATGGTTCCGATGAAAGGGAGCATCTGAGAGGGAGTGCGACTTGGGCATGGTGATAGAGAACCTTAGCGAATGCAGGAGGAACGCCGTAGTCTGGAGGTGGGAGACGACAGCCTGGGTTGAGCCCCCCCTTAAACAGCCAATCGTTGAGGTAGGGGAAGCCTGGAACCCCTGACCGCCACAGATGTGCGGCAAACACCGCCGTCACCTTGGTGAACACCTGAAGGGTGCTGGTGAGGCCAATGCCGAGCACAGTAAACTGAAAGCACTTGCGGCCCACCGTGAACCGGAAGTAACTTCTGTGGGCGGGAAGGACAGAAATATGAAAATAGTCCATCTCAACCATCCAGTCTCCAAGATCCAGGGCAAATAGAATCTGAGCCAACGTGGGCATTCTGAACTTCATCCCGCAGAAAGTTGAGGGGGCACAGGCCTAAGATAGGCCGAAGGCCTCCATCCTTCAGTATTAGGCAGTAGCAGGAATAGCCCTCTCTCCAGCAAGGCACTCTCTCAATAACTCCCTTGGCCAAGAGAGCCTGTACTACCTGATGGAGTAAAGGGAGATGGTCCTCCGTCAGCCGTTCTTGATGGTGGCAAGGTTTAGGGGTGTCCATGAATGGTAGGGCATACCCATATCTGGAGCACACAATGTAATGCCCGATGTAATGGTGGACCACTGGGACAGATGATGTTGAATCTTAGACCCAACAGGGTGCGTGTGCTCAGGGGGCACACGAAAGAGCCTTATAACCTGCAGTGGCCGAGGGAGTGGGAGACTGGGCAGCTCGCTGGGTATGGCTCCCACATCCTCTTTGGGCTCTGAGGCGCCCTCCCCAAAAGGACTCTGCCAGCTATAGTACAGACTGGGATTGTGGAAGCCCAAAATCCCCCTTTCTGCAGCAGGGTCAGGACTGCAGCTGTGACCAGGTCGAAAGGGATTGACCCAAAGATTGAGCAGTGACCCTGCTCTTACGACAACGCTTGAGTGTCACATCTGCATTATTGGTGAAAAGGTGGGCGACATCAAAGGGCATGTCAATCAACAAAGATTGGACATCCCCGAAAACTCAGTGGATAGTAACCAGGCGTGGCTACCGAGGGAGTCCGCGGTGTCCGGCGCACACGAAAGGAAAAATTAGCCGCATTCCTGCCATCCAGTAGAACCTGGTTGAGGATGGCTTGGGCCTCCTTAGTCAGCATGGAAAGCTGCTGCACGCCCGAATCCCATGACGCCTGGAATAATGGCTCAAGAGGCAGGCGGTGTTCACCGACCGCAATGCAAGGCTGATGGAAGAAAAGATGCACTTGCCAACAGTATCCAGTCTCTTGTATTCCCTATCCAGTGGAGTGGTAATGAACGCGCTTGGGTTGACCTTGAGTAGAGGCCTAGTCCACCAGGCTCTCCTGGAAGGGGTGCTGGCAAAGACAGGTGTGGTCGGGTGGGGGATGACGTTGGGCAATCATTCTGCGCCTAGGACATTTATCTTGACCTCGACAGAAGGAATCTTTAGGTCAAGGACCACCGCCGCCCTGCGCATCACTTGTACAAATCATTCACCTTCCTCCGAAGCCTGGCCTGGAGGATAGAAAGCATACCACAGTCCATGGACTTGTCCAGTCCACTTGCATCACCCAGCTCCTCATACCAGTTGTCATTATCAGTAGGGTCATCCTAAGAACCATACACATCCTCCTCTTCACACCCTTGAGGGTTGTAGGGTGTTTCTAGTGGAGAAAAGTCCAGGTGTTGGTACAGCCTGGAAGGCACCTGTGCCACGCTACCTCGAGGTGATGTCGGGTCGACGTCAGGAATGATCGCTGTCAAGTGGCGCCATGCTAGGCCCCCAGGGGGAACCGAGCCAGAGTAGGTGAAGGTACTGAAGGCGATGTTGTTCCATATCCAGGAATGGATCCTGAGGGCCCGGCTGGCAACAAGGACGATCCCGCCTGTGATAACCCAGCCGGAGCAACTCTCTGCTCTGTGGGGCCCGAAAGCACGCAGCAGCAGAGGCCCCAAAGATGGCATACATGGTGCCGTAATATTCCCCAAATTGGGCCAGCATTGTTATGTTATGTTAAAAGGTATTTATATAGCGCACGGCTACTCCCAGGAGTGTCCCGGCTCCGACCAGAATAAAACACCACATAACAATAGCAGAAAAGCACCCAAAGCAGAAGCCGCCCAAGGCCTAGATTGAAAACAGCCATGTCTTTAGTTTCCTCCTGAAGGAGATAAGGTCCGGAGCCTGTAACAGACAACGGGAGGCTATTCCACAGACAGGAGGCCACCACTTGAAAGGATCTCCCTCCCACCCTGGACAGCAAGACCTTAGGTGTGGTTGTCAAAAGTTGGGCAGAAGACCTCAGGGTGCGTTGGGGAATATAATGTTGGAATTTTTCCCCCAGACAAGAACCAACGCCTTAAAGTGGATCCTTTTCCGAACCGGGAGCCAGTGTAGAGAAGACAACAGAGGGGAGATGCGTGTCCTAGGTCCTGCCAAACAGATGGCTCTGGCCGCCACATTCTGGACCACCTGCAACGGCCAAGCAAATAGTCCGGGAGACCCAAGTACAGGGAGTTAGTGTAGTCCAATCTCGACACCACCAAAGCCTGGACTACTGTTTTTCTGTGAGAGACAGAGCAAGGGGAGGAAGTTCCTCGACATTCTCAGTGTCCCAAAACAAGTTCCCGCCACTGATTGTATTTGGGTTTTCATAGAGAGGGCGGCATCTAGTTTTACCCCCAGATTTTTCACAATGGTGGCTGGGGCTAAGGGGGGAGACATGTCCTGCGGCCACCATTTATGCCACGATTCACAGGGGCGAACGCCAAAGAAAATAATCTCAGATTTGTCCGAGTTACACTTTAATTGATTTTGACCGAACCAAGAAAACACCGCAGAGAGGCAGGTGTTGACGGCATTGCCATTAACTTCCGCTCCCTTCTCGCACGTGAACAATGGTTGTGTCTCGTCCGCGTAGGACACTATTTTGGCTCCAAATTTCTCGGCAAGAGGGGCCATATACAAATTAAATAGAGTAGGGCTCAAAATAGAGCCCTGCGGGACCCCAACATTCAAGGGAGGGATATTAGCAACGAAAGGAGGGGCCCAGATAGATTGTATACGGTCACTTAAGAAGGATGTGAACCATTTCAGTGCTGTGCCTCCAATACCGCCCTCCATCAGTCTTTGTAATAGTCTGTCGTGAGGGACGGTATCGAAGGCCGCGGAGAGGTCGAGCAGCACCAGAGCCGCATTGCCTCCTCTATCCAGGGTGGCTTTTATGGTTTCCACCACTTCAAGTAAGGCCGTTTCCGTGCTAAAATTAGCTCGGAAACCCGACTGACTCGGGTGCAGGAGGTGGTTAGTCTCCACATACTTCGTAATGGTGGAGTAAACATATTTTTCCAAAACCTTTGCAAAGAAAGGAAGTAAAGATATAGGACGGTAGTTACCTGGGACCTCAGGGTCTGCCATAGGTTTCTTTAAAAGAGGAGAATTTTTGCTTGTTTCCAGAATTGCGGCATATAACCCTCTCGTAAAGCAGAGTTTAAGATCACATTGACGTCAGGGTTGAACACTTTAGCCAAAGATGAAAGTACTTTAGCGGGACAGGGGTCGGATGGTGAGCCCGACTTGAGAGCCATCATGAGTTCCAGGGATTTCTCCGGAGTGATCGCAGGAAACTGGGGGAAGCGAAAATCAATCTCACCACTGGCGTCGTGGAGCAAGCCCGTGGCAGCTAAGGACACATGTGCCTGGATTTTAAAAGAATCTTGAATCTTTTTGATTTTATCGTGGAAGAAATGGGCCATGCGATCGGTCCAGTCACTCGTGGGAACGGGCAGCTCATTGCCACAGGAGAGGAGAAATTTTTTACAATATTAAAGAGTTCTCTACTTTTATTGCCGGCCTGATCAATTTTAGCAGAAAGGTAAAGTTTCTTGCCCTCGCGGACTTTCACGAAGTGTTCTTTCAGTGCTTGTTTATATATGGCTTTATCTGACAAATTACAATTTGACCGCCATTCTCTTTCGAGGCGTTTGCAAGCGCTTTTACTCTTCCTGAGGACCTCCGTGAACCAAGGAGCAGAGACTTTAGTGGTTTTTGCAGCCCTCATAGTAGGAGGGGCAAGTTCGAGAGCCCGGAGCTGGATCCAGAGATCTAAGGAATGAACATCCGTCTCCAGAACCCCACTGATGGGAATGGGGTGGCGACTCAATGCGCTCTTCATGGCCTCAGGGGAGATCAAGTGAAAGGGCCTATAGCTGTTAGTGCGGGCATTGCCCGGCGGTTGAAACCTGCCAGACATCTTACCTACTCCAAAACTTAGCAAATAATGATCTGACCAGACTAATGGAAGGTGGGCCTCCTTTACAATCTGATTCGTGGAAAAAATCTGATCAAACGTATGCCCCTTTTCATGAGTGGGGAGGCAGACATACGGGGTCAGATTGAGAATATCAAAGGATTCACGCAACCTCATAGCCTCTGAATCTAAAGGATCGTCCATATGGATGTTGAAATCGCCCAAAACCAGGCAATGGCTGTATTTAGCCGCTAAGGGAGAGATTGCCTGGCTTATGGACTCCAAAAACTTTCCTGCCGGACCCGGGGGCTGATAAATTACTGTCCCAGCAATGGACTGATGGGCCGACACATTTAGGAGGAAACCCAAACTCTCAGCACCCTCGATCTCCATCATAGGTAGGGAGATGCCCCCAAAGGAGTTTTAAAGATTAGGGCCACCCCCCCGCCCCTCCCCTCTGGGCGGTCTTTCCTTAAGATCTGATAGCCTGGCGGAATTGCGCTAGCGATTGTAGGGTTAGAGGCGTCAGTAAGCCACGTTTCAGTGAGGAACAACAAATCAGGGGTTGCATCCACGAGCAAATCATGGAGTTGAAGCTCATGTTTTTTAACTGAGCGAGTATTCAGTAGGAAGGCTTTCAGATAGCATTACCCCGGCACCCGGATATTCCAGGTAGCGCAGGCGGATCCCAATGCTGGCATTGCATGTGGAGTGCAGGAGCAGGGCCTAGAAGCACAAGGTGGAGCAGGAAAAGGCAAAGAATGCTTTGACAACTTCTTGTGCTTCTTTGACTTACCCGAATTCGCGGATGAAGACTTGGGCCTTGAGGACGACCACCTGAGTGAATGACTTATGGAGCAGCCTCGAGATCGGGACTGAGCAGCAGCTTCATCGCCCACTCACAAATCACGTTTGGGTGCATCAGCTTGACTCAGCACAGGCCTTGGGCTTGTGCCCAGCCTCCAGAGAGACATTACATGGAGCTCCGACACCGAAATCTGTCGATGACAGTCCCCACACGGCTTGAAACAGGAAGTTTTGCATAGGACATGTCCCTAGCACACTAGGAGCACAAAGCTCAGAGAATTTTGATAAAAGTTCAAAAAAGTCTGTCACATAGTTACTGAAGTAGATCTCTGGATCCACACGGTTGATGCGGACCGAAAGGAACTGATTTCAGCGTGCCGAGGTGGTACTTATATGGGCACTGCAATGTCACTTCTGATGCACCGATCTATGCCACCTACTGGCATGCAGAGGTAGTGCTCAAGATTTTCCAGATGCAGTCTGACACCTGGGAAATATTCTAAGGTGGGGAATCTGCGGTTAGAAGCGTCTATCAGATACCCAATCTTGGGTAGGGAGATAAATTACAAATTGTCGTATGGTTGGCATTACACCCATCTCAGACTAAATCACATGTACCACAATGCATCCCCTAGATTCTGGAGTGGATGCGGTGAACTGGGAGAGGCACTGCACATCTAGTGGCCATGCCCAAAGGTCTTCCCTTTCTTAGAAGGTGTAACAAAGTTGCCTAAAGATATATTACGATATCCAATCCCCTTCTTACCGGAAGTGATGCTTCTAGGCATCAAACCCACAGAACTGTAGGCCATGGAGAAACAGGAGTGGCATATGATGCTCCAGTACCTGGGGGCCGCCTAGTCGACTGCTACACATAATTGGAAGAAGGCAGACTGCCGCTCACTCGCTCAGTGGTATCACAGACTGGTCCATACTCGCTTTGTAACGGCTGATAAGCAACGACACTCATTTACGATTTGAAACTAAAAGGAAAACTACATATGCCGAGCAGAGGACCACCAAACTCAGCCCTTCATCCACGATGAAGGGCATACGTCTTTGCGATTGATATGAATGCCTAACTGCTTTTCTCGCTTTATGTGGAGGAGAGTTTATGAGTCGATGTGTAGTGTACACTCTAATGGGTCATTGCTTTGGTGGACAGATGGGGTGGAAAACTAGCCCTTCTGAAGTTGGAGTTTGCAGGAGAAGGCAGGGGGGACGGGTTAAAAGGAGGGCCGCAGTCATTCTGGTCTGACATTTGTGTGTCTTGTACCACTTGCACTATGTGTTCACTGTTAATCCATGACTGCCTAGCGTTGTATTCACACTTATTTATTGAATATTCGGGCCCAGGGTATTTCCTTAGGTTAACAAGCCAAGGAGACGCTTTGGAGTAAGTGTGACAACAAGCGCACCTTGCCACTGGAGGACCCATGAAGCATACGTTTTGCCATATTGGTGTATCAAGCACGAAAACCAAGTAGGTGCGATCAATCTATATAATCCTTAGCATGCAAAGTGTGTTTTGGTATTTTGAGTAAGCACTGCTTTAGGAGTGGAATCAGGGAGTTAGATCCTTGGTCCTGACGAAAAGCCATGGGGACTGGCTTGAAACATGTAGACCATTAGAAAGGTAGGCACATTATCACCTACACTTTCTCCCCGTTTTTAATCATACAGCCAGGAGGACAGATTAAAGTATTTACTTACCCATCGGGCAGGTATTTCTTTAACCTTTTACATAAGACCCCTAGCACTCCCATTCACTTCCATCATTACAGTACACCACTCAGTGCTCCCACGTATCTCGCAGGTCGCAGCACGTCCCGTTACACAGCTGAACGGGAAGTACCCAATGATGAAGCATGCCACCAAGGTGCAACCCTGGGGGATTAGAGTTTTATAAGAAAACCAAAGATTTGCACCCTAGTCTGTGGAGGCTTATTTCACTCAGAACGGACGGGCCTTCTATTTGTTTTTTTGTAAATCAATGTGTAGGAGGACAGGCCCCTTAGATGTTCTTCCTCTCATCTCCCCCCATTTTTTTCCAATACCTCTGGATCCATTGCCAAGAGAATGCAAGCCAGAGTAAGCAGTTTGAATTTCTCCTTCTTTAGAAAGGCATTAACTGGCCTGAGGCACAGTATAGGCCTGAAGCCTCCGTCCTTCTTCGGCATAAGGGAGGAGACCCTCTCAGAGTCCAGCACCTGCTCCATAGCACTTTTAAGCAGCATTAGGATGGAGGAGCAGTCTGCTGAAAATTGCTCTGGTTTTGGGTGAACAGAGGTGGAGTTGAAATGAAAGGCAGTGTGCCGATTTGAAGAATTTGTAAAGTAAACCCATCGGTCTGTCTTGGATTGCCGGCCGGAGAGGAAATGTCATATTCTCCAACCCCCTTGTAACCCTCCCCCACCCCCCCACCACTCATTGTGAGCCTGGGAGGGCTAATCAAAGTGGTATTGCTTAAGGGCAAGAAGAGTTGGATTATTGTTGTCCCTGTTGGGGTGAATAATTTCAGCCGCCGCCACCACACCCTCTATCCCGAAAGGGCTGAGTTTACTCCTGCACCCAGTGGCAAGGTTAATGCTGCCGGTACGAGGCCTCTGGAAAAGTCCCTAAACTTTGTATACTGCTGGTACAATTATCTGCCTGGGGACAATAACCCAAAAGATTGAGTTCTGGCAAGGCTATCTTTGAATAGCTGGAGCACCAAGTCAGCATTTTATCCAAATAGCCTAGATCCATCAAAGGGCATGTCCACTAAGGATGATTGGAAACCCCTGAAAACCTGACTCACTGCACCAATGCATGCCTTATAAGGGCTGCACTGATGCCAACAGCATGGCCTATGCTACTTGTGGTGTCCTGGCCTGTACCCAATACATACTTTGCTCCGTCCAGTCAATCTTGGATCATTTGGGCCAGTGAAGCACTGATGTCCTCCAGAATTTCAGGCAAGATCTCACTGCCCATGTCCCATAAAGAAGGGGTATACTTGTCCAGAAGGCACAACACATTGAAAGATAATAAAGTTCAGACTATTTGAGGAAAACATTTTCTTGCCAAATACATCAATAGATTTCGACTCCCTATCGGGTGAGCTCGAAGGAAATTAATTTAGATAATTGTGGACACTTGAATCACAAAGCTTTCAGGCTTTGGGTGTTCAGTCAAAAGGTCGGGGTAGTCCGGGGTATGTCTGTGCAGTCTGACCACAGGTCTGCTGACAGGACGTGCTAAGCAAGGCTAAGACACAGTGTCATGAGCGTGTTTTTATGGGTCTTGTTAACTGGTAATAGTGGCCCAGATGAAGTTGGACCTGGTTAATGAATTTCAGTCAAACTGGCTTTGGTTTTAAGAGTCGGCAACTGCAAATCTCGCACTTCGGTTTCTCTTCACACTACTTCAGAAAAGGAGGCATTTTCTTCCACTGGAAGACCAGTTAGGTAGTCCAGCTCGGTCTTGGGAGAGGTATCTAGCACAATCACGTTTTGCAAGTCTGAGTACAGCCCTTCATCATTGTGGTAAGGAGTAAGATAGTCTGTTTCCTTATCATTGTCACGAGGGACATTAGGTATGCGCTGGACCACAGTGGATAGGAACCAAATAAATCCTCTAGCCTCTCATAGTACAGGCGTTAAGGGAGATGCCGAGGCTGAAGGTCTGGTCAAATTACCATTAGTTAAGCCTTAGTTATTTCACAGTGCAATATAGGACTGGTGTGGGCCTAAGTTGGTTTGAGATGCTGCGAGTGGCATCGCAGTTGGATATGGTTCGGTTGCCAGCAGAGTTTATATCTGCACCGGCAGAGAAAGAAATAATGTCGACCCCGAGTATGTATCAGCTTCAGTACAGGCTGCAAAATGGGACCAGAAGCAACAGTGAGTCAGGGAATCCCCACCCGCAGAAATCCAAACTGGAAGCTCCTGCGGCTCTGTGGGGACCAAGGCGCGACAGAGGAGTCAGTAGACTCTGGAAAATGTGCTGTCTGGTCTCCTTGAAAGTAGCTACTTGCTGCAAGGTCCATGATGGCCTGGGAAATTTGGGATGTGCCGGGACCAAATGAATGACCGGAATGGAGTCATAAGATGCTGGACTCTTCGATTGTCACCCTTACAACTCCTCAGGGCAGGCGGGGGTAGAGTGCAGCCTGGCTTTCTTGCATCATTTGCGCAATTTCGACTAACCGGAAGAACTTTGGATGCATGAGGGAGCACTTATCACACACCTTCCAGTTGTGTCTGACGCTCAAGCACCATAGGAACACATTGTGTAGGTCCCTAACAGACACTGCTTCCAGCAGTCATGGAATGGCTTAAAACTTGTCTCGTTCAGGGGAGATCACTTCCCTGGCACACTGTCTGGATAACTGTCACTGGAAAACAGGATCTAATCCACGTCAAAGGCTAAGGAAAGAAAGGAACGGACGTCAGCACAGAGGGGTAGTGCTTATAAGTGGCTCCTCTCTGTCACTTCCAGGGCTGTATGAAGTGACAGCAGAATCATTCAGCACCACCAACCGGCGAGCGGGCAGGACTGCTGAAAAAAAATCTCTGGATTAAGCTCGACACCTGGGAATATTCTAAAGGTAAGGAATCTGCAGAAAAAATTATCTATCAAAAGTTAATGAATTTCACACATTTATACAGGAGAGAAAATAAAAGAACCTGGTCTTCCATCACTATAATATTCAACATGAACCCTCTAATTCTACACAACATGCCCAGTAGTGTTTGGAATCTGCGTACACTGACAATTGGTGAAAGCACAGTACAATACTAGAATCTAATGGTACTAGGAAATAGCCACCACCCGAGATCGTACCTGCAAGGCTTGCTGTATCTTCATTTGCTGCTGCTGTTGCTGCTGGGGAGTAAGAGGTACAGGCAACACCTGCCCTGGAATTTGACCTGGCATGCCTGGACCCTGGGGCACCATGGTTTGCCCTGTAACCTGGGATGCTAGCTGCTGCTGTTGAGGCTGTCCCACTTGTTGCTGCAACTGCTGTAAGTGCATCACTTGCTGTGACTGTTGCTGCAATGGCTGCTGGGCCTGTTGAGCCCTTATGGCCTGGGCAGCCTCCAGATGCTGCTGCTGCTGCTGTTGCAATTGAGCAATTCGTTGGAGTTGCTGGTGCTGGATCTAAAAGGCAAAGAACAAGTGGGAGATTAACTCAAAATATTAAATTTTGGTGGATGACTGTCTGCTCAAATATTTAATCAGATCCCCCGTAGAGCACAGGTTGATAAAATCAAAAAGAATCACCTAAAATGTTACTGAGTGTGTGTGAAGTAGTCAACTTACGTGTCCAGCAAAAACAATCAAAGCTAAAACAGCCTATCACAAACACACACATTTTCAAACACACTGGTATAAGAAAGAGTGAAAGCACTCAAGAGTTAAAATCTAAATAGCCTTTTCAAGTGCATTTCCTTTTCTGTTATTTAAACACTCAAAACCATTAGTGGAAATCCACAACCGAACTTCCCCCTATACTGCCCGACACTAAAATGCTTTATAAACCCTACTCTAATTAATCATTTTAGCATGCTCGTGAAGCAGGAGAAAGATGGCAAAACGTCCTGTGAAAAGAAGGGGCCAAAGACGATTGAATCTGAATACACTTAAAATTCTAAACTGTGAAGAACCCCTACCATCAGTAAATAACATTGTCTGTACCACTAAAGCATTTAAGGATCACATGTTTACGTAAAATGCAATTGCAATATGCTGGAAGGGGGGTATTAAGGAAAGACTACACTTCGGAAATGAAGATTTAGAATTTGTTTTATCCTACTTGAAAATAATCTCTTAAATCAGTTGAGTTAATGATTGTTTATAAACATTCTACATGCTTCTCTGACCACACAACCTGCCGACTAAGGTCCAAAACACATTATTTTTATTTATTTTTTTATTTTTTTTTAAGGTCTCGCCCTGAAAGCCAGCGCTTCAGCGCTGGCTCTGGGCGAGACATTTTGTAGTGTGGGCTTTCAGAAATGCGACCACAGCTTTTTGTGTGGCATTCTGCGCGCGGTTACGCGCACAGGCACGAGCGCCATCGGGCTTTCCTCTCGCTCTCCCGCGCGCGCCTCGCTCTGCCTCTCTGTCTTGCTCGCCCCTCCCCCACCAGAGCTGCCATCTGGCTTTCTCTGCACGGACCACTCGCGTGCTTGTTTTCTTTCACTTTCGCGGCCCCGCGGCCGCGTCACTTTTGCCGCCGCGCGGCCAATGCTTGTTTCATCCATGTTTTGGAGATTGTCGCCAGAGCTTCCTTATACAGTATTGTCACGTGGTATGGGACCCTGGTCGTTTGGTGGCGCGCAGGCTGCTCCGCTGCTGAGTTCGGAGACTAAGTCCTGATGAGTGTCAGCACTGACTTCCGCAGTTACTGAGGTATCTCTGTTGCCCAAGTGTCCCCATTAACGTTATACGCCCCTGATCTAGCTCTCTGGCACTCAGTTCTTTTATGGCACAATAGCGAATGGCCGGGCTGGCCTTTCTGGGATTCGAGCCATCCTGCAGGCTGGACTCCCGACTCTGCATCAGGCGTTCCCCGCACATAGGTCATGTGCCAGTGTTGCACCGTGTTCCAACTTGACTTAACCTTCCAGACGTTTAGAACTCTCCCACCCCCACTATTTTTCCACCGTTCTTCACTTTTTTTGACAACTTGACCCTTGACAGCAGAAATGTTCCCTTTACGCAAGATGTTCCTTCTGTGTGCCCTTTGTACTGTTTGGATGGGGGAGGGGTGGGAATCTGACGGAGTCGCACCCAGAGAACACGCGGCCTGTCTGGCTGTGTATGGCGTTGTTTACACAGGCTGGGCAGGCCATGTGACTGGCAGGGCTTGCTGTCTGCTCGGGGTGCAGGCGCTTCTGGAGGGCCGCCCCTCCTGGCAGGCTCACAGTGGTGTCACCGGCCCTGCCGGACGAGGACAGGGCTCTGCCCTGGGGGCCCTTTTCATTGAGCTGTGTCTGTACCTTCATGTACACCCCTCCTAGTACGTCTGGTCCGGCTGTTATGCTTTCTGCTTTTTTACCAAAGTAAAACTACTTTTAACAGACACTCTGGCTACTTTGTCAGACACTGATACTGCGGTCCTGACAGAGTAAACCACAGCGCCCAAGTTCCGCCTCCCCCTGCCAACAATGATACGGTACCAACCCTGTAAATAACAGTGTGCCAACTTAAGTGCAGCTTTCATTCTAAGGATTTCACGTAAACATAAATTATACTAAACAGGTTGTCATATTCGAGGTCAGCAAGGAGTCCTCAAGGTACTTAATTTGAAAGGGTGTTAAGAGTTAATTCCTCTCCCAGTAAGACCTTGTTATGTTATGCAGATTTGTAGAGTGCACTATCACCCGGAAGGGTATCCTGGTGCTGAGCAGGTGTGAGTTCAGGGAAAAGTAGGGTCTAGTAGGATTACTCGAAAAGCCAGATCTTCAGCGTCTTGAGGAAGTCAAGAAGTAGTCCGGAGGCTCCTATGTGTAGCAGCAGGTCGTTCCACGCTTTAGGAGTAATGTAGGAGAAGGTTTGACCACCGGATCTGGTTTTCCTTTTGTGTGGGATTTGTGCAAGTAGGAGCCAGGGGACAGAAGTTGTCTGGAGGGTTTTTGAAAGCAGATGTGACTGTTGAGGTATGCTGGGCCAGTGTTATGTAGTGCCTTGTATGTGTGGGTGAGTTTGAATTGTGCTAGTTTGTGAACGGGGAGCCAGTGGGTCTCCTTCAGGAGTGGTGTGATGTGCATGTGGCATGGGAGGTTGAGAGTGATTCTGGATGGCGAGTTCTGAATGGTTGCAGCCTTCTGGTGAGTTTATTTGTTGATCCAATCATAGAGAGAGTTCCTTTAGCCCAGCTTGCTTGTGGCCGTGGCGTGCGTGATGGTTATCTGGATGTTGATGGTAGCCTTTTGAAAATCTTCCTCAGCATCTCCAGGGTATGGAAGCATTAGGCTGTGACGGCATTGACTTGGGCGGTCATGTCGAGCTTGCTGTCAGTGATGATCCAGAGGTTCTTGGCGTGGGTGTTGCTCCTAGCTCCGTTCGCCTCCTGGTGGAGTCCTACAGTGATGTGCTCTTCCCGAAGATCACAATTTCAGGCTTGTTGCCGTTCATCTTTAGACAGTTGGTCTTCATCCAGTGGGTGAATTCAGTCATGCAGACATTGAACTTGATCCGGGTACTGAGCGTCTTGTCAGTGAGGGAGAGAATGAGTTGCATGTCAGTGTATGCAAGGATGTTGTGATAGCGGATGATGCTGGTTAGAGGGATTATGTATGTGTGGAAGAGGGTGGGGCTTAGGGAGGATCCTTGTGGAACACTGTAAATGAGGTTGCGCTTCCGATGTGTACAGTGCCGGGGTGACTGACTGGGTCCTTCCAGTCAGGAAGGAGCAGATCCATTGGAGTGTGTGTCCTTGGATTCTAATGTTGTGTAGGCGCTGGATGGGGGTGGGGTGGGAGGCTGTGTCTAATGCTGCGGAGAGGTCAAGGAGAATGAGAGCGGTTGTGTCTCCTCTGTCAAGAGTCATGTGGATGCCATCAGTGATGGCAGTGGTAGGGTCTGAAACCAGATTCAGTGGTGTCAAG
>CAWUFW010000602.1:5000-7500 GCA_963921515.1 Calotriton arnoldi
CCTCCCGGGTGAGTAGCGCGCTCTATAAATGCCGTGATTGATTGATTGATTGGTCCCAGCTCAGGAGTTTGTTGTCAAACCACTCTTTCAGATTCTCATGATATCTGGTCTGTAAGGTGTTTAGGTATGTTTTGTCTACCCTTTCGTAACAAGTCGTGTTACTGAGCTGTCTCAGGGCTTCCTGTACGTACTTTTCCCTGTCCATCACCACAATGTTCCCCCCCTTATCTGATGATTTGATGACAATCTTATCATCTTTTTGTAGATTGGAGACTGCCTCCCATGGCTCTTTACTGATGTTTCTCATCTTGGGGCTCGTACCTGTAAGTTTAGGCAGATCATTGCCCACTGTCTCGTGGAACAGATCAATGTTGTCTTTCGGTGTTTATGGCGCATACTTTGATGGTGCTCTAAATTTAGTAAGGCTAGGAGCCCCTATGTCTATGCCCAATGTGTGTAGAGCAGTGTCGTGTGTCTGATCTAGGGGATTTTGGGAAATGGTGGGTACAGACGTTTGTTCCTGTAAATTCTGCATAATATTCAGTGTGGGTTGTCCGCTATAGCTAGTGTTCGTGGTGCATCACTGTTTTGGCTAGCTGAAAACTTACTCCTAGTATTAGCATTTCCCCGTATTGTGTGCATTTTAAACAATTTCACCTTGCGTACAAATTGGTATAGGTCAATGCGTGTTTGAGCATAGTCTATGGGAGCATCAGGGCAAAAGGATAGGCCTAATTTCAGGACTTGTTCTTCAATGTCAGTTATAACTCTGCATGAAAGGTTCATTACCGTCAATTGCTGAGTGTTGTCCTCCATTACTTCCTCTTTGTGTTCTGGCTCCTTGTTCCCACACCAGCGTTGCTGTTCTTTTCTTCGCCTGCAGCGTCTTTTTTGGCTCTCATGTTGGCGCCTCTTCCTCTTCCCCCGGGTTTTCCCCTGAACGATTGTTCCTGATTTCTCTGTATGAGGCGTAGTTCACTGAAAAAAAAACATAGGTTTCAGGGACGTTGTAGTTAGTTGGAAATTTCACTCATACAAAACCAGAGAGATTTGGCTGTTCTAGTTAGTAGAGCTAACTATAACTCGCGCCCCCGCAATGCACTGCTGATGACATCACATATTACATCACTCATGACATGCTCAGTGACATCTCTGATGACATCACTGATGACATCTCAAATGACATCACTGATGACATCTCAAATGACATCACTGATGTCATCATCCAGTGACTGAGTGTTTCTAAAAAGTTCAAAATTTTTATATCTATATATGCCAATGTATATTGAAGAATGATTGGTTGTCTGAGAACCTGTATGGTTGCCTGAGTGTCTGTGTGGGTAGGGGGGTGTGTGACTCCCTGCATGGATGTGTGAGTGAGTGATTCACTGGGTGTATGCGTTTGAGTGCGTGTGTTAGGGAGTGTATGGGTGAGTGAGTGTACGTATAGCTGTGTTGGTGAGTGAATGGATGTGTTAGTGGTATATGTGTAAGTAACTACATATGTGAAAGGCAGTATTTGTAAGTGTTGGAGTATATAAGTGAGTATATGTGACAGTGAGTGATTGTGACAGTGGCTGCATGTATAAGTGTGTGCTTATGTCAGTAATTGTTGAAGAGAATACATATCTGTATGAATAAGTGACGTAGTGTGTATAACTGTATAGGTGAGTTAATGGCAGTGTAATTAATTCTTTGGGTGACTGACTAGGTTTTTGAGTAACTCTTTGGGTGAGTGGCAGTGTGTGAGTGTCTATATGGGTGTATGAGTGGATATATCAGTGGCTGTATTGATGAATGACTGTGTGTATGAGTGACTGTGTGGGTTAGTGGGTGGATGTGTGTGTAGACGTATGAATCACTGAGCAGGTATGTACTAACTGCTATTGGTCTGTCTATGGTTTCGATATTGGTAGTCTGTATTTTTGAGTGGGTGTATGAAAGATTTTATTCGGGTGTGAGGAGGTGCATCAGATGATCACGTGGATGATGTCATCAGTGATGTCATTTGAGATGTCATCAGTGATGTCACTGAGCATGTCATGAGTGATGTAATATGTGACGTCATCAGCAGTGCTTTGCGGGGGCGCGCGTTATAGTTAGCTCTACTAACTATAACAGCCGAATTTCTCTGGTTTTGTATGAGTGAAATTTCCAACTAACTATAACGTCCCTGAAACCTATGGTTTTTTCAGTGAATTTTTAAGGTTTTTTAAATGCTAATTTCTAACTATAACATAGCAGTCGCGTTTGCGGAGTGGTGGAGAAAGGTGAGCGTGGCCTCCGAACACCTCTTAGCAATCCCACTGTGTGGGATTTACTGGAGGTAATAGGAGGGGTAGTTAGCCCCCAACGTCAACCTTGGGGGCCAACTACCCCTCCAATTACCTCCCGTAAGGCCCACACAGCAGGATTGCTAACTTCTTATACCAAGCCACGCCCCCTTTCTCCACCACTCTGCAGACGCACCTCCTGGCGCGTTCTGGGATTAAGTCCCCTT